>CM051027.1:61618330-61968330 GCA_027627225.1 Congeria kusceri
AAGGCATGAGTCAGTCACGACGACTCAAGGTCAAAGGTCACACATGAAGGTCAAATATTCAAACCTCCATTTCGTGTCCGCTCCATATCTCCAATGCCTTTTTAAAGATTTTTATGAAACTTGGCTCAAATGTTTAGGTCATTGAGACGATGTGCAGTAGGCATGCGTTAATCACGCCGGCTCAAGGTCAAGGTCGCACTTGAAGGTCAAATATTTTCGAGCCTTCATTTCGTGTCCGCTCCATATCTCCTATGCTTTTTGAAGGATATTCATGAAACTTGGCTCAAATGTTTAGGTCATTGAGACGATGTGCAAAAGGCATGGGCCTTTCACGCCAGCTCAAGGTCAAGGTCACACTTGAGGGTTAAATTTTTGAGCCTCCACTTTCGTTTGAAGGATTTTCATGAAACTTGGCTCAAATATTTTGCTCATTGAGACCATGTGCAGAAGGCATAAGCCAGTCACGCCAACTCAAGGTCAAGGTCACACTTGAAGGTTGAATGTTTGAGCCTGTATTTTCATGTCCGTTCTATATCTCTTGTGCCCTTTAAAGGATTTTCATGAAACTTGCCTCAAATGTTTATCTGATTGAGGCAGAAGGCATGAGGCAGTCACGCCACCTCAAGGTCAAGGTCACACTTGAAGGTCAAATGTTTCAGCCTCCATTTTTGTGGCTGCTCCATATCTCCTATACCCTTTGAAGGATTTTCATAACACTTGGCTCAAATGTTTATCACATTGAGGCGATGTGCAGAAGGAATGGAGCAGTCTTGCCACCTCAAAGTCAAGGCCACACTTAAAGGTCAAATGTATGAGCCTCCATTTTCGTGTCAGCTCCATATCCAAATTTATGAAACTGTACTTTCATATCTGGTCCAACTGTGCCAGATTAAGGTCAGTGTGATACTTTAAAGTCACCTTAAAAATCTAATGAAGGATCACGGCGGGCGATATAGCTATCCTTTGGACTGCCTTGTTCTTAATTAGCATGCCCCCCTTCGAAGAAGTGGGGGTATATTGCTTTGCACCTGTCCATCGGTCGGTCGGCGGTCGGTCGGTCGGATGGTCGGTCGGTCTGTCCGTGGACAATTTTGTTTCCGCACGATATCTAGAGAACGCTTTGACCTACGTTCATTTAAGTTGGTATGCTGGTTACTTGGGAGGAAAGGAAGACGTCTATTGATTTTGAGGTCAACAGGTCAAAGGTCAAGGTCACAGGGGCTTGTAACATGAAATTCGTTTCCGCACGATATCCAGAGAACGCTTTGACCTACGATCATTTAAGTTGGTATGCTGATTTCTTGGGAGGAAAGGAAGACGCCTATCAATTTTGAGATCAACAGGTCAAAGGTCAAGGTGACAGAGACTTTTAACATGAAAACTGTTTCCTCTGTAGACCATTTCGTTTTCGCATGATATGCATAATACGCTTTGACCTACGATCATCCAAGTTGGTATGCTGGTTACTCGGGAGGAAAGGAAGACGCCTATCAATTTTGAGGTCAACAGGTCAAAAGTCAAGGTCACAGGGGCTTGTAACATGAAAACTGTTTTCTCCGTAGACCTTTTTGTTTCCGAAGGATATCTAGAGATGTTTTGGCCTATTTGATGTTTAAATCAAACAGAAAACAGGTATACTTATATAATAGTCTGTAAAAATAAATCCATAATTATACTCCACCTTTCTTTCAGCTTTACATTTACTTTCTAAAGCATCAACTTTAATTTCCTCCCCATGTGTTAATGTGCACATACAATATTAAAAAAACATCTCTTGTTTTGCATATTATTTAAAGCGTACGTTGGTAATATGCAATTTAAATTTACTTCACATGACATTTTACTTATTTTTTGTAGGATTAAGAATAAAGTGGGAATTTACATATATAGATCTGTAGAGGATATTTCTTGATTTCGATGAATGATCAAATTTTATTTCACGAGTGGTTATAGAAAAAATATTATCACGAGTGGCATAGCCACGAGTATAAATGTAGTTTTCTATGACCACGAGTAAAATAAATATTCGATCATTAACCGAAATCATTTAATTTTCTTTTTATTTTATGCTTTTGGACAAGACATACATACAATTGCGGGAGATAAGCTTAAACATCACACGTTTGTGTATTCTGACATCATAAAAATGACGTCATAAATGATTCCAAAATGGTTTATCATAAGTATGGTTGGCAAAAAGTGCCATAATTTGTGCGTCGTTGTCAATTAATGATATTTTTGTTGAATTTTATTACGTGTTTTCTGTAAACAAATGTATGTTAATACTGCATATGTATATAAATATGCCAAGGGAGGTAAACCACTACCGAAAATTCGATGCTTGTGATAGAAAAATAGTGCTTGCAGTGAAAATGTAAATTCTTATATTTTCACTGCACCAACAGTGAAAATATACTAATTTTTTTCACCAATAAAATTCTATATTTCAATGAAAAGCATATAATAAAGTTTGAGTTAAGTGGTACGTTACCGAGATTAATAACTCATTCATTACTGATGTGCATTATGACTGTTGTTCTAACAGTAGCAGCCCTTGTTTAAATATGTTGTGCAATGTGTATTATAAAACATTTCAATGCTATATATTTTATGATTGTGTTTTATTTAATAAAGATATAATGTATATTTACGTGTTTGTGTTGCTCTAGAATTGACAAACTCGCATGATGGAAGCATTTCTAGTTTATAAAAATTTTCATGTAGTTAAGGATATGCATTATCAAGAACTTCGTAGACTCAGTACTTTTAATAACGCGAATGAATTAAAAATGACTAAACGTTAGATAAATACTATAACGAAGGCACTGACAACTGGATTGATTTCATTAAATATGTATTTTTGAAGAGTATAGTACGTACAACACACTGAGTAAATATATTTGATGGACGGCATGAAACGGGGCAGTTATATATTCGTCTTGTGTTTTTTTTGAAACTTATGAACCAATTTCAGTAATAGTATTAAATGTATTCATCCCACTTTTACAGTCCGTGGTGAAAACTTAAGGTTTATTCAACATGTAGGGTTTACACAACGGTTATTTTAAATTCGAATTGCGATGCTATGAGGTTAATTTTTATTTACACTTACATGTTTTGTGAATAATTCTGGGCTGAGGTTCGTGCACACATAAACCGGTTTAAACCCACAATGTTTTGCATGGACCGTTCCAAGGCGGTGACCCCAGTTTTATTCATGTGTGTTTTGCGTTTGTTATTTGGTTTTGTGATGTCCTGTGTATTGTTTTTGGCAATTGGTCACTTGTCATAAATAAAGGACCTCGGGCTGCTAATAAGAGTTCTCTCCTGCTGTCGCAACTGGAGTTTCGCTTTGTTTATATTAAGATTGACCGGACTACTGTTGTTTTTTTTACAAACTGTTGCACTCAAGGTCAGCTGTGTTTACCATTGGGTGAAATAAGAATGCCGTGAACTGTTTGTCAATTTTAATGAAAATAAGCAATACAACTATTTAAATGTATTAGTTTGTTGTCATATACTTCTCAAATTACACACATTTTATTTTGTAAACATCATACAATTATGAAAATAAACATTAATGCAAAAACGTTCTTTTGTTTTCTACAGCAGTTAAACACCTGTAAAAATCTCTGATGAACTTAACAAAACAAATTTTGCATTAACTTGGGATGAATAAACAAATGAAAATGAACAAGAATCAACAGAAACTACACCAATTTAAAGAAAAATTTGGGTTTGATCCTTCTGATTTATTTACAAATGAATCAAGATCTAGTCCCTATAGTTATGACACTCCATCACCACTTACATGACGGTGACCAAATTCCAAAATCATCTAACAATACAGAATCCTTAGATGTTGACCTCACCGATGTTGGAAGATTCATTGCCAAAAATGAAATTAAAAGCACTGCAAAGAAAACCATGTCAGACATTAACAAATTCAGAAGGTTTCTTATCTGAAAAGGTGAAAGCAAAGAAATCCACCAAATAGAACCTTCTCTCCTTGACAAGTATATAGCTACTTTCCTTTTGTCCCTTAAAAAGGCAAACGGAGTGCATTTTGAACCGACCAGTCTCCGTGGTTTCATCTTCTCGACATGTTTCTCTCTTTGAAGAGTATATAGCTACTTTCCTTTTTTCCCTTAAAATGTCAAAGTAGATTTGAACCGACCAGTCTCCGTGGTTTCATCGTCTCGACATATATCAGAAGCGACATCGTTATGGATGCTCCATCGTGGCCGGGACTGGTGCTCACTTCGCACTAACAAGCGATCCTATAATGCGAAGAAAAAAATGAATTTTGTGAACAATTATCAAATGTTAATTATTTTGTAGTCAAAGAATCAGCTAAGAAGCTACAATTACATTTTGAACCAACAGAACAACTAATTAAAATCTCAATGAAAACTGAAGTTTATTCAAAATAAAATAAATAAATAAAAACATAAAGAATTACTAAAAAAAACGTACACTTTTAGATCAAATAAGGGTCAGGGGAACCGTCCTATGTTGACCCAGCCGCTCACTGACACTGACATTGATCTGCTCTGGGAGAAGGGGGTCCTTGGCACAGATTCCTCAAAGGCCTTATTAAAAAAAAAATACCATCTGGATGAACAGCTACATTCATTTCGGGTTGCTAGGAAAAACAGAGCAATATAATTTGAGGTTAAAAGCTTGTTTGTAACAAAAATTGTCAATAATGAGCATTATAATTATTATCTTTTTAAATCTTGGCTCATAATACACCAGTTGTGTTGTTTTTTATTTGTCAGGTGGGTAGACGATCGCCTCAGGATCGACTCGAATGGTTTAGAGTATCTCAGTTGAACGAGCGCCAAACACAAACCAGGAAGAGAGAGAACATCGCCGACATCCGGTAAGTGTTACCCAACTGTTCGCCACTGATGGACCCAGATATCCTGTGTCGATTAAGAAGCTCTATGCCAATATGCGTCCAAACAGCATCTTTTCTATCTAGCAACGCGCACAAACGAAACAGCATCTCAATGGTTCTTGCGCCAACAATTAGGTGTAAACAAACTTGGCAAGATGCTGGAGTTAATTACCAATGACGCAGGGTTTCTTGAGTACAGTAGATTTACAAACCACTCAGCCCGAACATTCTTGGTTCAAAAACTCCGAAATGCAAACATCCCACCCACTGAAATTATGGCCATAACGGATCACAAAAATGTAGAGCCAATCACAAATTATTCAGCAATTTTTGCGAAACAACAGCATTTGAACAGTGTTTAAATATTCTTGCTTGACAGCCCACTGAATCTCCAAATCATATAGTCTCTCCTAGTTCTAGCACTATATTGACTGACTCCATCCCAGCTCCAGTCTCCACTCTGCCGCCTCTGGCTTGTCTTCAAAATGTTGAATTCATGTCAACAGAAAACGCTCACCCCACCCAGTCACTTCAGCTGTCTTTCTCACGCTCTAACAACTTTGCGTCTCATTTTCTTGGTATTCGATATCCAAAACTTCAATGTCTATAATTAATGTGTAAAGTGCAGGTTTTTTTCACGAAAATGCTTGAAAAAACATTGTTGTTAGAATCATGCTCCTCGTGGCAAGAAAGTGTAAGTGACTCATATTTGACGGTGTATTTGCCTTATAATGTAAAAATGGAGTTCCATGAAATAAACGTTTATATTTTAAGAACCATGTTAAGAACCATATTCGTATGTACACAAATAACAATAACATCATTATTAACAATATATTATCGTTTATATTAGAACATGGTGTAATACACTGACTTCGGTCACCGCTAACTCGAAATCAAAGTACTGAAATAAATTATGTCAAACATGAGCATATGACACACAATTTCGCCAAAATAACCTTAATGTCCTTAAACAAATCACATGCTGATAACAAAGGATGACTTTAGATGAATAATATTATAAATAATACACAAGTAATAATAATTACTGCAATAAAAATAAAGATGATGATAATTATTTCTTGTTATATTTCTTTGTATACCACTACTACCACTACTTTTATCAATAATAATAATAATAGTAATAATGATAATAATACGTAATAAACAAACAATTATAATAGTAATATTGATGAAGTAAATAATAAACTAATAATATAATAGTAATAATGATGATAATAATAAAATTATAACACTAATAATAATAACATTAATAATTAAAATAATAACACTAATAATAATAACATTAATAATAATAATGACTGATGAAGTGTTGGTTGGTGTTTCTGCACAATGTCGTAAAGACTTGGAGTTTGTTTTTTTCGAGTATTATAGAACTAGTGGTATTCTTTTCATGTCTTTCTTTTTTATTTTTGTTAGGTTGCAATAGACTTTCCCTACTTAATTTATCTGCACGTTCTAATTGCTTGTTAATAAACTTACCACTATACCCACGTTTGCGAAGATGACACCTCAGGTTTTGTTTATGGAGCTGGTAATCTGCCTCTTTGAAGCATATTCTCTTGAATCGAATAGCTTGGCTTCTTTTGTTTTTTTAGGATGGCTGGACTTATGATTCAAGCACATATGCTTGTTTATGGATTTTGTGTACAAGGATGTTGTCAATTTCCCATCTTTTATCTTCACCATAGTATCTAGGAATTCTATCTCATTTTACATACGCTCATTTCTACATGAATGTTTTGGTCTATCTCGTTTGCATGTTTATGGAATTCATCAAGCTTCTCTCGCCCATGAGTCCAAAGTCCAAAACCATCGTCAATATAACGCTTGTAAAAGACTGGTAGATATACATTCTTCATAAGCTCCTCGTCCCATTTCTTCATGTAGCTTCATGCGAAATTTCTCCCAGTTTTGAACCTATGGCAACACCTTTTATTTGTTTATATTCTGTTGCATTGAACTTTATGAAATTATTTTCAAGAACAGTTAGTATCATTTCCTCTATTGCTTTTATTGGGATGGTCATATCTGTTCTAGTCCAATGCTTCCCTACATGCTTCAAAGCCTTTTTGCTTAGGAATGGATGGGTAGAGTTTCGTCACATCAAATCAGAAAAGTGGTGCTCCTTGTGGTATTTTATGAGGAATATCGCGTGGCTTGCTCAGAAAATCTGTCGTATCTCGAATGTAACTTGGCGTTTGTTCAACGAATTCATTCAATTCTCTTTTTGTTACTTCAGTCATATTCTCTGTGGCCGTTCCTATGCCATTCACTATAGTTCGATAGTGGTTGTATTTTTTTAAATGGATTTTTGGATGGATTACCTTTTACTCTTGCTTCTTGGGGATGTTTAGGAATTAAGTAATATTTTAATTCTTGACAAATAAGTCCTTCTCTATTGGCTACTTTCTTGACGACTTTGATAGATTCCTGTTTCCCCATCCGACCGGGAAATATATTTCATTTAGGCCGTCGTTAACAACGATTTGCCAAATGTATACTGCCTTGTGATCATTCTTGATAACATCAACTTTAGGATGACCACAATATAACATTATTAATAAATTTGTTCATATACTTATGACATTTATTAGCAAATGTTATAAATTCAGTTATCTCATTGTACAATATTTAGGTTTTGTACTCTCGTCACGATTATTAATTGGACGTGTGCTGGCTTTACACAGTTTCAAGAATAAGGATTTACTAATTATACTTTGAACAGATATAATACAACATGATCGGTATGATGCAAGTCATCTATGATTGTGCACGAAAGGTACCTGTTACTATGTAATACAAAGCAAACAGATCTGTGCCAATACATGAATGTCGTAAATCCAAAGAAATGACGATGCAATTCATGGTTACTTTTCAATAAACCACACTTATTTGACGATTAAACACTTAACATGAATCAGTAATCCTTACACGAAATCCTGTTACAGTGGGTTATTTGACAATAAATTATGGTTGACAAAATTTGATTCTAACACGATCATAGTATGTATATGTAAAGTTAATAAATGAAAACTATATTGTCTATCCCAGCTTTCCGCAACGTATATTCACATGCGCGTGCCAGTGACGTCAATGATGATGAGAATTCCATATAAATGAAGAATCGTGAAAATCCATTTCGACATGCTATTTATAGTGAATTCACATAATGTATTTTCATATGCAATTTATTGTATGGATGATGCGAATCAGACGTCATCAATGTACCGTTGGCATTTTGATCAGAGACTGTGCTAACTACGATCATAACGCATCGGTTCTTTTTGTGAAATGTAATGCCCTTACTGGTTAACCATATCTTGATTGGTGACATCGACGTGGAGTTCTTTTTAAGCATACGTATATGCTCTTGTACGATTTACTATTGGAACGACAGCGCAAATGTATATTAAATGTAAATATCAAACTATTCAGCTAAAATTAAACAATACATACACACTTAAATTTATACTAGAAACAGGCTGGTGGGTAAACGTGCCAATTTGGTGAAGGAAGGGAAGAACAATACGATTTTAGAATTTTATCATTCAGATTAATACATTTTATTGCAGTTTGACGTTAGATGGTTAATAATGTGTATAACTTGAGACGTACGAACACAAAATATCAACGTGATAACTAGAGTAACATTTCAGTTACCGTGTAAACCTACATTTGTAAATAATTATGTGCGTAAAGAAATGTGTGCTTTTACTGTTTCTCTATTACAATATAGTATATCCCTTTTAAGTTAAATTGACAAAATTTAAACAACTTGCTGTATTAATGAAAAATATTATAAGAATGATATGAATGCACAATTTGTAGTTTGTTGTGGTATGTTCCGCGTGATTTTGTAGTAATGTATTATTGATGGGACTATCGTTTATTGATACGATTATTTTAACATTAATATGTACACATTCATATGTGAACCATTAACTTTTGCATTGGATATTGAGATAAATGCAATGGCACGCTAATTGTTGCTACCTGACTCGTTAGACTTGGCATTATGTATGTCTTTCGTTTAGGCTAAATCCGAGATAATTAAATTATTATACTTCTGAAGTCATCGTGCGAAGGCATAATTGGAACTATAAAGCTGCAATATTAATTTTCCTGTCGATTTGTTCGATCGTCATGGAGTTGAATTGCCCTATATAATCAGGCAATTCCAACTGCATTACCTGTCTAACAACCAGTTAAGGGGCGTCGTATGCGACAGCATAGCATTTGTATAATGTCACTGTTGCAAACCTTGTGAATGATAAATGCTCTGACCTTATATCACTAAAACTGCTTAAATCTACGAATATTCGGCTGTTGCGGGCAATCTTAAATCTACGAATATTCTGCTATTGCGGACAATCTTTTCTCAGCTTATAATCATTGTAAAGAATAATCGTAAATAAAAGAATCTAATAACACGATACTTTGTACTACGAAAATAAGTATGCCTACATTTCTTAAAATTATAATAAACACTCAACAAGAAAACATTTAAATGCATTCTTGGCATTTGCACAGCAGTCCGCATACAAGTCATTTCATGGACATCTAGATTCCGCAGCATCCAGATACTGTATAGTCTGTCCTTCGTCTGGTAATAAGCAGGATTAACTGACTTTGATAATTATGGTCTAACATTGTGTTTTGTTCATGTCGGTCAATGGCATACGATAAATAATATTGTGATGCTGTAGTAACGTATTGTTATAAATAAATGTGAAATTCCCAATGTTGTTTTCCATCAAATAGGACCATATTTCACAGTTTTCATAGTCGTAATGACTATTTTAAACAGGTAGGGACATACATGTACTACATGTCATTATTTCCAAACAAATCAGTGTTCTTCCTTATGAAAATATGTATGTAATACTAACCAGGCACATTTATGAGAAAAAAAGTAGTCCAGGCGTTGATTAAACGGAATATGAACGGAACATCCTGGGTCGTTTGACAATCGTTTGACATTAGTTCTTTTGTACAAAAGTCAATCATATCCAGTTTAGCCTTCAAATAGAATTAAACTTAAATTAAAACATAAACCAGGATACCAACTATTCTAACACTATTAAGTCATCTTTCATTTAGTACATATTAGTAAATATTACATTACATTACCTCGCTTACCATATTTACCAATATCAAAGAGCTTAAAAACTGTACGTGGATCCACTCGGTGAAAAGGATCGGCACCTAATTCTAAGTCTGTGTTTGTTGCCCAACCTCCATATAATAGTTCATGCAAAATTATTCATGGCCTTCCGAATACAGTTGCTAACAGACAGATAAACACACAGATACTCAAGCAAACTTACGCTAACAAAACATAATTCGTTGGCGGTGGTAAGAATCTGAATGAAAACATTCGAAACTAAAAACAAGTTAATGCCGGCTAAAGATAAAACAGGTTGTTTTCATTTGATTTGTTAACGTGAGGGAATAATTGTAGTTCGCTAAAAGACATCTCAATCTAGGTTAAGTGTGATATCGGCGCTCAATGACTCTGATCTTAAATTTCGTAGGTGTACCTGCCCATTGGTATATTGAAAATGTTTCTGAATCAGGAAGTATTGAGTTTTGAATAACATTGTTTGATAAAGATGCAGACACATTATCGAATTATCTGAATATGTAGTGTTTACTACTGACACCGGTAGTAAAAAATAGCTGGTGTCCCGGAATGACATATAAAATGTCGACATATGGAGTCCTATATAGAAAATAGGGTCGTTACGTTGTCCATCGTCGTATTGTCGCATCGTTACCCCGGATCGGATATATTAATCCAGGTAGTTTTTTGTTACTAACACCGGGTATATGAAATCGCTATTTTTCGCGGAATGACCGATAACAAATATCGGCATATGTATTCCTGTATAGAAGATAGGTTTTTTTCGAAATTTTTAGTCGAAGAATTATGTATGTTTTAATATGACTTTTAATTCGTTCGGTCGTGCTAGGGGGGACAATTTTCGATGCGAGAGACTCTGGAGAATGCGACAACATACGGTAATTGATTTACGGTGTTAAATTAAGCGACGGTATATCAATCAGTTTTACCGACGCAGTAAGTAACGTCGAAGACAGTTAGCTTTGTATTGTGTAACTTTTACAAGTTGGCATGTAGTTCGAGACTCAATCAGGTTATTAAAATGGTATTTGATTTTGCTGCATTTTTTTTTTCAAAATTTTAGGTATATTTTTTCTTCACCATTTTTTCATGTCCTTAATAAATATTTTATTCAACCAACCAATAAAACATATGAAAATAGTAAATATAATATCATAGCTAATAATGTCAATGTTACTCCTGCTCATGCCAGTGCATTTTCAATGAAAGACGAACTAGTCTGGTTTCTAAACCAATCGGATGTGTTATAGATAATTTGTTTTGCTCTGACCCTTGTGTTTTTCTCGTGTCTGTCATTATTGTTTTGAAAACGAAAACTGAAATAAGATATGTAGACCTACATGTATTCATTTCATAATCAAACATCACTTTCATTATATTCTCGTACACCGTTTTGTAAATTTCGTTAAAAAACGTAAAAAAACAAACAAACATGTTGATGTAAAAAGCTTACCCCGAGATTCGAACCCTAGTCGATTGATTTATAGGTAGACACGTATACCACTACACCACCACTCATTGCTTAAAGCTAGCGGTAACTAATACTATATTCAGTCGTATGTAAAGCTGATTATAAAATAAGTTAAACGAGCATCTACGAATATATACGAGCAGACTTCAGAACATTTTGACTTCGTATTCAGTTCATAAATATTCTTGCATAAAGGTTAGGATCAGGCCAAAGTTTTCGCACTATACTCTTCACATGCAACGATTGGATAAAACTCTAGAGTAATTTATTGTTATGAACAATAAATGACCTGCGGATGTTCATTTAAGTGTTTCTCGCCAGGTGATGTCTCTTGGAGTTTAATTATTTTTATACTTGGTATTGTTATTGATCAATGGGAATTAATCCTAACTTTACAAATAACTTGTAAGATGCTTTAATTAAAAATGCCAGAGACAAAACACTTATGTTACAAAAAATGCCGACGAATTTTCAATTTTCAGTTTTCAATGGCAAATCTTTAGTTAAGGATACTATATTCTGCCGCGTTTCTGTTGGTGACAGAATACCGCCAACGTTACTAGCTTTCTAATGAAATTAGATTCAAATAAATACTTGTCATTTATGTACATAATTAAGCTTTAAGATGACTGAAGCTTACGATCGTGCCAAAACGAGAAACAACCGGAATTAAAATAATAGGGTTATAAGCTATTCATTTGTAGAGTAAATATGTGGCGCGTCGTGGGAAAACCGGACTTAATGCACGTGCGTAAAGTGTCATCCCGGATTAGCCTGTGCAGTCCGCACAGGCTAATCCGGGACGACACTTTCCGCCTAAAGTGGAATTATGGTTAGAAGACACTTCATTGAAACAGAAAATACCATAAAAGTGGAAAGTGCCGTACCAGATTAGCCTGTGTGGACTGCACAGGCTAATCCGGGACGACACTTTACGCACATGCATTAAGACTGGCTTTCTCACGACGCGCCTCATAATTATTATAATTTAGTCTGATATGTACAATCATTGATTTGTACAGTCATTGATTTGTACAGTCATTGAGTTGTACAGTCATTGATTTGTACAGTCATTGATTTGTACAGTCATTGAGTTGTACAGTCATTGATTTGTACAGTCATTGCGTTATAGTGTTGTGTAGTAAATAAAGAATGATTTAAATGCATGCATGTTTGTGTGCTTTTAACTTAACTAAAGGAACCAATCAAATAAGAATTCTTCGGACATAGTATGGTATGAGCACAGAGAAAGTATTTTCTAACATGTCCGCTTGTTACCTCTTTTCTATTAGTCAATTACATGACACTTGTAAACAGGACATGATTCGTATATTAATAATTAACAAACGGTGCATGAATATATATATTGGTTCAAAAAGTTAATTCCTTGTCACTTTTTTTTTCGTTAACTTTTTTTTTCTTTCGTGACCCAACAAACACCTATGTACATCCGCTTTAACAACTTTTTCAATAATTGGTTATAACGTAATTTTAATAATTTATTACAACTAATAATAAATCAAAGACACACTGGATATTTAATAGGCATTTTATGTAAAACAATCTGAAAACCAAAGCCAAAGTTTCCAAGTTCACAAGTATCACTTCTGACATGAGTTCATATGTCATTTTCCTATGCGCGCGCATTGTTCTTGTTTTTTTTTCCAATTTCAACACATTGTAACACTGTACAAATTAGTAGTTCTTCTGAAGTGTGATTTCATCACTTGCACCAGGGAAGCCACAATGACCACAAACATCCTTCCTTGAAGTTAAATTACATTTTTGCAGGCGGTTCCGTGGTCTAGTGATAACGCACTGGCTTCACACTCCAGTGGTCGCAGGTTCGATCCCCCGCCACACCCCCACCTACTAACTCGTTTTTCGCATGAGACCTTAAACCGAGGTGAAGTGAATAGGTGTTTCACACCGGACACTAAAAGACCCATGGACGCCCCAGGAACGGGGCGTCTTCTTTATCTTGCACTATCCCCCATAACCCAATTAACAAGTCGTCTGTTGGCGAAGGTCATATAGGATAGAATCCCCGTGCACTCGATAAAAAATGTACTACACACACACACGTTTTCACAATTGGCTCCTGGACACAACACCTCTTGGAGATAAATACACGACTTCTGCATCAATAGACGCTTTTTGCCATTTATTATTCAAAAGCACCTGCACACAACATTGTTAAATATTGGCCCAAATGATCAACAACTGTCAGTATTTTGGAGCAAATCTCCGACGAACTTCGCAAAATGCGACATATTTACTAAAGCAAACATGTCAAAGTTGTAACAAAGGGCGGCAACTATTGTATACAAGCGGTTAAACAACACCAATACTATTGGCTTTGTTTTCAAGAATTTCCAAACGGCAAACAAAGTTTATGGTCTAGGGTAAAACAACATGGTCGGTCGGGTAAGTGGAAACAAACAACCTTTTTTGCGCTTTAGAGAAACGTATTTTCAAAGCGCTCACGAACAACACAACTTATTTTCAAAATTACTAAAATTTAAAATCGGCAATCATAACGGTATTTGGAATGCATAGAAGTGACAGAACAATGTTAACAGCACCGCAAGCTAAGCTCCTTATAATCTGAATGCAACTTATAAAAGAACGCGGGTTTATGATCTTTTTGGTAACGCACTGGTGTCACAACCCAGGGGTCGCAGATTTGAGAGACCCCCCACTGCCGAACCAACTAACTCGTCTTTCGCATGAGAAGTTAAACCTATTGGCGGTGTACTATGTTCTTCACACCAGGCATTAAAAGACCCAGGGTTGCATCTGGAAATAGCGTCTCCTGTATATTGCACTATGCCCCGTAATCAAACTAGCAAGTCTTCTGGGGGCGATGGCAATATGGGAGAGAATCCCGGTGCTCTCGTTAAAAAGTACAACACACCCATCAAAGAAAGCTAGATTAAATATAAAAGAAAATTGCTTATCTTCACGTTATACTTCTATTTTAACCTATAGTTTTAAATTAGTTTGTTGTCTTAATAATAAATCGTAGTAATTAATTACCTCCACTTTGTTGATAACATGTTAAAAGACGAATGGTGGATATATAGGTGTACATGTTTTACTAGAGCAAAACAGCAAAAATCTTGATTAGCGAGAATTATGGGAAAGGTCAGTCTCATGTTATCAAAGACAGTACGCAATTCATTAATTATCTGACCCACATATCTTGCTAAGATCATATACACTTAGATTGTATACTATTAGACCGTATGCAGGTTACCACCCATTAACAGTACTTAGACACTCAATTAATGCTTTTGGATGTCGATACAAATATCTTGGGAGATTATGGGCGAACACTATAATAGCCTTTAGTCATGTTCATTATCATTCATGAAGCAAAATAATGTAACTTCAGACATTTTTGCATAGCGTTTTTAACTCTCTTCCAATCAGAGGGCACCCGGGCAGCGAGAAACAGCCTTGCGATAGCTTTGCGAGGGCCGTGCCAATGTCCTATGGATAAAAAAAAATCTCCAAACGATTCTGTTTGTCTGCAACGTCTACCGAAAAGATGAGGGCGCGGACTCCAGGCGGTGTACGTGGGAGATCGTAGGATGCCAACTACAACATGTCTACTAGCTGCGGTCCTACGATATTTCAAATTAATATATTTTTTTTCATAAAACAAATCCTAGAGGCCGCAGAGCTCGTGGATCCATACGAAAACACAAAGCTTCCTCCTGAATGAAGGCGGTCTCACAGAAAAAGTGAATACGGGCATGATACGGGCTCCGTAATCCCACTGAGTGCCAAATGTACACTAGGCTTGACTTAACACTAATGTTGCACTACGCGATATTTAGCCGTTAATTAATATACATTTAAGTGTTGATATGCTAGTTATGCAACCTAAATGGATTTTACATATTCAAGAAAGTCGTTTTAATGTTTAAATTTCACAGCAACAATTATGTCTAAACAACGACGAAAAAAGGAGATGTGCATCTATCTAGTTTCCGCCTTTATAAAAACCTAATTTTTGGCCTTGTTGAATACGTCTCCTTATTTCCCTTGAAAATAAATGGAATAATATGAAGTTAGTGGCCTTCCAATGAACTGTTATGCCTGCATCGCCATAGTTCATACATATTTATAACAAGGTCATCAACCGATTCTTATTAACCATTTCACCCTTTCTATAAATAGCGGGAACGTCTAAGACAAAGATCTCTTTACTAAGATGGTTCACTAGAACGATTTGCTTTTACTTTACATACGCAACACAAAAGGAAGGGGCCAACCATACTTCTGAAAATACTTCTAAAATTAAAGTTCTGTATAAAGCGAACCTTGCCTGGTTTAGAAGTACACAAATACAATGCACATTGTTTACCTGTTTACAAGCGTATTCGTTAATCATAGCTTTCTTTTTCTTTTTTTTTTTCCTAATAAATACGAATCTATAGATATTAATACAGTGTGCATATGTAAAATTGTGCTCTGTTTTTTTTTACGTTATGTCTACTTATACATCCTAATAGGAAGCTATGCATCCATGAATGCCCGATAGCAGTAGGGAATGTTCCAAATAAACATGTATAACCGATACATATAAATTTTATGTAGATAATACATTAATTTTAATAGCTTAAAGAGCTAATACACTAAATCTATGTCACGAATAGCGCGTCTAAAACTTTAATGTATGTGATGATGGTCATAATGAAATAAATGATCATATACACTCATATACTTATATCACTGTTTTGCAGTTATTAGTTTTCAAAAGGCAAACAAACTTGCAATATCGCCTTTGCGTTTGAACAATTTACTGATTGAAAATTGAGTAAGGTAGTTCGTCTCAAACTTAATCCAACTATGTGTGTTACATAATCAGCGGAGGTGTTAAGCTACTTAAGCATCCGTAAAGCGAACTGTATTATACCATTTTTTTCTGATAGAAATCATCACTTAGCAAATGCTTACGCAAGCAGTTTTGACCCTTTAGTAACTGCGTGCATTATGTAAAAAAATATGTTTCATGTTCATAATGTTACACCATCTAGTTTTTAGATATAGTACCTTCGTTATATAACGTTATTTCCAAGTCATTAAACTTTTATAACTGCGTGTAATGGTTTTAATAAAGGTTAGATCGTTAGTAATGGCTGACGTGCTACATGTTGTATTTGAATAAGACATCCAGAAGCGCAAGCGATTTTTTATTAGACTTGTATCCTGTAATGTATAATCGCAAACATATTACGTATGGTGTAACTGCCTTTAGTTCATATTATAAATGTCACAATAAAACGTTAAATAATATGAACTATGATACAGTCATACTTAACCATTTGTCTATTGTATAATATAGTTCAAAACATAGTTATTTCAATAATTGATATACACATTGACATACCTTAATTTGCTGTTAAATACCGTGCACAGACAGTATTATTGACCATAAAGTATATTTACGATGCACATTAATGCAGCAGCTTATATTTCTAGAAAAAGGCCAGCTACATAAATATAGTTTAAAGCCAACTGTCCTTGCATATATGATATTGTATGATTTTTAAGATAAACTTAAATATTGTATAACATATTTCTTAATGATATGGGCCCAGTTGCTCAAAACTTTAACGGCCAATTAAGCTAACAGTCGTTCACCTTTGGATACAGTTTTTGTAAATTATGTATTAAAATTTTAAAAATTGCGTTTATTGTAAATAAACTAGTATGCTCAAATAATTGTCAAATGCTTCATAAGAAAGTTGCTTGTAATATTAGTTTTATTTACATCTAAAGTTAACAGGCCGTTAGTTTAACCGGCCGTTAAAGTTTTGAGCAACTGGGCCATGGTATTTTAAAGTATGTGGTTTGGATTAGCAACATATGAATTTATGTCATGTGATGACTCTCATACCTAACGTTTAATATACTTACACAATATACAAATGTAAACACTTATTTCAATACATATCTAGATTTTAATCATGTTGTGTATGTCATGATTTGTCTAACTTGATGTGGATGTAAATGTACACATACACTCAGTTGTATCCCAAAAGTAATTATGAACATGTAATTATGCGTTATTGTACTGTTTGTAATAATCATCAGAGAAACGCGATCATGTGTATTTCTTAAATTTTGAATTAATGTAAATAACTCGATATAAATCTCTGCTGCTTCGGAGTTGACTAAACGCCTACGATCATATAATATTTAATTAAATACAATTACATGCAAATGTCTGTAAAAACATAACAAATATTGACGTGAACACACCCATATGAACCATTTAGGTAAATTCCATTGAGTGTGTGAATAGAAATGGTCACACTCCTTTTTTGCACTGCAACCAACACATTCCGTTAATACCACAAATTAACATTTTGTTTTTACTTCAGTATATTATCCGAAAAGCAACCGTAATAATATTGGACATTAATTGCTTAGACAAACCCCACTATCGAACTTATGTAATAGACACAATCGACTGGTAAGACTGTAAACATATTTGTGTCTCGAAGCAGAAGTAATTTACATTTCCCAGATATATATTAATTTGTGAGTAAAACATTAGAACTGTCCAATGCATAGTCTCAACATTCGGTATTGGTGACATGTTTCCCTAAAACGTATACTCCAGACACTGCAATTGTCATTCAGGTCTCACTAAAAGCAAGTAAACATCTGCGTTTTTCTCATAAGTTTTACAAATGATCAATCATAATGGTGTAAATTGAAGATGCTATAATTGTTATATTACATATATTTAGTGTAAACTTATTGCATGTATTCTAAGAAGTTTGTTGCTCTAAGAAGTTTGTTGCAGCCCGATATGGAGTTCGGTCATGTAATACGTGACAGTTTATAAGACCTCTAGTAATGGACATTGGACAATGGACCTACTCGGTCAATGGCTATGTATACTTCCTTACGAATACTATACGTATTTATAATGTTTCTTAGAGATAACGCACTCAGCATATACACTAGCTGGCTTCGTATCATAGGCAACATTCATATTAAAGTAGAATCAATAAACATTTTAAGCAAGTTGCACACTTAAGTTATATCAAAGAAACGCGATAGAGCAAGTAGCTAGTTGAATTTAAATTAAAATGTCATTTTTGTTCACACATGATTAGATGTATAAGCCGCTTAAAATGTGCACAAACATGTCATTGAAAGACTTACTTGAGCCCACGTTTATGCTTTCTTTTTTGCGATTTATATGGTGAGCAATGCTGGCATAGCGAAATGATCGCACGGTTTACGTAATTAAATCCGTCAGCCTGTTGAAATTCATGTATGTATATATATCAACTCAATAATGCATTGTCGCTCGTTCGCATTGGCATTAACTAGGCGTTTATTGTACTTGAATAATATAAATTAACACGACGGACGGTCAACATCAACGAACCTTTTTTTGACACAACAATACGATTATATTACGCACTACATTTTAACGTAAGTGGTCAAAATATGTCGGATACAATTTGTTTTACTTCGATAAAAAATAAATTAAATGAATATTATTTGGTTAACATTTTTCAGAAATATGACCCCAAAATAATTATTTACCAAAATATTATATAGATACATTTGTATCATACCTTAATTCTACATTTTGTGTAGCTGTTTAAGAAATACATTTTAATTATGTCAGACTTTTAAAGATTTAAAGTTGCGTGGTATTAGAAGTCAACGTAACAAATCGAACGTTGACCTCCGTAAATGTCAAAACATTGGTATTTTATGACTTCATTAGCCTCGTTGCCTGGGCAACCATAGAAATTCATTAACTTCTGGAATGAAATACTCATAAAACGTCTTATAGGGCTCTTGTTGTCAAATTAATATAGTTATTTTGCGTCTGGAAAACCCACATATTGGCCTGTCAGACTGGGAATTGACTCATTTATTTATGAACGTGTTTGAATGCAAGGCACTCACTAGACCCATGGATGATTTGCTTTTGCACAATTTGATCAGTGGTGAAATTATTTGTGTCACTTACTTTAATTGGTATTAAGCATAGGTTGAGTGTTGCTCTGTTAAACCAAAGTGTTACTTTGTTATGCTACGATATATACGCAATTGTAGCATACACTTAACTGTATGATAACTTAAGCTAGCAAATATACGGTACGCAAACATTACTTTATGTACTGTACTATCAATGCCATTCACATAAATCAGAGAACAAAATACATTTTAATTATTTTTAAACTTGTATATGCACTTATTAAAGGGCTGAATCATATACACATAATCTTACTCAATCTTTTGCATTTATTTCTTAGTCGAACATCTCGGAAAACAGTTTGCTGTTCTGCACTGTTCATGCGTCGTGTTCGTAAGGTACAGGGAAAATACATTTCTGCTACTACAAAATGTTCATTCATAGTTTTGTAATGCTGATAATTCAAGATCCTACTTGGCATTATTATGATCACGATAACACGTGGTTACAAAACAAATCGTCTAGAGTTCAAATACATATGTCTTAAAAAGTCAAAATCACGTCGACATCATTATACTTGCATTAACATAGTAATATTGTTCATTGCGACCTTCTTTCAGGCAAATTTATTATAAGTATATAAATTAAATGCAAGTCATATAGAAGTATTGAAAGTAATTTATGCTATTTAGTAATAAACGTTTTATAACATTTACTGTGTTTTTGCTATTTGATGCTTTGTAAATTGAGTTGCAATGCTGTCATGCTAAATGTCCATTGATTAATTATGAACCGTGTTTCAGGTTTGAAGTTTGACGTTAAATTTATTAAATCCCGTAACATGCTGCATGCGGAGACCATGGCTTTTAACATGTTTGTGTTTCCGTGTGGTACTAGTATATTGTTTAATATAGGCAACTGCACATAAATATAGGACGAACAGTTGTTAACATGGAATTTTGTCTGTACTGCCGATGCTGCAGGAGTCTCAACATCTTTGACACTGTATTTGCATATATTTTCAACATCTTTGACACTGTATTTGCATATATTTTCAACAAATATTGTCGATTTGACATTGGTTTAGATCATGACACCGTCAGCATAAGCCTTAATATTAATGAATACTTAGAATAACAAATTTGAGACAAACTAAAGTACAAGATATTACAATCACCTAAGTAGTTTATTTATTAACATGGACGTACGTGGAATTGGCACATAATATGATTTTGTATGGCCATCTAAATAGGGAATTTAAATTAAGCTAATTTGTAAGTAGGATGTACAGATTATATACAGAAGTCTAAGCGCACATGTTTACGTCTTCATTTACTTGCATAAGACACATTTTAACAACGAGGAAAATATCTTCGTTCGAAACGTAGCATACGTATATATGCATAAACACACATAAAATGTACCAACATATACCCCAAAGTATTAATTGTAACATAAAAGTCAATTCATGCACACTCTTTCTTCAATAGTCATGGTAAACACCAGAGACGTAAGTAATGCTGTCACTTATACACATGTTTAATCAGCTGCATAATTACACACTGTTTTAATAATACATATATTTATTTTTCGTCGTATGATGACCTTTCTGGTTGCTTCATTTGTTTTCTCCGATCAAAGTTTAATGTACTTGTAGTTTTCAGTTAGTTGACGAAACGATTTCTGTTAGTGTGATAATGTAAATGATATAGAGGATATTTGTTGGTTTCAGGATAAGATCGTATTCTAGTTCATGAGTGGTCTTATAAAACATATCACATAAAATATCAGTTTTCGATTACCACAAATGAAATAAGATACGATCTTAAACTGAAATCAACAAATTTTCTTTTTATTTCAAGCTTTTGAACGGTAAATAAAACAAGAGGGCCATGATGGCCCAAAGCGCTCACCTGAGAACTGCTATAGACGAAGACCACACTGTTGTGGCAGGTTTGAAAATTAAGGTATCTGAACAATACGCAAAGGGGGATAGGATCAATTTTGATTTAAAACATCGGTTAGTGCAATGAGTGCAATGAGCTAACTAAATAATGAGTTGGGTAGTGGATGTGCGGTTGGTTTGTAGTTCTCAAATCATATTTCTCGATATTCTTAATTGACCCTTTTTCATTAAGTCAGTGACACTTCTGGAAAATGCAGAAAAAGTAGATTTTGATGTCTTTTTCACAAACAGTTTTGGGAACTAGTTGCAATGCGATAATTGCGATGGCTGTGCTATAAGGTCAAGTTTTGCTTTTTCTTTGATAAGTTTCTGTCCAATGATAATACATGATGTTAATGCAGGCTCTGAAGCCATCTGATCAATGTTACATGTTCAAAGTAAGTTTTGCAACTGTTGGAAATCAATTTTTATCAATGAAATTTTATGGTCATACGCAAACTGTGTAAGTTAAGTCAACATTGAATAAAAAATCGTGTGTGCAAGTCAATCATTGTTACCTTGTTGATATTTTTTTCCAAACACAAAGTGCAATAAGTCTGGTGTTTCTTGCCCGATTATGCTTATATTCGATTTCACATTTAATCTTATGGTCATAGACAAACTGTGCAAGATTGGTGAAGATTGAATGAAACATATAGTCTCTATCCTGAATAATGTCAATTTTTGAATATTTTTTCACAGATAAAGGGCAATAACTCCGGTGTTTCTGGTCCGATCTTGCTTATATTCGACATTACATGTAATCTCATTGTAATACACAAACTTTGCAAGATTGGTGAAGATTGGATAAAGAATGAAGTCTCTATCCTGAATAATGTCCATATATATTTGTTTTTAATAAACAAAGGGCAATAAGTCTGGTGTTTGAAAACGATCTGGCCCATATTTGGCGCCTGCTGAGATCTAATGGTCATACACAAACTATAAAAGTTTGGTTAAGATTGGATTGAACATAAAGTCTATAAGTTGGAAAAATGCATTTTTGCACTTTTTGCATGAAAAAGGGGCCATAACTCAAGTGTCAATGGTGTGATCTGACCCAATAACAACCCCGTCCGAGATTTTATGGTCATATACAAACTGTGAAAGTTAGGTCAAGATTGAATAAAAACTGTAGTCTTTATCGCGTTGACGGTCCAAATTGTTGACGGCATACGGACGATGGACGATGGACGACGCCGGAGAGCTCCCCTATACCAATAGCTCACCGAGCACTACGTGCTCAGGTTAGCTAAAAAATGTAACTAAAATCAAGTACATACATAATAGAATTATTAATTTTCTTACATATAAATAAAGAATACTAGCTATAGTTTAGTGTTCAATAAATAGAAGTTTATTTAGTGAGGCCTAGAAAACCTGATGCCGTGGCGAGTGGTTCACGTTGTCATGCCAAGCAAATAAACTAAACTTTATTCAACACTGACCTAGTATTCTATTTATTCCATTATTTTATGTCTTTATTTTGAAAATGTATGTAAGAAAACACACTAAATATTATGCTTAATAGAAAATGACATCACGAAAATCAACAAGATGACGTCAGTAGACTACGCGTTTTGCTTTATCCCACAGTATTACAATAATGCAAAGTTTATCCCATGGGGTGTTTTTTCGTCAATACCGGCGTAATAATGGGATAAATGATGGATAAAAAGCGTTAATTACATTATATTGACAACAGGCATACAAGAGGCGTCAAAGGTTTAAAGTTCTGTGTATATATGTTCCATTAAACATACAAAAAAGTACAGATTTACACAGGGTCTTAAATTGGTGCTGCTCTTGGACCGCAAAATACGCACAATTCAGACCACTGCGAAATAAATTGATTTTGCAGTATATCCCACGCAAATTGGAAAGTAGAGATCGAGCAACTTAGCTGGTGCTCGTGTATTGTGCCTGACGATCGGAAACTATTAATGTCCCATGCAAACTCTTTGCAGGTAACGATCCACACAGTCGACAAATTAGATTGGACGGAGCTTGTTACTGGTAGGCTTGGCCTCAGGTGGATTAAAAACCACTATTTTCATGGAGTGGTGGTAAAAGCAAACAGTATTTTGAAATATGCTCCCCTGTGCCATAAGTATGCTAACACTCAGTCCCTGGTGTCTTGTTTCCGTGGTAACAATAGAGATGTTTTAGCAACAATAGCTGTTTTCGTTGGTGTCCCAAAATACCTAGTAGGTTGTAGCTTCTAATTTCATAGTTCCTAATGCCTCTTAATGTTTGGATTAGCTATCTTGTAAAATAATGCAAATATATTTAAAGAAAAAGACATTGATGTATTTCCTTTCAACTTCTTTTTCTGGCATGTAAAAGTTTGTATTAGGTACTTATGGCTAAGACAGACATAGACACACACAATTTAATTTGCTCAATAAGACATTGAGTGAGTTTGTGCAAATTTGTTCATGACTTAAGAAGAATTTCATTGTTGTAAATGTTTATATTTTGAAAATTTTTCTTAAGTATTTCAATGTTTAGCTCACCTGAGCCCTTTGAGCTCATGGGTTAGCTTTGTAGTAAGGGGTTATCTGCTGTCTGTTATCGTCCATTGTCATCGTCGTCCATTGTCAACAATTGACTGCAGACATATTCACCAAACTTTGTTAGAATGTTCCTTGGGTGGTCTTCTACCAAAAATCTTCGTAAGAATTTTAAAGAAACATGGCTCCAATGTTCACCATTTTATGTTTTCATATCATTCATATGCAGGATACGTACCGGTTTATGCGATTTAGTACTAAAAGTCTCCATATCCAAGCAAAATGTAATGAACTATACCATTTATATGCCATTTATTTGATTGCATTTGAATAACAAACTGATATGAATGTACAATTATTTCAAATGGCAATCCATGAAGCTCAACCACATTCATAAATGAATGAATTATTCAAAAATGGTTGCATTATAATACTAACATTCAGTTAGTAGAGTTTGTTTTCTGCCCATTAACAATATATAATTCTGCACTATTTTCTCTTGGGTTTGTTTTATTTCATTCAATATGGCCAAATTTTATTACATCAATATAATAGTTTTTGATTCACCAACAATTTCATAATTTCTCCCATCAATCTTAATTCACTGATATTTAGCCCTGCACTAAGATGGAAGGCACTTTTATAAGTATTTGCCTGGAAATTGTGGTTGGCCTGTCTAGTAAGCCGTGTGCAGATATGCACTTTATCGGCATATCATCTAGTACGCTTTGCATGTAATGGTAGTTTAGGGAAAAAAGAAAGGAGAGAAAAAGCATTTTCAAATCAATGAGGCAGATACTTTAAAAAGATAAGGACAGTCCAAAACTGCTATATAATAATAATCATCTAATATTGGTCTAATTTGTGACCTGGGTATTTTGAGGATTAAGTATTTATAACTTACAGAGGAAACGATTTGTAAAAACAGCTGTATAATAATTATCATTTCACTCACTGTCTTAAGTTATTGAAAATGGTATATGCAAGTAATAATTATTTTCAATTTATTGTTGTTTATTGAGTAAAGAGTAACTCATTGGAGTTCTGATACGTAAGAATTCAATTATGAGAGTGTGATAGCCATGGTTGTTTAAAAACCGTGCATCGGAATGAAACATGCGAACATTAATTCGCTTCTGACATGATCAGACTAACAAATTCTGCAATAAGAACGTGAATTGTAATTTACAGTTTCAGACTATTTTTGTGTTTTGTAAATATGCGCTTTTAACTATGGTACATTTTGTTCTTTGTCTATAGAAAAAGTCCGCAAGTGTCATATTAGAATTGTGAATCTAACATGATACTCGCTGATCTTTCTATAAACAAATAACAAAATTATAATTTTTAAACTACCCCAAAAACAATGAGTCACAGCATAGTAAAATGAATGAATAATTTTGATTTAATGTTGTTTATTGGCTAATAAACAACAATCTGGAGTTCTGATGCGTAGGAATTAAACCATGAGTGCATTAGCCCGAGTTGTTTATTTGCCACGCATAAGAATGACCAAGAGTTGTTTATTGGCCAATAAAAACAATAATGCGAAAATTATTTCGATTATAACATAATTAAATTTGACGTATTTTTTTAAATTTTTGTAATTGGAACTACTGTTTACTATGCTCCACTCAGAATCGGGACTTCTTTTTGCTCTATTTATTGGGTAGTTAAACAATAGTAATTTGTTCTTTGTCAATAGAACAATTATTGAGTATCATGTTAGAATGTAGTTATCATTACAATTGCAAAAATATTTGTCAGATCATATTAGAATTAAAATAATGTTCGCATTATGGTTGTTTTATTGACCAATAAACAACTCTTTTTTGTTCTGATGCGTCACTTTTAAACCACTCAGGCTAACGTCCCCATGGCTTAAATTCCTACGTATCAGAACACAGAATCGTTGTTTATTGGCCGATAAACAACAATTATTCGACAAGTATTTCATAATTTTAGTATATTATTCAATCTATGTGAAAATTAGTCTGACAGAGGAGATACCTTATAATAACACTGCATCTTTTGAAGATTCTAGAAGAGTACAGCAAAATATTAACTTAACGTACAAACTTACTGACTGCTTTATCATTGTGTCCTGCATTCTGTAATTTTATGGAAAAAAGGAGAGAGAAAAAGCATTTGCAGATCAATGTCAGAGGCAGATACTTTAACAAGATAAAAATTGTCCAAAACTGCTATAATTATGCCCCCCCCCCATCGAAGATGGCGGGGTACTAGTATATTGGTTTGCCAATGTCGGTCGGTAGGTTGGTCCGTCAGTCTGTCGGTCGGTAGACCACTTTCGTTTCGGCTCTCTTAGTCGAACAGTTTTCATTCGATCCTCACCAACATTCTGGAAAATGTTTGTGGCCATAATATCTCATCCAAGATTGATAATCGCCCCAGGAAGTACAGAGTAATGGCCCTTGATTTATCTAAAATTGGCCTTTTTAGCAATTTACACTGTCTATGTCCAACAGTTTTCATCCAGTCACCAAACTTGATATTTTAAAGATTGCATTTAATCTAGAGGGGGCATACTTGTTGTACAAACAGCTATAATAATGATCATCTCATGGTGTAATTTGTGACCTGGGTATTTTTGAGGATTTAGTATTTATAATTAACAGCAAACATACTTGAACTTGACAGGAAAATGTCTGGATGCTAATATGACCTACTTGTTAAAATGGTACAAATATGAAAGGAGGTTTTGTTGTATTTTAGCAATACTGCTGTGAGTTGGTTGTCACATTGGCATCTCACCTAGAAGACCTGGATTCAGTTACCACCTGGCGCAAGTGAGTTTGGTTGGTGCTAACCATAAGAAACTGGTGGGGTTTCCTCTGGGTACTCCGATTTTCCCCACACCACTGTGAAGACCATGCCAAAATTACACAATATCAGGCGCGGTTACACGATTTTGAGTTAGAGGGGGTGGAAACATTCAGCAATTGCCAACAATTGGGATATTATATATATATATATATATATATTGAAAATGTGCAATATTGATAAAAAAAGAACAATTTATTAAAAATATCACATTTATACCGGGCTGATTATTGCAATAAATTGATAAAAGAACACGTCAAGTGCCACGATCAGCATAGGTTTTAGTTATTTTGAGAGTTATGTTGGGCCTTTTTTAGAGGAGGCATACGCCGCTGCCGCCCCCCTCTAAATCCGCCTATGAATATTAAAATGTAAAAGTATGACATTGCAGCAATTATTCAAAATGTATCCCTTATTTGGATGTATTTTTAAAGTAAATTATGTAAGGGTAATGGGTGACATCCTAGGTCCTCACATAATGCTGCTTCGTCGCGAAGGACCGCATATACTACGAAGTTCACATACATTTGTATACTTAAGTAGGTTTTCCAAGTGACTTCATAAAAGACTTTATTAAATATGTGTACTTTATGACAAAAAGAACAAATAGCAGTTAGTTCATGGAAATATAGTAATACCCAGTTTTGTAAGAGTTAGTTAATATATACATAATGGAACACTATGTAGGCACCATATTCTACTTAAAATAAAGCATATGGATGTTCATAATTTTGTTACTAACACAGCGTCCAACTATGAAAAACAAACTTTGTAGACATCGTTTCTAATGGACATCTTACCGATATAAAAATACAAAAAATCGCGTTGTAACGTTTTTATCGCATAGTTTCGTATGCGAAAGCTGGGGATGCCTCTTGAGTCAATCAGCATTACATGACTGTATATTCCGTTCATACCGTTTGAACAAAGAAACAGTTTATGAACGTTATTTACGTTCATTAAAACTAATGCCGATTTAAGATGTATTGAATTATATTCCATGGACTGCGGCTTTAATGCTATCTAGATAAAGACATATTGTACATATTGTAGTGTGCGTGGGTCTAAACCAGCCGCTAGGTTAGCTCAGATGGTAGAGCGCCATGCTAGTGTTCCGGTGGTCGTGGGTAGGAGCCCCGCACCTGGTGAACGTTTCCTCCCAGGTTTACTTTAATATTATTGGAGAAGATTCTAAATTCCTAGCCCTTCCTTCTATCCATTATTGTCACTCTTTTTTTCCAAGACCAAACTATTTTAAATTCCTTAAAATGCTCACATGTCAAACCATATTGTTTTGTACCAATGTTTTCTTTCCATATAGCAGAGTGGAGACTCCACAGGACTTACCACACAAGTTAATTCCCCCATGGATTGTGTTTTCGTCCTAATATATTTCTCTTAAAAATGTTTTGAGGGTGTCTAATAGTTATGGCTAAAGACATATTCTCAGATGATGTTCATATTTTTGTCACCAGTGACATTGTTCAAGTACTGATACATAAATATGTTTCAGTTAATTAGTACTGGACCGTCCCAGCCACAAAAGCCGCACATTTCAAGCACACTTGAAGTATGAATGCACCCTGAATTTACATAATAAGCGCATTTAAAGCCCCATGCTTCTAGCATACTTCCAGACTTAACATTCAAGTAGACATAGGTGAAGTATGCGTGAAGGCCCTTGTAAAATATGCAAATCATGCTTCAAGCATACTCCCACAGAAACTCATTTGAAGTGCCATCTAAAATATGAAAATTAGTGCTTCAAACATACTCACACAGAAACTCATTTGAAGTCCCTTCTAAAATATGCAAATCATGCTTCAAACATACTCCAACAGAAACTCATTTGAAGTCCCTTCTAAAATATGCAAATCATGCTTCAAACATACTCCCACAGAAACTCATTTGAAGTCCCTTCTAAAAGATGCAAATCATGCTTCAAACGTACTCCCACAGAAACTCACTTGAAGCCCAATCTAAAATATGCAAATCAGTGCTTTGAACATACTCCCACAGAACGCAGTTGAAGTCTGATCTAAAAATATGCAAATCATGTTTCAAACATACGCGCACAGAAGCATATTTGAAATCCCATCTAAAATATGCAAATCAGTGCTTCAAACATACTCCCAAAGACGCACATTTGAAGCCCCATCTAAACATATGCAAATCATGCTTCAAACATACATGTATGCTAACAGAAGCACATTTGAAATCCCATCTAAAATATGCAAATCAGTGCTTCAAAAATACTCCCATAGAAGCACATTTGAAGCCCCGCCTAAAATATCCAAATCGTGCATCAAGCATACTCCCACAGAAACTCATTTGAAGACCAATCTAAAATATGCAAATCATGCTTCAAACATACTCCCACAGAAACTCATTTGAAGCCCCATTTAAAATATGCAAATCAGTGCTTCAAGCATACGCCCACAGAAGCATATTTGAAGTCCCATCCACAATATCCAAATCATGCTTCAAGCATACGCCCACAGAAGTACATTTGAAGTCCCATCCAAAATATCCCAATCATGCTTCAAGCATACGCCCACAGAAGCACATTAGAAGTCCCATCCAAAATATCCAAATCATGCTTCAAGCATACGCTCACAGAAGCATATTTGAAGTCACATCCAAAATATCCAAGTCATGCTTCAAGCATACGCCCACAGAAGCACATTTGAAGTCCCATCCTAAGTGTCCAAATCATGCTTCAAACATACTTATTCTTCAGAAATGTGTTAAAATACAGGCTTTTTGGTATTTACTGAAAAAATCACTCCTTTTGAAAGAAAAAATGAACACTTGTGAGAGGATTTTTAACAAACAAATCTAACATGCCATCAGACTTGTTGAAAGACAATATTATTCACTTAATTATATCCTTAACCATTTTATGACTAGAAAGCTACGAGTTTTGACTGTGTTAATGAATGCAGTATAGTTAAGTTGGTCTGTGTATAATTTTTTGTTTAATTATACCCCCACAAACGAAGTTTAGGGAGGTTATATAGGAGTGAGCTTGTCGGTCCGTCGGTCTGTCGGTCTGTTGGATAACTCAAGAAAGGCTTGACATATTCAAACTATTTTTGGTACGCATGTGTAACAGCATAGGATACAGGTCAAGTTCGATGTTGGTTATAAACCACTAAATTTTGATAGAGTTATGGCCCCTTTTTGACTTAAAATTCCCGCAAAACATGGTTTTCGGATGATAACTCAAGAAAGGCATTACATATTCAATTAATTTTTGGTACACATGTGTAACATCATAGAATACAGGTCAAGTATGATGTTGGTTATAATCTACTAGATTTTGACAGAGGTCTGGCCCCTTTTCGACTTAAAATTCCCTAAAAACATGATTTCCGGATGATAACTCAATAATGGCTTGACGTATTCAAATAATTCTTGGGATACATGTGTAGCATCATCAAATACGGGTCAAGATCGACTTTGGTTACAATCCACTAAATTTTGGCAGATTTATGGCCCTTTATTCGACTTAAATTCCCTAAAAACATGGTTTCCTGACGATAAATCAACAATGACTTGACATATTTAAATAATTATTGGTACACATGTGTAGCGTGATAAAATACAGGTCAAGTTCGACTTTGGTTACAAACCACTAAATTTTGACACAGTTACGGCCCCCCTTTTTGGCTTAAATTCCCGAAAAACAGGGACAATAACTAATGGAAGGCTTCATATATTTAAATTATTATTGGTACATATGTGTAACATCATAAAATACAGATCAAATTCAACTTTGGTTACAAACCACTAAATGTTGACAGAGTTATGGCTCCTATTGAAATTATTTTTTTCCAAATACACTGTTGACCATTCACAAATTAAAGCATTCTCTCTCAGTCCATTTCTTTCGAATGGATGCCATAGTTTTGTGACAAGGCCATATTGTGGGGGTATACCCGTCACTCATGTGACAATTCTAGTTAAGTTAAGGTGTGTATCATTTTGTTGGTATAGCCTTACTATGGCAAGAAATCATGTAAGGGGCGTAAGGTTATGTGTGGTCAGTTTGCTAAACAGAGTCTTAGTTTTTCGCCAATGGGAAATTTGATATAATTAATTTATGCATTTCATGAAGTGTTATGCATGATTTCCAAAATACCGGTGAAATTGTTACAAACGGTTTAGTGTATTTGTTTCAGTTTGCTCAGTTGACTTTCAATTGATGTTTATCCATAATTCTAACATGCCACGTTCAGAGTTTTCTATAGATTAAGAACAAAATTCACCGTTGTTAAGCTACAAATAAACAACCCGAAGAAATAGTTCCGAAACTGTAAATTATAGTTTACATTGTAATTGCAGAAAATGTTGTCAGGTTATGTTAGAATCAAATAATGTTCACATTGTCGTTGTTTATTGGCTAATAAACATTGAATTGTTATTCTGATACTTTTATATTAAACCATTCGGGCTAACACCCTTGCGGTTTAATTAATACGCATCAGAACTCCAAATCATTGTTTATTAGTCAATAAACAACTCTAAATCGAATATTGTTTCTTAAATGACACATTTTTTTACAATAAATACATGTGTAGGAGTGTTATTTCAATTCTTAATATGTAACATACTTGTTATAAGTACTTTCCTTTTTGAAATCTGTTACACAAATTTTAAAACTATTATATTTTCCAATCTGCACATAGGTCTCTTAATTTAAGATGGAAATCTTGATATTCCTCATGTTAATTTTTACAATCTATCTGAATCTAAAATAATACTTTGGATAGAAAATCTCTGTTATAGAAAATAAATTTGTTTCCGAAAGTTATAATAATATCCCAGGATAATTAGTGCTCCAACGTACAGCCTATTAATTTAACCGTAATATGATTAACTGTAACAGTAGTAAAATAATTATTGTGGAATTTTAAATTTATAACTCTTTTGTCTGCCGATAATATGTGTAGAAACATGAATGTACCAAAAATGAGTAGAACAAGAGGGCCCTGAGTGCCTTAGTACGCTCACCTGAGACTTTGTAACCTACCTCTGGGACTTGCGGTTTCCGGTAAAGATTTTTAAAGTAACTGTTGCCAGATTTGACCCCAGGGGCATCATTTGAACAATCTTTGGAGAGGACCCCTATGCAAGTTTACGTACCAAATATAGGAAAGATGTGGGCATTGCCATTTCAGAAGAGACGATTTTAAAATTCATTTTGCTATTTAGGTCTATATTAACCATGTGACCCCCGGGGCGTGACCAGATTTAGATTTAACCCCAAGGGCACAATTTGAACACTCTTAGTAGAGGACCACTTGAGGATGTTACATACCAAATACGAAACCTCTGGGCTTTGCGGTTTTAGAGGAGAAGATTTTTTAAAGACATCTTGCTATTAAAGTTGATATAAATCATGTGACCCCCGGGACGTGGTCCGTTTTGACCCCAGGGGCATCATTTGAACAATTTGTAGAGGACCACTATAGGATGTTACATACCAAATATGAAACGTCTGGGCCTTGCAGTTTCAGAGAAGAAGATTTTAAAAGACATTTTGCTGTTTAATTTTATATAAACCATGTGACCCCAGGGGCGTGGCCAGTTTTGATCCCAGGGGCACACTTTAAACAATCTTTGTAGAGGACCACTATAGGATGTTACATACCAAATATGACAACCTCTGGGCCTTGTGGTTTCAGAGGAGAAGATTTTTAAAGTCATTTTGCTATATATTCTATATAAGCCGCGTGAAACCCCTGGGAGTGGCCCGTTTTGATCCCAGGGGCATAATTTGAACACACTTTGTAAAGGACCACTAAAGAATGTTACGGACCAGATATGAAATCTCAAAGCCTTGCGGTTTTAGGGGAGAAGATTTTTAAACTCATTTTGCAATATATTCTATATTAAAAATATGACCCCTGGGGCGTGGCCAGTTTTCACCACAGGAGCATAATTTGAAAAATCTTTGTAGAAGACCACTATAGGATGTTACATACCAAATATGAAACCTCTGGGCCTTGCAGTTTCAGTGAAGGACATTTTTAAAGACATTTTGCTTTTTAAGTTATATAAACCATGTGACCCCCGGGGCGTGGCCAGTTTTGACCCCAGGTGCATAATTTGAACAATCCTTGTAGAATACCACTATAGGATGTTACATACCAAATATGAAACCTCTGGGCCTTGTGGTTTCAGAGAAGAAGATTTTAAAACTAATTTTGCTATATATTCTATATAAACCATGTGACCCTCGGGGCGTAGCCCGTTTTGACCCCAGGGGAATAATTAGAACAAAATTTGTAAAGGGCCACCAAAGATTGTTACATACCAAATATGAAACCTCTGGGCCTTGCGGTTTCAGAGAAGAAGATATATTAAGTAATTTTACTATATATTCTATATAAACCATGTGACTCCAGGGGCGTTGCCAGTTTAGACCCCAGGGGGCACAATTTGAACAATCTTTGTAGAGGACCACTATAGGATGTTACATACCAAATATGAAACTTCTGGGCCTGGGGGTGTCAGAGGAGAAGAATTTAAAGTCATTTTGCAATATATTCTATATAAACCATGTGACCCCCGGTGCGAGGCCCTTTTGACCCAAGGGGGCATCATTTGGACAAAATTCTTAAAGGACCACTAAAGGATGTTACACACCAGATATAAAACATTTGGGCCTTGCGGTTTCGGAGGAGAAGATTGTTAAAGTCATTTTGCTATATATTCTATATAAACCATGTGACCCCCAGGGCGTGGCCAGTTTTGACCTCAGGGGCATAATTTGAACAATCTTTGTAGAAGACCACTATAGGATGTTACATACCAAATATGAAACCTCTGGGCCTTGTGGTTTTTGAGAAGAAGATTTTTAAAGTCATTTTGCTATATATTCTATATAAACCATGTGACCCCGGGGCGTGGCCTGTTTTGACCCCAGGGGCATAGTTTGAACAATCTTTGTAGAGGACCACTATAGGATGTTACATACCAAATATGAAACCTCTAGGCCCTGCGGTTTCAGAGAAGAAGATTTTTAAAGTTTACACGTTTTAAATCTATTTTCAGCTCTGGTGACCTACATATGCAACAGACCGTAACGATTTGAACAACTTTGAAAGAGGGTCACCTATTGATCATTCCTGTAAAGTTTGGTGAAAATCTGCCAAGTGGTTTAGGAGGAGATGTTGTTTGAAAGAAAAGTTGACGACGCACGCACGACGGACAACGGGCGATCACAAAAGCTCACCATGCCCATCTTGCTGTAATTAAGCTGAACAATAGTCAACATTTATAATCACTATCATTTTATAAATTCGTAGTTACATATACAGTTTAAAGTTTCACTACTCATTTAGTAATATATCAGCATGTTGTGTTATATTCTCTGATATGATAGTAATGCTCATTTATTACATGTAGAAATTAAAGCAGATTTTATTACAAATTTTATCAATATTCTAAGCAATAAACCATTGTTTGGAATGATTACTAATAAATAAAAGCACGACTTTGCACACATTTTATATCCCTATATATATTACTATTAGTCTTTTGCTCTTACAATTATTCTATTACAAAAATGTCAAAGTGGTAGACATATGCGGGTGAGATATTAATACCGCTTTTTACGTGTACACAGAGCGTGAAATACTTGAACTCTGTGCATAATCTTGTTATCTGGATAGCACTGAATATATAATATCCATTCAAAAAACTGTTTGTCTGCCTTTGAAGGTTTATTAATGTGTTCAAATTGATAATGAAGCAATCATTTCAATCACAAATCACTTATTGCAACTGATGATTGCAGTTCTTTCAGATTTCTTAAAACGCTACAGGTGATTGCACGCTCCATATTTGATCTCGCGTGTTTATATATTTACTGTGTAATACTAATGTTGATCTCCTATAAATTGATTAGTGTGATTTAAAACTTCGATCTAAAATTATATTGTGCAATTGAACATAAATGACACTAAATTATTGTTCAGATCTCTCTTGCCTTGTTATTGATATATCATGTGTTATGATGTGTCATAAGACATAAAATACCGGTAATAAAACTTCCAGTGACTTTATTTCTTGACAAGTAACATGCACTTATTGAAATTACACTTATTGTGTACTATAATCTATATTTTGAGACACATCTAATTTCTGCAATTATGCAACCATGTGCGATTATTAACCACTGAAATATAAACCGTTAATTGGTCAACTCACTCCTTGATTGACAAGTCACAACTGGTCAATAAGGAGTACGGGTAATTTCGTCAACGTTGAAAAATAGCGAAAAAACGTTTTAAAACATTCATTCCAATTCAACGTGGATATAGTTTAATTAGTAGCTGACCTTGAAAATACATACTTATAATAAATACACTAAAACAACCAAACATAATGCTACATGTAATGTTTATTTAGCATATGCCATGAGAGTAAAACTATACAAAATTGACAACAGTAATGCTTAAATACAACATTGCGTAAACACAATATGCAACCATATCTTTTACAAACAGCTAAATATGTGTTTACTTCAAATACATATATATATAGAGGATATTTTTATTAATACCTTAAGTGTAAATTATGAGTGATAAATAATTGTTTCCCTTAGACAAAGTAAAATAAAAGCTGACTAATATACATGCTAAAATTTATAACTTATTCATATTAATAGATCACTTTAAATCACTCGTTGCGAGTACTTTTAATCTTAAATTAGTTGTATTACTTTTTTGAGACATTTGATTTACCACCACATTGTAAATATTTAGTCTCAGTGGCTGTGTAGCTTTGCAGTAGACAACGCATCTTGTCAGGTCTTTCCCAATGCTGCACCAGGTTGATTGAAGCACACCAGAATCTGAATAAAATGATTACACATTTTGTCTTATGTTTTATCTTGAAAAAATGCTCACAAACTAAGTTAATTCTGTCTAAATACTATTAGAGAATACATATTCATATCATCGGAAAATGTATATGTGTGGTCACTGCAATATAAAATACAAAGTGGTTGCATTGAATTCACATATTTAAAACAATTAAAATTTTAACTTAAAATAATAAACACAAATATAAACACAGGTATTTTCCCTGCTGAAATAATATGGCTTTTCAGATTTAAAACGTTTTAATCTATACTTGTTTGTTTAATGTGATATTATTTTTAAACAGAAACACACGTAAATGTATTTAAAAAATAGAAAAACAATATTTTTAAAGCATTGACCCTTTTGTTTTTTTGTTCCTAAGAAGCATCATAAAGGACGGGCGATAATGGAACCTACATGGAAGCAAATCAAGTCATTACATACCACAGGACTGTGTATAGTAGTAATGCCTGTCATCTAATGATGCACAATGTAGCACTGGAAAATTGAAAACAAATTAAATTCTAAAACTATGTATATGCGATATTATGACTAGAAATGACATACATATCAAACGTCACTTTCATGTTACAAAAGAGCACTTGCTTCTTTTTTGGTTCAGATTCGACAGGTCTCGTCCTAGTTATTAGATACCTTGCCCAGAGCATGATTTCAAGTTTCAATTTAGATCAGAAAAGCTTTAAATGAGTTTCTCTGTTTTCTGACTTAAAACGGGACGGGACCCCATTGTGATCATATCAGATGTGGGGCCTGTTTAGATCATACAACATTTTTGGTGCGTACAACTTGAAACAAAGATTCTGACATGTCTGACCCTAGCGAAACACATTTATAAACATTCAAAGAATATTCCGAACACATTTCTGTTTTTGAAATTTATCTAATGTCATGCTGAGAGAGGGACTTCCTACGTGAAACCCGGTAACGATCACAAATTACATGGAAAACAGTCCCCGCTTAGAAAATGTGCACCGAGTAAAGTCAAGATCTAGGGCGAAAACATACACGAAACAAACGTTAAATAATTTCTAACTGATATGGCTGGAAAGTGGACGGTATTAAAGCACACTATTAAAGAGTATAAAAAGGCAAAAAATACCTGTTTCTGCAAGAACGTCGCCATTTTGATTCCCTTTTGATCATCACGTGATTACCCCCTCTGTAAAAGAAATGTCGCCATTACAACGTGCGTTTCCCTAGACGACAATATGACCCAGTGACTGTTACCAGACTATGTGAGATGTACCGTACAAAAATAGCTTATTACCTTATTAGCTTAATCCCGTTTCTGTTTCGCTTTGGCACGATTGTAGGCTTCAGTAATCTAAAAAGTTAATTATGGTCGTTAAGACATGATACTTATTTAAAACCGAAATACAATATGAACTTAGTAACGTTTGCGACATTCTAATGTCAGAGTAACGTAGCAAGAAAAAATATACTCAGCAAAATAAAAAATATGTAGATTCTATACCTATTCATCTCTTTGAACCTCATATTTGGCATTAATAATAGCTATAATATACATTTTCAGTTGTTAAAATTATTATGTTTAGCTCATTCCAAGCTACTGAGTATTGAGTATAAATGTTCATTGCAGACATTGAATAGTAAGTGAAATGAAGCACTGATATTTCCATATAATGGATAAATATAAATGTCAGATAACATTAAATCGTTCAAACTGCAACTTTCCCTTATGTATTTTAAATATTGGAATGTTGATGATCATAATTTGACCTTTATCCTAATTTTGTAGGAATGTTCACTTCAGTGCCAACAATTTTAACAGCATTTTACACAGTCATACGTATACATGCTATCCATTGTGTCTGTGTAGTTTACCTTCAGTAAGTGACTTTTAGCTGAAATGCATATATTGCTATAGGGTGCTATTCACAAAGCATCTTAAGTGAAATTTTATCATTATCCTTAAATGTTGAATTGTCCTCAACTGTATAATCCCATACAGAAACAGTCTTGCACTAAGTTATACTTTCAAATAACATCATTATGAAAATGTTATTTTAGGAAAATCAACAACATATTAATCTGTTTATAAAGTGAAGAAATATAATATATTCAAATTTTGCAATTAAGTGAAAATATTTAAGAAATTACTTAAGATGCTTTGTGAATACCAGCCCAGACTTACTGCTGTGCATTGACTGTTCTAAGGCTGTGACCTCAATTTTAATAATTTGATTGGTTTTTGTTTTGTGTTATGCGTATTGTACTGTATTGATTGGCAATTGGTCACTTGCGGACGGTATTAAGGGTGTCTCTCCTGGTAATGTCTCTAGAGTTTTCTTTATCTTATATCTACAAATAATTATAATAAAAAAATGTCTAACTCAACAATTTTGAGCAACTTTGTCAAATGCATACACACCTCAGGGAAATACTGTAGGTCGATCTGAAACGTTTGAATGCATTGCATTTCTTGTATCAGTTAACGTAAAATGAAACTTACAAAAAACAATGCAATGCCGGTGTATCAAACGGAATTTCACTAATGGCGATTGCACTCGATATACAATTATGTACTCGTTAATTCGTTTCACAATAGCTAAATTGACATAACATGAAATATTGGCAGGAGTAGTTCAGTACAATACTGAATTACAACAATTGTTGCATATCTGATAGTAACTTTCTTCAGTAATGGCATTGCCTAAGGTTTCCATAGAATATTCAACAACGAAATTAGTCCATTGAAGCTTGAAAATAAATTCAATTATATTGTATATTTAACACCCTTTATTCACACAGTAGTAGTGTTAGAAGAGGGAATAACTTTATTCGACCAGCTTTTGTATTATGTAGTATTGATACTTGTGTCGTAAATGACAATATAATCATCCGTACGTTATATAAAGGAGCGTTAGGTCGATATATTGTTACGGATGTCACATAATTCCAAATGTAATTTGTATTTTAAAGGGAAATCATTCGGATGTCATGCTCTTGTAAACGCAGTCTCCTGGTAACAAATCGTTTGATAAACACAATACACATGGTATTCTATAAATGGAATTCTTGCTGGCTTTAAAATGGTCATCTTCTCACAAAAATGTGCCATTGTGTTCAAACTCTCGCAAGTCATCTTATAACATTTGGACAATTGTCTCGATATGAAGCGAAGTGGTGTCATTGCATAACATTTAAGGATTTTTAGAAACGAAATATGGTATATATATATTTTTTTGTATTAAAAGCGAATATGGACGGTATTTTGCACACATATAACACATATGAAAACAGGAGAATTTCTTAATATTGTTTTTCAAACATATGCTGCGTGTCACCACAAAAAAGTATGGAATCGTTCAGAAACAAGTATGTACAGAGACATGTTTGTTGGAAATCACGGAACCAGCACGATTCCCACACACGCCTACACAATCGCGCACTTCAGGAAAAACGTTCTACGGTGTTTGATACATATCAATAGTCAAGGGAAACACGGATGTGTTCGTAGTATCGCGTTTTTCGTAGTATCTCATCTTTAGGGAATTACAGCAGTAACGTAATATTCTTACATTTTGTGTTATTTTGCGACATTTCGTTGCGCTGACGCCCCTATCTCACTTGACTGCGACAGAGTGCGACAAATTGTGAATGACATTCGGTAAACTGTTCGCCGGTGCCGCATGACCAGCATGTTTTTGTCGAGTAATTTTCAACATGTTGAAAACAATTTTGCTACAAAATCTCTATTAATTTTGGCCCCGATTCATTGTAAATGTTGCGAACCTTTCTCAAACTATTCCGCAAATTTTAAACATATCTGCGAATCAATACAGGCAATTTGTATAAGACACGATTGAGAGAAATGAAATTACATTGCGAACAATAAAATACTGAATTCCGACCGGTACAATATTAATTGCGTCACATGTCCCACGTGACTCGGCGTGTATATAAACTGTCCCGCCCTTGTTGTTGTTGTTGTTGATCTTATAAGCCCAAAATTATGAGTTTTAAAATACAATAGTACTATAATAAAATGAATGTGCATGTAATAAACGCAGTATAGAAAGTTAAATTCCACACAGTTTCGGCGTATGATGCAAATTTTAGTTGTATGAAACCTATGTTTGCATACTTTTCGCTAGATGTCCGTATGTTACTCAAAAATTTAATTTGGATTAATTTAATTATCATTTACAAAAACATCAGAAATAGTGTAAACATAAAAAAATGAGGTACACAATTACAATATGTACGAATGTATGTACGATTCCTAGCTTTTAATCTGCCGCGGTGGAACTTCGCGAAAGCAATAAATCAACTTGTCAGTGACTCCGCGCATCTCGGCAAAACTTTGCGGGATCAACGAGGACTTTGACAATATCCTCGGTGGTATTAAGAACGTATTTTCTACGCGTTATGGAGGAAAATTGTAAAAACTCTTGGGTGGTAGTGTACATTTCATTCTTATCGCATTTACTAATGCTACTCATTTGTTCCAGCGCCCGAAAACGTCTCATTGATTACAACTGTCCGTAGAATAAACGAATACAAACTCATCAATTCTTAATATAAACAAGGTATCATATTTAACAATGCTTCATTATTATTTTTATATAATGGCGTTTATTTTCGCAAAATGTTATTGTCGACCTACATGCATTATCGATACGTCCCTTAAATTTTTAATAGAAATGTGTGTTTGTGTATAGGGTTGATTCACTACAGATATATCGTATTTTTTTATATTTTGATAGTGAAACCTCGCTGAAATATTTGAAGTGTCTGTATAACACAATCACATTATTTTCGTTTCGATTAAACAAGACGAAAAACAAAGTTTAATGCGATTTCGTTGTTGTTTAATTAAGTGATAAGGATTTGTTTGCCAATTTTCTGGAATATTTGTAAATTTATTAGCGTCTCAAACAAACATAATTTGTTATTTCTAGATATGCACTTCCGTAATATAGATCAGGTCAATATAACCTAGACTGTTGTTTTTAGATATGCACTTTTGTCATATGCTATCTTGAATCTGATCTGAATGACAAATCGCACATCCGGGAACACAGTTTATATTTCTGTTATAAGTATTGTGTAATATTTGAAATGCTAATGCAAACATTGAGGTTCCCGAAATGTTATATGTTTTATAAACACATTAGGATTAACTTTGAATGCACGCCATCACCGTTTTACAATTTACGTAAATGTAGCAATGTAATTATATAGCACTTTAATATGATACAAAATGACGGTTTCTTTCTTCCTTGATTTAAACGATTACACAACACTAGTCTAACCATTTTACACCAACTGTGCTGCAACGTTAGTAAATAGTTTGCGATTAACCTCCTGTTAGTACAAGCAATTATATGTGGACGTATATGTTGATACTTCCGTTAATTTACACACACACACAAACAAGAAATATAATTTATCTTTAATAATAAAGAAGCCTGCTAGAAAATTGAAGTAAATGCTAAGTAATACCTTTGACATATCTATTCCATATATGGTTAACTACACTTTATTATAGAGAAAATTTCCGCATTTGAGTGTGTTTTATATTAATAACAAGTCACAACAGGTATGCAGTTTCCCAACAGTACAGAACTATTTATGCTATTGACCAATATAAACAAAACGACAGTCAGGCCACATGAAAGTAATAACATAACCTTGCATATTACCAGATCCCATCCAAGGACGCCACGTACAACGAGGACACGCTTGAATGCGATATAATCTACATGGAGAAGTTCAGGAAATTGTTTTTGATGGACTTACACTCACTTATAGGGGGACATTGTGGATACCTTTTAGAATACAATAATTATCAGTATGCATTACTCGCTTCTTTAAACCAGAAAAGCGAACATCGTTGTTTATTTATTACATTTATATCACCTATTAAATCACGTATGCAGAGATCCATTATTTCAACACAATATCGACCTTTTAATAGTATGGGGCATGGACTCATCTACGTCAACAGCAATAATATTTCAAATGGCTGACACATGATTTCATTTTTGTACAAAGGCTGCAAATATGTAATTTAATCTAAACAATTGCTTATAAACGCTATCAACTGTTTCAATGAGCAGGAACGATCAATAATTGCCATTGTATAGGAAGCCTTACTAAGGCCGGATAGCGTGAATGACACCTAAAATATACCATTGTAAGTACGTGGGTATATTGATACTAATTATTTAAAAACATAAATTAAGTTTAATGAAGTTTCATTCCATGAAGTTGGATCATAACATGGACACTTTGTGCACCATGGAAAGTGACTAGCGGGCCATATATTTACTGGAAAACATTAATTGCGATCATTTTGTAACGTTAGATAAGAAGAAAAAGGTGCTCCTATAATGTTTAACATTTAATTATCATCCCAACTAACACAAATACAGTATACGGGGAATTCCTTGGTAAATCCTTTATTGTTGTCAATGTAGAATACTCTAATTTCCATTCATCGATATTGCTGTACGTTCGATCGATCATACACTCATTTTCCTTTAAAGATAACTTTGTGGTAGACCACGATATAAACACTACGGTGACTGCAAACATAATACACCGCCTATATGTGTTCAGTAATGTATGCCTTATTTGGACTTTTATCACGTCAAGAAATCAACTAGATCGTGTGAATAACTGACTTCTGGTATTATAATACATTTGGATAAGTACGACACTGTTGGAAATTTACGATTACATAGGGTTTTCTAATAAATCACCAGGCAAATTAATATTTCAGCACCATGTAGGCAAATTAATTGAGTAGGATTATTTAATTATTTCGAAGAAAACTTGAAAAAAATAATAGGGTTTCAGCGTCTAACGATGCAAGTAAAAATACTTAACCAACCGTAACATGAGAAAATAGAAAGAATATAATTACCGGTCTTTTTATTCTTAATATATTTTTTAATAAGACATAATGAAGTTAACAGCTATATTTCACCCGGTATGACATCGGAATACTTGTAATAAGTACCATAATTCAGAGGAGAGCTTTGACCAGAATTTTTGCCTCATTTTAATAAGACATTAAATGTTGTGTCCATTACAGTAAAACACATTTAGAGATACAGACACATACATTTTATAATTAACAATGTCAGCGACATGCGTGTTATAAAATACTACGCGGAACAATACGATGCCACTAAATCAGAATTGGAGGTTAATGATTATATATTGCATTCAGACGACTCGTTTTTGCGAATCAAAGGGCAACGTAATACTGCAGCTATGTGTTCAATCACGTCATTGTATGCCCTCATATGCAGCCAATGAGTGGGAAAATTAAATCATCTCTGTGTAAGTTTGACAATATAAACATTTTACCAACACCTAACGATGACATTAATCTCACCGATTCATTTTTCATGATACATTGTCAGATGCATAATGAATTAAACGTATACTTATATTCTATGTTACCAGATACTGTAGTTATTGCTATATTGTAGCACTGGCTTCGTAGAAGAACTATGCGAAGTTTGATAAAATTGTATCACTTAATCAAAGATATTCATGTTCCATAAATCACGTACATTGAACACTTTCAATGAAGGAAATGATAACATATTCTAATACCTAATGCATTTAATATGTATGGCAAAAGCTTTATAAACAACAAAATCATGTGTCTTGCGGTCTCACGGCGTCATTTAAAGAGACATGATAATACACAAACAAGTCAATACATGGTGTTTATGGACAGATCGTGTGAAAGAGACAGTCTGTTTGACTTCTTTGGTTGTCGTACATTTAGATCTAGTTTACTGGGAAATAACCCTAACAAATTGAGGGTCGGGGAAACGGAATACATCAATTGTCCATATATCCAAATATCAAATGAGGTCAAAATTATGAGTTGTGAACCTAGTTGAAATAATCATGATCTTTACACTTAAGGTAATACTATTTTATTGTTTCTTTAATGTATCATTTTAATACACATGCAGTGAACAATTATTGCAGGTAAGGCACACTATTAACAAGTGTAGTATTTAAAGTGCAATGTAACACCACCTAAAAATGGAATAAACCACTATACATTATAAGAATTAGACATAAATATGGTACTTTCCCAGTTTCTTACTATACTCCCCGTGTTTGCAATTTTTATTTATTACAGATTTAATAATACATCAGAAATAAATTTGACAAAAATTTGATAAAAGCGGAAAATGTCGTCCCGGATTAGCCTGTGCGGACTGCACAGGCTAATATGGGATGATACTTTACGCACATGCACTAAGCCCAGTTTTCTCACGACACACCACAATTATTATTGGTTATTATCATCGCAGACTGTTTACCTGTAAACATTCATATCGTCCAAGCGTTCTTATCATCGTCGAGTAAACTTCCATTTGTTAAACAACACTAGTTTTTTTTCTATATTCTTACTTGTGAAATCGACAGTTCGGCGCCTGGCATCATCAGTAACTATTTATAAGCTTGGAGCACTTTTGCCTCCTCCAACTACATGTAAAGTCTACAATATATGAGTGACAAATGTCTGATATTTACAAAAAAAACAACCCAACGTCTGCTCCTATTCCATAATTAAGCCAGACGTACGAGACACTCGAACTTTCTTAATTCTGTATACGATTAATTACTTTCATTTTGCTTGTGATTCAAAATTTAAATCAAATCTGTGGCAAATCCAGCTCCATCAGCAAAGGTTCAAGATTGCGTTAACCAGTAGCAACTGAAATTCAAATCACTCAATATTTAATTAACGTTTAAATGCATCAAATATTATTTGATAATGTCTTCATAATTGTGAAGAGGCCGAGGTAGCTATGATGATTTGTCCTTATTGTGAATGCTTTTGTGTTATTTAAACAGTTGAATATACGACTATTGCACTAAATGGAAACCAACGTCCAATGAATAAGACCTAAATGAGACAAACACCATGCGTAAATCCTATTACGCTACGTTTTTGTTGAACCAAACCAAGACTTGAATAACTCTGCACTCTTTATAAACCGTCGTTGTAGGGAAAAGCACAATTACACGCATATTGAAACTTAAAAACACTTTATTATACATTTCATGATTTACTGTTAAAATAGTATGCACGTTCATATTTGAGTAATGCGACCAGTTAATAGTTGGTGTAACAGCATATTGGTTGTCATTTTTGGTATTGTTTAAGATGCCGGCTCTGATTTAAATGAATGTGCACGCACCGATGATTCTCGAAATGCAAAATACAGATAAAGAATAACTCAGTTTTAAAATACATTTTACAAATGTGGAATGAGAAAAATAATATATTTAGGCTCAAAACAAACTAGCTCATTTCCCAGAAGACTTGTTCTTTTATGTTTGTGGATGTGATATGTATGACAAATTAGTTTTTTTTTAGATTTTTATTAGGTTACTCTTACAACGTTATTCACAGTGCAACTGTATGGCTTTATCTGTATGACAATACCACACTGTATGACAATGCCACACTTCCTCATCATCTCCCTCAAGATATGCCTTACTCGACAGAGCGCATATCGAAATAGATATTCATTATTTTACTAACCTTTTAGCGTCTTATTTACGCTAGAATGATACATGAGCTCGGCTCATCCCTGAACATAATAATAATTTTACTCCAAAGACATCACCAGGAGAGAAACCATAATTAACATCCGCTGGTCTTTTATTTGAGGCAAGTGACTAATTGCCTGTTCAACACAGGACAATACACACAGCACGACACAAAACAAACAAATGATTAAAACTGAAAACGAACGCATGTACCGTTGAAGAGAAATAACAATTTGATTACTTCCGTAAAAAGCAAACGTTAATTACACTATATTTACGCACAAATAATCGTAGTAACGTACATGTATTATATTGTCATAAAAATTGCAACTACGAAATTAAAAGAGGTAAACTCAGTTTCTTAGATAGATACAAATACTAAATTCAATGCCATGGGTCACATTCAACATTAAAAATAAGGCACGATATCCGAGACGTCAACAGATCAAGACTATTGTATTAAAGGCAGCAGGCATTCTGTTATAATGTCTTTGTTTTTTTTTCCTTAATTTAATATTGAAGCAGCAGGTAAACTCACAAAACATATATAACCATATACAATTCATTACCATATATCTCAAATTAAAATCGGAGACAATTCAAGAAAAGCCCTTCTTAATAGGTGGCTTGCTTTCTTATCACACCATCTTGTGCACCAATATAACAAATACATACGAAAATACACTGACTTGACAATTGTGTTAGGTTACAGTGACAGTAACCTGTTTCGTTTTATTCGATATTAAATTTTAGTGTTTCCTTTGCAATTGTTGCTTGCTATCTGAGTTCTTTTGTCACATATATATGTTTATTTTAAAGAATTAATTAATATGACACTTTTGCTCCATATTTGTTAAATAGGATACAACATGATACAATAATACTATAATGCAAATAAACATGAATAATGTAGAGCGACCAGTATTAACTAAATAACACATATGTATTATCAACGCGATTATAAGATTTCAACAGTGCACAAAATGAATTAAAATGATACTTTTGAATTCATTCCATTTGGACTGATAGTACCAAGAATGTGCATCCATTCAGTTTTTTAAAGCCTTTTCCAAAACGTAGTACTTGAAAATATGTAATTGTTTTTCGATGTACAACAATGAGAACATTTTGGTCTATTATATTTCTATTATATTTCGAAACTTGACCACTAGTGACAATATTTGTTGATTTCGAATGAACAAGTATATCTTGTAAATTAGAAGGAAGTTTAAATGCAATACATGTAACTTGTTTTAATTTAGAAAGATCGTTCGCAGAAACTTGTTTGAATGTCTTAACAATCGATTTATTGATATTAATTATCTTTCCAATATTAGGTAACGACCGGATATAAGTACAAACAAATGGAATTTTGTCTTTTGATACAGATTTAAAACTTGGAAGCGTCTTCTACACTAAGTGAACTTTTTTATAATCGCCTCATTCACAGTTCTTACTGGATAGTTTCGCTCTGTGAAACATGTTTTGAGCTATTCACAATCCAGCTGGAACTGGTTGTCGTGCGACGTAATTCTTCGGCAGCGTTTTGCCTGGTTGTATGGGATTCATAGCTCACATGTTCGAGTGTGACATGACGAATATTCCTTCTACTTTAGCAATGAGTAGATTTTTTAAATGCACTTGTTTTTAATGAACCATTTATTTCTCAATATTGACGTCCAACAATGTAGCATTTGTTTGGGAATAAGAATATGTAACTTTAATATTTTCATGGACATTATTGATATTGTCAATAAAAGTCAATAGTTCTTCTTTGTGGTGTTCCCATACAAAGAAAATGTTATCCAAGAACCGTAATCACAGTAAAGGTTTTTTAGGACAATTCTGAAGAAAGTCCATTTCAAACTGACCCATAAATAATGATGTATAGCTTGGTGCCATCTTGGTGGACATCGCTGTTCCTAAAGTCTGAAGATAGTTCACATCGTTGAACTGGAAGTTGTTTTTGCTTAATACAATTCTAATTAACTGAAAAATTGCTGCATTGTATTTAAGAGAGCGATGCTGATCCTTTTCGAGAAAATAACTGCAATATTTAATTATATCATCATGAAGGATATTCGTATATAAAGAACCGACATGAAGTGTCACTAATGTGAATTTTTTATCAAGTATTGGGACATTCCTTAACTTCTTTATTAAGTCAGTTGTTTCGTTTACATACGATAGTAAGTTTTCTATGTGGATTTTCAAAACACTGTCAATAAAAGAAGAAATAGTTTCAGTTAGTGACTCACATCCAGAAACTTTCGGCCGGCCCAGGTATATTAGTAGCAATTCGTTGTTCAGTTTTTGTGTGGATTTAGACAGGACATGGAGTTAAGGAATTCGATTATTAATTGTTGGGTAAAGGCAGAAATTGATTTTGTCACTAATGCCATCAAAGTTTGAAACTTCCTTTCCTTTGTCTGTACATAATTAATCTTGCGGGTTTCTTTCAAGTTTACAGAAAACTTACCATTATTGTGCTGCCTGGTAACTTAATCAATAAAGTCTGTGCGGTTCATTATAAAATCTGTGGCACTTTTTCAGCTTTCTTCATAATGATATTTTTGTCGTCCCTAAGGTCATTAAGTGCTGATATTTCCTCTGGTGATGAATTAGACTTATACTTTTACTTCATTATATGAACTTAAAGTTCATTTGTTATGATATCAATATAGAAGTCTAAAGATGTATTTCTTCCTGCCGCATGGATGAATGTAGAATTCGTAGATTTCTTTACCGAAATGTATTCTGATTGTTCTTCACTATGAGAGGATGTATCTTCATCACATAGTTCTTTGCAAGTAAACTATTCCTTGAGTCGGAGTCTCCGTGTAAATTCAAAAATGTCTTGTTTAAATTGAGTTTTACTATGTGGGTTAGAGGTTTCACAGTATTTTAAACATTTACAAGGTAAACTGTAGTGGTTGTTATTCAATTTTATTTGAATTGTTTAAAACAGTTTGCTTACCCCTTTAAATTTATATTTGTATTTTCTTGTGTTTCTTCCAGTTTCCTTTGTTTGTAATCCGCATAAATTGCCCGTTCCTTTCAAATCTTGAAGCCACTTTATTAGACTCACTATTGTTGATGATAGGTTCTGCTTGCCTCCTTCTTTCTTGTTCCATTTTTTATCTTTACTAATTGCCAAGGATTTTTCTTCGTTTATCACGTTTTCCTGTAATACTATTGAATTTGTTTTTGTTGTTGTTGTTTGCTGTTGGTTGTAGCTGCTTCTCTGACCTTTCTGATTCTGTTGTTGCAGTTAAGATTGATCCCTATTGTTGCGACCTCGCTGTAAGTTGTCTTGCTGCTGCTTGGGGTATGGACGGTTTTTCACTAGTTTTTACCGGGTATATATTTAGCCATTTATGTATTTTATATTATCGCACGATTATGTTCCATTGTGAATCACTAAACTTTTTCCAGTGCAATCACAAACAATGAACAAAATAACGAAGTTCTCAGATTCATCTATAATGCGAGTGTTATTGCTGTATATGTTGTCTAAGTTAACACAGAGCTAATATAAAATAACTGTCTCAAACGATTTCCCGAAAGGAGCAGAACGGCAACTAGGGTATAAGAAATGAACACGAACACAATGTAATAACCGAAAGCCAAAGCTTATTTTATGGCAGTTTTATTGTAGAATAAGACTTATTTCTGAAGGGTAATTAAGAGAGAAGAGAAGAACTTTATTTCGAACAATAAGCATAAGCCCATGAGTTAAAACAGTTATAAAACAGCAATAAAGTATAAAGAAATATCTTAATCCATGTTGTATAACATAATTTATCATGATAGTATACAGATAACACACAAATAAAAAATGTTATGTGGGAGAAAATATCACGACATTAAACATATAACACACAGGTGGAATAATTTGATGTGGGAGAAAAGTAAGTTACATTAGTAGTTTATAGTACATATACATATATACGTTAAAATGTTGAGTCATGCAGTTGAATTGCTTTATAGATAAAGGTCGCAAGTTTTACTGATAAAAGTTTATTTTCGGTGTTTATAAGTCGATAAATTTAGAAATATTTGGTCGTTTCCAATATAATTTATTTAAATATTCTTTTCTTTACGTGTGATAGAGAGGACATTAAAAAATCAAATGAAACTCATCTATTGTATTACACAGTTGACATTTTCTATCTCCTCTAGCTATCTTTTTCGGATTCCATCTACCTCGTTTCCACTCAATTAAGATTATTGAGTAAAACAACTATCGTGACCCAATTATTTTTTTTTCTAAAATATGTTAATTTACAGTACGTTGTTAAGCACATTTAGGGAACATGTCATTTTCCAAACTGCCAAATGCTACTTGTACTTTCACGTGATAAACGTTGGACGCCCTGCGGCGGTGAATGTAACTGGAAATAAATCGTCTGAGAAAGCTCGCTGCCTAGGGGCTTATTTTTACGATGTTTTGTAATTCTCATCATCAAACAATGCGACCTTGGGAAATTCTTTCCTAATAATGTTAAGAGACTCATTCATTTGACGTGAATGGCAGTTATTGCATTCCATGCTCATTTTAGGTATGTCTGAATAAATCGTGTGTACTAGTACTTGTATTTTCTGCAGCACAACAAAATAGCGTGGATGGCGACATTACTTCAACTGCTGTTTTACAATGTACGTACCAAGATACGTTATTGCGTTTAATAGGGCACACGTGAACATACATATTTAACTATATAACTTATATTTATACTTTGCATGTATGTTTGCAAGATCACTGTTAACTTCAGTGTGACTGCATGATAACTGAAACATGATGTTATTTTCTAGGTATATTATTTTATTCCAAATTCTCCTGCTTAACAGTTTAAATATTTAAACTACATCAACACCACTCGAACAAAAAATGTATCTTGGAACAAAAAATGTTCTCCTGTTGTACTTTTCCGACAAACAAAAGGGGAGACATTTGTATGTGGAAAGTTGAAAATGCACTTTCAACCGAGATTCTATACTTTTGTTTTATAAGAAGAGGCTTGGTGTTACAAACGTGCGCATTTCCCCACCTTAATTTTAAAATAAAATAAAAAATAAATGATTTAATATTAGAAACACAATATTATTTTTAATCCTTTCGTACTTTTTGAGAGTCAATAACTAAGGAGGTTACAGCAAATAATATTTAAAGCTCTCTACCAACTCAATGTAAATGTTACATGATAAGTTTCACTTTGAAGCGAGATTGTTTCACATGTACAATGTACCAATGACCTTCCTATTTAGAGAGGGTGTGAAATATTCCAAAAGGGCATACAACACTTTTGTGTCTAGAAATAGTAAACATTTCAAATGCGGTCCGAGGCATAATATCGAAGGACAGTTGTTCCCAGACAAATAAATTGTATAATTTTCCAGGAAACTCTTTATATTTATGTTAAATTTATGGAAATATATTGCAACAATATCACAATAACAATCAACTATTTAAGATATTGACCGGCATAGGCAAACCAGTTAGTCCACATTAAAATCATTTACCCTTGTACGATTAACTTATTCAAGGACAACTAAATGTGGCGAGGACACGTCTGAATGCAATGGAAAGTAGCTGTTTAGATTTCACGATTTTAGGAAGTTACTTGCAGACGGAAAGAATGGATATATATAAGATTAGTTTACTGATATGTAATAAGTATGCACCCTATGACGATCTGAATACATAATTAAATATTAATTTTAACACTTACTCGACGTCTGTTTTTAATAAAAGTTTCTATACTTCGTATGCAACTAAACGTTGGTATTGATTGAACATGATTTAGTATACGACAAAACGATGAATACAACATTTATTCCTATTCGAACTAATGGTATTTCCATATTAATTAAGTTTGTTTTTGCACAAGAGCCACCAACCATAAGTCTAGTACAGATTTCATATCTGTGAATAATTTATCATTTCAGAGAAAAGGCACGAGAATGTCTACTTTCCTGAATTTGTCAAGCTGGCAAACAGCATTCATAAAAGGCGTTAGATGAAATGTTTGCGACAAGCATGTCGTCTGGTTATGTTTCGTTAATGGAACTCACAGACGATATCAATTGTTTCAGATATTAAACAATAATGATAACACACGTTTGTACAATACATGTTAGAACAGTAATGTTACGAATTACATGTAGGTAAACTGTGAAAACTTAATTAACAAGTTAATAGAGTAGGGTATAACACACACTATTTACAGAAAGACGATGTCATGAAATAACAAGACGTCTCTATGTTTACAATTTTGTTTGTTTAAAGATGAAACGATAGGACTTTTATTATGAAGCAGTTGAAGTTCCCTAGGGCAGTCACTTAATAACACAAAATAACGATATTCTCGGTTCGTCTAAATAATGGTGTTATTATTGTATTGGTGTCCAAGGAAACGCGTAGCAAGTATAAATAACAGTGTTATTATTTCCCTGTACAAGCAGAACGGAAACTAGCATCAAACAAAGTAAGTAGTTTGAAACGAAAACGGTAACAGTATGAACAATACTTGGGCGAGTGTCTATTTGTAGCATATCCGAATGTACATGGAGAATGATCTATGCATATTAATCAGCATAGTTGAGTTGAAACACACTTGCATGAGTGACTCAATTGTTTTCCTTTTTTGATAATATTGCAATTATCAATATGATGGTGTATTACATTTATTACATTGTGAAACATCAAGATACAACATCGGTTGTAGGTCTCGGGTTTGATAATATATATTTATAAATAACGAGGTAACCACCACCCTTGAATTGGCAAGTCGGTAATTGACATTGCCTATGTATTTCCCTGACAACCAGAAATTAATAAGTTAAATGAAGCTTGAAAATAATTTTTGTTTTATGTCATCGTTAACAGAAAGTTGTGAAATGTATTCCTTATCAATTTTGAAAGAATGTGACTACCTAGATTTATTTATGTGTTTAGTAAGAACAACTCGAAACTTGTATGCATTTATATGTAGGTAGGCGCGTTTATCGTACCGCACTTAATTCTTTGACAAAATTGCATTGAAGACAATATTAAATGATGGTCGCATGTCAATCAAAATACAATTGTTATGGCCAACAAAAAGTCTTAAATTAAAAACTGTGTGCCAACATGTTCCATTTGATTCGCGCACGATACCTTTCCTGATTCTAGATGTAAGCAAATGGCATTGGTACAGTGCAAACATATACAATATTACTTGAATTTTTGCAACGGACAATACATGTGTATAGAAGGGTTGTCCATAGACTGGTCTAGGTGATTAAAAGTGTTGTGGGTTTAAGAATATTACATAATCATAACAATTTCCTTTAGTAAATGTATGCTTGTGTAGAGAGTGGGCAAACAGATTAAACACCTTTCGGGTATGTTTTGAATTTGATCATTTTCACAACCTTCAGTTCAGTATAGCAGAACAAATGCTGCTGTACTTTAACGTGAAAAAACCGTTGAATGCGGTGCTGGGGTAAACGGTCCTGGTAATAAATCTGCCAGGTGGAATGTTTATTAAAGTATCCAATGTTTTGATAATTTCATCGTCTCACAATATGGCATTGTGTAAAAGTATCATGTCAGCATCTTGCTTGCTGAATGTTTCTGTCGTCCTTAATGTATTAATGTATGCTATGTCAACCTATATGAAAGCACATCTTTCTCAAAGCGTCCATTCATTAACAGTAACTCAAAATGTGTACGCCACAGACTGCTTCAGGACCAGAATGTTTAAAAGTACAAATATTACAACTTTCTATGGACACGAGCTAATATCATGTATCTTCGCCATAGTGTATTAAAATACTTTAGCTCTCTGTTACCATTATAAATCACAACAAGTTTCCCTGTGCAATCACAGAAATAAACCAAATTGCAGTTCTCGGACTCGTCTATATTAAAGTATTATTGATGTTTCTGTTGTCTTAATTAACAAAGAGCAAATATAATAAAACTGTCTCAAAGGATTTCATGAAAGGAGCAAAACTCCAACCAGAGTAAATAAATGAAAACGATTAAAAGATAATAACCAAAGTTCAATGCTTATTTTACGGCATTTAAATTGTAGAATAAGACTAAAGAACAAGAGTAAGAAACTTACAATTTTGAAAGTACTTAAATGAAATACGCACATTAATGAAACATATCATTAACCAACTGTCGAATGCTAAGTGTACATTTAGGTGATATTCGTTGGTTGTGCTGTTGTGGTAAACGTAACTGGTAATAAACCGTTTGAGAAAACACACTACCTTGGGAATTGTTTAGTGCATTATCCCATGTTTTGTAATTGTCGTCATCTCACAATACGACACGTGTGTAGACGCGCAGGGGAAACGTATTTTTCCTAATATTATTAAGGAGATAGATTGAATTGACGCGAACGGCGGTTATTATATTACAACCTCATTTAGGTATGTCTGAATACATCTGGTGTAGTAGTATTTCCTGCAGCCGACATAACTTTAAATTTTAATTACAACGAACGTGTTGTCATTCAGCGAAAGATACCACCAGAATTTTTTTTTTTTAACTAAGCATACAAGAAAATAAATATCGTTGTAACGCGGATAGAAGGCGTATTTCGGTAAAATGGTTGTTCTTATCAACCCAACTTGTATCGTGAGTTTTTGACATTGTATTGGTAATATTAAAAAATGACTGTAACATTTGATTGTTCTGTATTATATATATCAATAAAAATACTGAATTTCAAACATAACATTCTACCATCCTTTATTTTAGGCCCGTGCCCATGCACACAAAGTACAGTTTCGAAATATAACATCTTGCAAATAAACATTACATTGATGTACTTAATTGTTTCTTTAATAATTGCTAGCTATTCAGAAATATGGCACCTTACATAAATATGTTTCTTCTACGCGTATATAAAAGTCGATTTACCGTTATTTAGATTAATTTCAAAATGCCATTTTAGCGGGCCGACTACATAGTATAGTGCCCGGAGCCAGCGGGCACTATATCGTGAGGATCCCCGCTAATTTCTTGTTGTGCGAAACAGCAGTACTTAGTTGTAAAATTCACAAGGCAATTTTTACAAGCTGCCATAATCTCGTTTGTAAAAAGCTGTACATTTCAACACAAAATAAAAAAAAAATGTTTAGTTCATTGTGTTATGCGTGTGATATATTAATCTTTTATCATAAAACTGCTAAACTAAAATGCGCGGTAGAGCTTTAATAAAAGAAATAGCACATACCACTTCGGACCTCCTCGCATTATAATGACCACCCAGGCAGCCCGCAAACATTGAACGGACTGAACGTTTTTGGGCTGACTGGTTGGTCACTATAATGCGAGGAGGCCCTCAGTTGTTCGTACTATTTTGTAAATTTGACATATAGCAAAAGGGCATAGGACACCTTTGCGTACATCAATGCTACTTCTATGCCTATGGAGTTTCCTGACAACTTGAAGGAAGTAAATGAGATACGTAAATAAATAAACATTGTATAATCATTTCATGTCTTCGTTAAATTATATTTACAAGTGCGTGTTTTGTGATTAATTCTGGGCTAAGTGTGAGATTGCCTTTAAACCGGTTTAAACCCACAATGCTTTGTATTGACCGTTCCAATGCGGTGACCCCAGTTTTAATCATTTTGTATGTGGTTTGTTGTGTTGTATGTATTGTCCTGTATTGTATAGGCAAATGGTCACTTGCCTCAATAACAGGACCAGCGGATGGTTATAAGGGTGTCTCCCTTGATGATGTCTCTGGAGTTTTATTATTCATATATTAGTTAACGGCGAAGTGTGATGTGATTTATAAAGTGGCTACAATTACGGTTATATTATTGTTAGAAGAAGAACATTTCTTTTTAATATGTATTGTGATATCTGCTAATATGTTTGTCCTTCATGCTGGTTGTCAACCTTTTTTCACGAAATTGACTATCGCGAAGGACAATTTATGTGTATGCTGGCAGGAGCAGAAATATAACATAATCATAACAATGTTCTTCCGTAAATGTCAGTTTGCGTATTTAGAGAGTGAAAGGGTTAAACAAATATTCACAATATCCCTCATATAAGAACAAATAAAAAATCTGATGTAATGGCAAAGCATGAGCGATGGACTATTGTGTCGTTGCCGTAACATCTCACAAACCAAAAGCTACTTGCACTTTAAATTGAAACCCATTGATAGTGGTATTGTGGGAAAGGTTACAGGAAATAAATATTCGGAGAAAGTACACTGACAAAGGGATATTTTTTATAAATTATCAGACGTTTTCATTCTTCATCAACTCACAATATGCCATTGCATAAAAGCGCCAGCAAATAAATATAAATTAATAAATATTTCTGTGTTGTACATCTGTACAACTGATGGGCACAAATCATTGAAAAAATATATAACAACACTCGCAATGTAATTATTTAGGGAAAACGTCTACCGTAGCCTAAGGATAAAGACATTTCATAGCTACACTGGTCAATGTCTTAAATGTTGGTTAAAGTAGCTATGCTGCCTCGTGTTACTCCTGTGATGTGTATTAAGTTAACCCAAAATGTCGCTAGACGCAAATACATATTAATGTTTTTATTTGTTCAAGGATACCCTCCAGTAAATAGTGTGTTTATTTACTATTAGAATACAGATTGCGTAGACAGTCTTATGAAGAATGATACATTTTGGCAATGCTTGAATTCAAGCTAAAACTAAATTAAATGCATAGTCATTACCTTCACACGTATGGCTTAACATTCATCAGTCTAGCAAAATATGCTTGACCAAGACTCCCGTCAATGTCATATTACTGTTTCAATTAATAAAACAGGATCGTACAAACCGAAAATATGTTTATCCTGCTACTATTCCAAACAGTGACCTAATAAAGCGGTGACCATATAATTTGACCTTTAAATTGACAAATCGAATCTGATACATGCATACAACAATAATGACATTTTCCCGAGGAACTATCAAAAAATCATAATAAACACTCTTTAATATATGTTAACAAAAGCAATTATCATTGAACTGTTAAGCGTATCCATTATAATTTAGTTAACAATAACCTTAACTTTACAGCGATTGGTTTTTAGGAGATCAATGGTTACACTCCACTAATAAAATATCAGTGTTCCGTGTCGTCTGCAATTTATTTTATTTGGAAGCAAACATAATTTAACAGTAAAATTTATCAACACATTTGAAGGAAAATGTCTGACTATATTAATCCAGTAACTTTTGATTTATTTTGATATTATGACTGGAACTGAGGACAATACTGATTTAAATGGGGGAAAATAAGGAACAAGATGAGGAAAATAAGAAGTTTGATGAAGAAAATAAGGAAAACACTGCAGTTATGCGGAACATTGAACATGTATGTCGCAAACCTTTTGAAGACTTGCAGGCTAGTGTCACTGAAATTAGTCCTTCTGATTTTCAAGCTCTCTATGGCATTGACCTCAATGACTATGACTGTCAAGAACCAACAGAAGAAACTTGTATTGATAAACCACGCACTACGCCTGCTAACAACAAAACAACCCCCAAAATAAAGGACTGTTTCAAACTACTTACTAACGAGGAAGTAAAAGAACAAATCTGCCAAGCTCAAAACAAAAATACATTTAAAAAAACAATGGCTGATGTGAACAAGTTCAAAAGATTCTTACTAACAACACAAGGGAAAAGGGAAATCCATGACATTACACCAGATATGTTAGATGAGTACTTGGCAAATTATGTGCTTTCAGTTAGGAAAAGTGATGGCTCTGAATATGAACCAAGAACAATCAGGAACATGATTTCAAGCATTGACCGGAAACTAAACCGCAACAAATACCCAGTAAAAATTATGCAGGAAAACAATACAAATCTCTTCCAGCTGACAAGGGATGCACTAAAGGCAAAACAAAGGAAACTGAAAAAAATGGGAAAGGGCAACAAACCAAACGCGGCAGATCCAATAAGTGACCAGGAGATTGAAATGTCGTATGACCGTGAAGTGCTTGGGGGCACATCACCAAAATCCTAGTTGAAAACATTGTGGTGCAACAATTGGATTGAGAGGAACCACCGATAATTATAACTTGAGGTAATAATGTTCTATTAACATTATAAAATATATGTGATCTATTATCGCAAGTACCGTACAATAAATGTATAATAGTAACAATTTTTAGGAATGCAAAGTCAGGTGTAAAGTTTCTTCTGAGATTCGAACTCAGATACCCATGTCTTATTGAAGACAGGTGTTCTTCCTTGAACTACAGAACTCTGCTTACACTGTAATGACTTTGCAATTACTAATAAAACCATGATAACAATTTTAAAAAGCTATAAATAAGTAAAAATTAAATCCAACTGGTAAGGCAAAGCTTGTCACTAATGTGAGACATTAAAAATTATTTATAATTATCAGTGATTTTTCCTTAATTTACCAGGTCAGATAAAAGAACACAATCCTCAAAATTCTCCAAATATGGTTTATGTTTCCCCATTCAAGATTTCACGACACAAAATTCCCAATTTGATGGAAACCAGACACATACCCAAAGAAGTGAAGAAAACGCTGATTATTAGTAACACAAATACAATAGTATTTAAATTTGATATTTTTTTCACACGACAATACAGTTATGAGTGATCACCATCTAATTAAGTATTTTAAAAGCTTTAACAATGCCATTCTTTTACAGATGTGGTGACATAACTCTGCAGAAAGACTCTAATGGAACCGAATATCTGCAACTTAATGAAAGACAAACTAAAACTCGAACTGGCGATACTGTGTCAGATATCAGGAAAGTTAAGCCTAAAGTTTGGGCAACGGATGACCCAAAGAGATGCCCAGTGCAAATGTACAAACTGTACGCCTTGAAAAGACCTAAAGAATATTTTAATCCGGACCATCCATTTTATCTGGCCCCTAGAACAATTAAAGTCACCAATGAAAATGACAAATGGTTTACGAAAAATCTAGTGGGAGAAAAGAAGTTATGAAAATTATTAAAATTAATGTGCGTTGAAGCTTGCCTAGACACAAACAAAAAACTAACCAACCATGCAACACGAAAGACATTAATGTCAAAACTGAGAGACAATGGCATTCCACCAACAGACATTATGCAGATATCTGGGCATAAAACCATCCATTCTGTCCTAAATTACTCTTCTCTGTCAGAAAGCAAGCACAGGCAGCTTTCAGAAATGTTCAATAAAACTAGCAATAAAAAAATGAAAAATGAAACCATCTCTAAGTATAATCCTACCTCAACCAGTGCTGAAGGAGAAATGCAACTTGAAGAACAGGGCAGGATCGATGATCAGGCATCAGCATTTCTTCCTGAAGGCAGTGAAGGACAGGTTCAGCCAGTCCCTCTCCCAGATTTGCATACTCCGATTCCTCCCACCGTGACAGCAGCATCGAACGTCTCCAATGCCGTTGATGGACGAAGCAACCAAAACTTCCAATCGTTATTTGCAGGGGCAAATGTTAACATCCAAACCAAAATTTCACTGTTTATATGAAATAAACCGTCGTGTATTGTGAAAACTAAATTGTTGATCCGTTTACAAAGACACTTGTTCAACTGCGAAGTCAACGACCTTGAACTTAAAATGAAAATATCTCAAAATGTGTTTGTGATATGTGATTGCACAAATTCATGAATAACTATAATAAAATTATTATGTTCTCGAATCATTTTTTATTTTTTACTCATATTGTCTATTTTAAATCACTAAAATGTACATTTTAATATGGAACTTTTTTTTTTGCCACAAAACCGGTAGTAATTCGGCCGTCTGGAATGTTCTACATGTAGAAGGCCCGTCCAGGAGTTTTGGTTATGTTGAGGTTTTAGTAGTTTTCATTGATTTAATCTGTTGCATTGACGAAATTGTAATGTATCAGGATAAATCGAATACATGGTTGGTGCCGAGATGGAGAAAGTTTATCCGGTAAAGCTCGCCCTATTTTCTTTTTCTAAGCCTCACCTGATAAACTTTCTCCATCTCAGCACAAACCATGTATTCTCTATATATTGCTTGATTTAGATACTATAGTTCTTGCAATTATAACATTTAACAGTTTAATTCATTCAGTAGTGTATGTGTATGTTGTTAACTTGCACGATCACTACGTGTATATTAGGGATGCTATAAAAAACAAAACAATGTGTTCCAATTTCCAGGTGTTTCCATCAATAGTTGTTGTACAAATTAGAATGTCGTAGATTTTTAAACTATTCGAGCATTCTTACATAATACAATTTTTGGAACTTTCTGCCATGTCTGTTTGCAAATTAAGATAATGCTTTTGCTATTTGCTACCAAACTTCATTATTACTAATTGTGTCTTCATAAAGTGCTCAATATAATACTAATGTTCAAAAAAAGATTCCAACGTCAAATAAAAATGAACAATTGCATAAGCTTTAATATTAATTCAATTATTTGTGAATCGATCTGTGTCAAACGATTCAAAAATATCCTTAAACATCGGCCGATCTTATCTTCTGGAATGTTTGTTATAGATGCTCCTACAGAAGAAAACTTTAACAAATATTACATGCATAAATATATCCTACACATTTTAATTATCATCAAATTCTCTTGTTTTGACTATGGTAATTTTCGTATAGGAGAGACATCCTAGCAATAAGGGGTAACGAAATCAACACGCACTTGTGCTTAAGTTCATTATAGAGGTGTAATGGCATTTACTATATATTACATGCAGACTGATATCAATCTGTAGTACAGCATTATACTTCGTTATGTTATTCGTACATGTGAACAGTAAACTGATTTATCATTAAACTACCTTACTATACGATTCACATTTACCAAACGTTATTATTTTACCGAGTTCAATGCGTTTTGTTTTGTATTTTGATTGGTAAGATTCCATAAGAAAGGATTTTTGCAAAGTTTAATTGTATTAACATATTCCTGGGCTGCTGCTTTTATGTTAAGGAAACGCACATCTTATCACGCGCTTAGTCGTTAAATGTGCTCGCACACACGATTCGTGTTTGCAACTTTAAATCGAATCAACAGGAAACACACTACCTTATCAATGCAAAAGATTCTTTGACACATATGTAATGATGAAAACTACGATTGCAGTGAGTCACAGTCCTAAAACAAAATAATAACATTTTGTGCTGAGAGTCGCATATTTTTTGTTCGTACTCTGTTTCGGAAATGGATTAGCCCCAGGATTCAATGATAGCGAACCAATAAACTTGAATTGTGTTCAGTACAGCTGCTGCTGAGCACGGACGTATGGTAGTGACTGGTATTTGAATACATGTTGATCATATTGACCATTCTTGTCTGCTCCATTATCTTGGCGAAATTCACATTCAGGATTATATTAATCGTTCAGTACCAGAATTATCACGCAGGGTTTAGTTGTCCTTGGTCAAATCTGTATGATAAACGAATTATGTTAAATATAAAAGAGCTCATACCTACATAAACCGATTCACTGCCGTATATTAAACGCTTATGACTTACAAATGGAAATCACAAAATCATATCTTATATAATAATCGCAAATGGGAAAGCAGAACAGGACATGTACGTGAATAGAAGCACTGTCATTTAAAGTGGTTAATAATCCTAAAAGATATAAACTATTAGAAAATACAAAAATATACTTATTGGTTCCTGAATGGGGTCTTTGTTTTGTTTTCTGTTGTGTTTTTGATTGCATGCATAATTATATACGGTTTTGTGAAATAACACACTAATATCCATAGCTAAAGCTGTACCTATTCAGTAGCATTTCAATTCAATACATAACCCACCCGTTTGACATAATTTATTTAAATCACATCGAATTACAAGTAGAGTCTTGAAATACTACAAAAGTTGACTTGTCCAGGCGCTAGTCATTGTCTTCTAATGAACATTATATACAGCTGTCTTAGAGTTAACTGCTGTAATGTCACAAATAGTGAGGTGAGGAACATACATTATGTGGCATTGCTATGTAAGACGGTGTGTTTTAGTTTGATTTCTTCAAAGTATTAGACCAGTTATTAATAATATGCATACGCAGTAGTCAACGCTTTTTGAAATAACACAAATAAGATGGTAACGTAAATGATGTATTTGATTTAATGAAGGTCAAGTATGGATATTGTGTATATACACTGCTTATCTTGAACCATTTCCGGCATTCATTTTTCCGTTTCTTAAATACTTTGTCAACAACAAGATGACACATTGTATGGCAGTCTCGGTATTTAAATTATGTGTACGTAGCAGGGAGTATTGTGGTTTTCGGTAGTTAGGTTGACGTTAGTTGATCATGTGACTTCCGCTCCCGATTTCCTTGCTGTTTGCAACATTATAATTTCAGAACGTTATTAAATCTAATTGAATCCTGAAAATATAATGGCCGTGAAGTAAGTTGAAGGTCTTAAGTTGTTTGTATTAATTCTTTATTGACTTATTTCGATGTTGCAATGTTGTTTAAGTCAGTTGCGAAGGTTTATTTGGTTTAATTTGTCGATTGGATTTGACGTCTATCCAGATCTCTTTCCCCAACTTCTTCAATTCTTTCTGTTGGCTGTCAATGGGAAAAATGCATGTTTTTCACAAATGCAGAACGTCACATTTTGTTACAGCAACTAACCAGAACTTTCAGTAACCAGAACACACTGCACCAACAAATTGGCAGAGAGATTTGGGGGTGTTAGCAACCTCTACTTGTAAGTAAAACTATGTTTCTTGTATTTTATTTAAATGAATTTGTTAAAATATCTTTAATGGTGTTGTTAAGGGTCACAGGTATGTTTTAATAAAATAACTCATTTTAAATACTATAGTGTTTACCTATTTCATGTACAATTGTGTTAATTGTAATTTCATTTTATAAATATATGTAATGGTATAAATGTATGTAATATTATTATAAGACTATTGTAGGGATTTAAACGGGATTTAAACGGGATTTAAACGGTGACATGTATATTATAAGTAAATGAATTATTTGTTAATTTCAGCACTGTAGACGTCCAAGCCATATGCCGTCTTTCCCGGGTGTTTTGTTCATGTATAAACGTTGCATAAAACCAGTCAACATAGTTCAAGAGTAGTTGTTAATCATCTTGCGGAACTCACAAATGTTATAGTTATTTTTCGGTTCTCTATCCAGACTTGATAGCATATTCCTTATTGTTGAAGCCTTAAAATGTGCACCATTTTGTTTTGTTTTGCAAGACAACATATATGTATTCGTCTAACATTTAAATGTTAATTATATGCATTTGTCTGCTTTCACCTTCTAATTTGAGAAACCTGTTAAAATTGTCTAACATCAAGCCGAGTCTTGTTCATAGTTGACGCATTTTCTTGTTCAGCAATACTTTTTCAACTGTCTTTAGATCGGTGTTTTTACACTCGTTCACATTATGTACCCAATAAGATTGTTTTTATTTTGTTGTATTCACTTGTTTTCTCACTTAGAGGTTCTACATATGCAGCACCCTCATAATTGCTAACCAGACACTCAGCATCAAATCCATAAACACGCTTAAATTCTTCGAATGTCATTTCATTTACTAAAATTGTGAGATTTCGCTGATCACATATCATTGCTTTCATTGTGATGTTCTTTTTTTCTAAGTGTTCCCGAATTATTCCAAATGCTATATTGTCAATGTTATATGACGTCGATTTTGTGAGTTAATTGTTATTTTATTATTTATTATTTGCTTGTTTTAGTAGTGTTTTATTTCAACAGCAGAAGACTCATTGATTTTACTGTGGGATTGGACTCATAATAAATTAATGCAGTTTCTTCTATGTTTTAAATAACAACAAATTGTATTTTTATTTTATTTTATTACTTTGTTTGACATTTAGTATTTGTTTTAGCCAAAATATGTAATAAAAAGCATTGTTTCATTTGACCTTTGACCTAGCATATGACGTCGCTCACATTCCTGGAAAAAGAAGTCCATGAAATGTATACATATTAGGGGTTCAGATAAACCTTGCCTGGCGGATAAAGCAAGTTTATCCGACAGGTAGAGTTTCCTTCTAAAAATCATTTAGTGGTATGATAATATCAGTTTTATTAGAAATAAGTGTTAAAGTATTTCCCAATGGCATTTTATCTGTTTGAAAAACACCTGTACCTTTCCTGACCCTAGATCTTAGCTAATGAGATTGGTACAATTGGATAGTGTACTTTATACAATAATATTCGCGAAAAACATGTTATAACAATGTATCATTACACTGTTCTGTTCCAATACCTTGTTAATTATTAGTATCTGTAAATAAGATCCGTATGAGAGAAATGCAAATTCTGAATAATGTCGTGAAATAATGTCGTGAAAGTAACTTTTGATTATCATTGCTGGTTCTGTATAATTTCTGTAACTGTTAAATGCTGCTTGTACGTTTACGTTAAACTCTTGGGATGACATTCTGTGGTTAATCTGCCTGGTTAAAAAATATACACAAAAGACCTAGTATTTCTTTGTTAACGTATCCAATGATTTGAAATGTTCATTACCACAAAATATGCATTTGTTGGGCATAACGTGTTGGTACATTCTCTCTTAATGTTGTAAGCAGATCCATCAATATAAAGAGAATGCGTGCTATTGCATATAAAGGCCAGTTCATGTGTCTAGAAAGACATGTTTAAATACATCATCTGGCTGTGTAGCACTTTGTGCAGCAAACATATCGCTCGTGCATGGTGCCAGCAAAATTGGCTGTTGTAGATTTATTAGCTGAATGTCAATAAATGGACGTCGGTACGTTGTGTTAATTATATGTGAATAATTTTTATTACATAAATAAAGATATTTTATTGATACTCCCAGTCTGTTCTAATCATCATAATAATTGCACATAATTTATATTTTTGTTAACAAACCAGAAACGCCAGCTTATCATGTATGAGTGTGCCTTTGTACATAAACATTCATATTTAGGACAAATACATTTTTTACTAATAAAGCATCAATTATTATAAATGTAATGATGAAAAGTTGAACGAAACTTTGCTCTCTGTAATGAAAATTAAACGTTGAGTGAAAGATAATTGTTGTTTTTTTCACTTCCAGACTTGTTTGACTATCTGATTATCGTGTAGGACACGACTTAAGGAATTGTTTATTGAATTATCTCATGGTTTGTAATTGTCATCAGCACACAATACTACATATGTGTAAAAGCGCAGGTAATATTTATTTCCTAATAATGGCAAGATTCTAATTGATTCGACGCGAATGGAGGTTATTGTATTACAACGTTATTTTAGTATGTCTCAATAATTCCAGTTTAGAGGCAGAACAAACTCCTCGTGCTTGCCAACATAATTGTGTTTAAAATGAGGTGTTGTTTTTCCCGAAATGGCGTGAATATTCCAAAATGGGCATACTACACGTTTGTGTCCAGAAATGCTAAAGTTATGAAACATAGCTTTTGAATACTTGTTGATCGACGTCTGGGTATTCAATGAATTAAGAAGTACAATGCATCCGAATTATCATATGTACATGGATATATTTAATACTGGGAATTGGTATAAAGTCTGTTATACCTATTGCACATGTAGTCGAATGTGTGTCGTATAAAATGAGATAAGACGAAAGGCGGCTCAACAAAACAAAAAACTGAAAGAAAAAAGGTCACCAACTACCGATTTAAACGTTAATTTTACTTGTAATGTATAAATGTTTTGTAAATATGAAATTTTTTATAAATTTAGCAGATGTCTATCCTCAAATATATTGCTAGTCATCAATGCTATGAAGAGTTCATGTTCGGTCAGACATCATGAAATCGAAGGACAATTGTTTCCAGACAAATTAATCCCCGAATTATACATATTTTAAGGGATTTTACATTAAATGTAAGAAAAAACGATGCTACAGCATCACAATTGTAATAAACTATTAAAGACATTGGCCATCAGACACGTAACAAAAGTTAGTCCAGATAAAAGTCATACCCTTGCATACATCTTACTCAAAGACAACTAATTATGCGAGAATATTTTATAATGCAATGCAAAGTAGCTGTTAAGGTTTCACGATTCAGATATTCCAAATCACAGGAGAAACTAATAATGATTAGGCCTGAGTACACACTGCTGTATATCTTAATAAAACATCAACTATTAATCGAATTACTGACTTGTTTAACTGCGTGCAAAGATGTCCATCTGAATACAGAAAGAAATAATAATGTAAATGCTAACTTGATACTGGCGTTGTTAATCTATAGTGCAAACCGTAATAATTATTTTAATTGCTGGTCAGTATGCCAATTACTACACCAATGTCAATCAACATTAAATTGTTCCTTGATGTCAGGATTGGTATGAAATTAAATGTCATTATGAACACGCATTTGCTAGGTATTTATGTTGAACCCAGGTATATTACTTTAATTAATAACGTACATTAATGAAGTTGATGTTATATTATAATAAGTGATCAAAGTTTTGTTGGTTTTTGATTCATATCTTGTTTTATTCCTGGTCTCTGGTCATTTCTTTTATATGTTAATTCATAAATCCATAACGTGATTTTGTGGGGGGAAAATCAAAACAAGACTTTATTCGAGGATTTCTCCTTAACAAAATACATGCATAGTATTATGTTTTCACTAGAGATGCAACGATGCTTTCGACGAATCGATCAATCGATTGAGAATGTCTCGATTCGATAGTCGATACTAAACCAGCCAATTTTGATTCGATTCTCCTTTCATATATTTATAGATGATTTGTCATAAAACTATTTATTACAATTATAGTTTAGCGTAGATTAATCAGGTAAATTGATCATGACACCACGGTTGCTGAACTAGTTATATTAAACTTTATCACAATTTTCCACTGTTCTTATTTATTAAAATATAAGGCACATATGTTCACATTAACCAATACAATGACATTATTAATAATAAATATAAATCTTTCCTATATTGCAAGTCATGACTAATGATTTATCAAAAACGAGCCCGTATAAAGAAAAATTAAATCGATTCGAAATATTCAACTCAATGATCATTGAAATCGAAATCGAGTCGATTTGAGCCATGGCTGAATCGTTGCAGCACTAGTTTTCAAGCAGTTTTGGTATTTATTTAATTTTCTAAAAATATCCATGCATATAATAAAATAAAATATATCTTTAATAATAATATTGTGCCAGGTGATTGTTTGAAATATTATGGATACTCGTTTTCGTAATAATTATAATGAAATGCTTCAATAAACAGACGTACACGTTGATACTATTAATGCTTAATGAACATTCAAAATTAATAAAAGATTACATAAAGGTTTGTATAAACTAAAATAGCAATCCCAATTAGTGATGTTTCTGTACAATGCGATAATATACTTGTGCGAAAAAGGTATGCATTGCTATATAAGTATACTATGCCTTAAGTAAACGATATATAATTTAAGCATGTCTTGTTGTTTTTGTGGTACATAAATCAAACCAAAATATTGGTTTAACAACTGTTGTTATCCTGTTGCTAACTTTGTTTAAAAAAAATAACAAATCGTTTTTGTTTTTTTTATCAAGGACGGTCGTTGCTGAAGGAATGTTTTCCCGTGGAAAGCTCATGGCCATCTAAAATGAATCAAGAAAGAACCAAGGACAAAAACAACAACAACAACATGTTCCAAAATTTCATAATTTAATGATCATCTGTAACTAGTTTAGAAATAAAGCTACATTGTGATGAAAACTTAGAGTGTGATGATGAAACTTGTTACAACAGTGTGAACGCTGTAAACGATAAAATGGAACACAGTGACAACTGATACGACTCCAGATTGGCGACGACCAAAGTCCAGTAAAAAGCCATCAGTGTCAGATTCAGATTCAAGTGATTTCAAAGTTACAAAGCAAAAGGCCAAATCCAAGAAAAGAAAAACAACTCACAAAAAAGACTGATATGCTAATAAAATAAGGAGACGTGAGGACAGAAACCAAAATAATATAGAAACTTTGAATACAACCAACAAAAGTATGACTTTAAAAACTGGACACCAGACTTTTGAACACGAAGAAGCAATAGCTGGATGTCCAAATTCTGAAAATACTTTTGAACCAAGAAAACGAACGATGAAGAGAATGGGTAACCGAGATACGTACCAATAAAACAAAACCAAATCATTGCGAATGAAAGACCAGGCGTACAAAGGATTGAAAATGCTTGATGGGAAAAGAGCATGGGCGACGAGCATGGGCTTCCCAACAAACAGGGTCAAACTAACACAACTATATCTAAGACCGAAAGCACCGAAATACGAATTGCTAGAGAGTTCTTGGAGTCCCTCCCGAATCGCACTACTGACGATCTATATATTCTAAGATGTATTCTGAACCTGTGTTCACAACATTTGCTGACCTCCTTCGAGAATACAACGAACATTGTCGTAATAAAGAATATAAAGAATATAATTGTTCAGCAAGATTTTCAACACATTGAATTTTTTCAACCCAAAAAGGACCAATGCGACATTTGCGTTGGACAAGAAACGAAGAATGTAACCCAAGAATAGTATGCTTCGCACATACAGAAAAAGAATGCTGCTAGAGCTGAAAAGCAGAAGGACAAAGAAAGAGCTTTGCAATCAGAAACCGTAAACGTATGAACCATGGATGTCAAGTCGGTACTCTTGTGTCCCAAAATAGAACCGAGTGCTATGTATTACAAATCCAAGCTAGTATGTCATAACTTTACAGTATATGGGATGAGAAACAGAGATGTTAGATGCTATTTTGGCACGAGGGCGAGGGAGGACTCACAGCAAATTCGTTTGTGTCGTGCATGCAAGATCATCTTGACAGCATACTCAAACCTGGCTTAGAATAAATAGTTTTATACAGCGATGTATGCGGCTATCAGAATCGCAATGTAACAGTGTCAAATGCTTCCCTTTACTGCAAACGAGAAAGGACACACGGGCAGACGGAAGGTGGTTCGGTACACTGTACGATCGAAAGAAGTCTTCACAAACGACCGATATTTTCACCCGCTAACTATGTCGATCTGATAAAAAGTGTGCGTCCAAACCATCCGTACGAGATGAAATATCTTGACCATACATGTTTTAAAGACTTCTCTGTCTTGAAATACTTTAACAGCATACGTCCGGGAAGCAAGGCTGGTGAGCCAGTTTCTAGCGGATATACGGTGCCTGAGATACACACCTGAACTGGCTATTCAGTATAAAGTGTCCTTTACTGAAGACTTCCTTGACTTGCCAAGACAAGAATGAGTTCAAAGTAGAGTTAACTCCAATAAAAACTTTAACAAATAAAACATCAGCCTGTAATTTTCATAACAGTTTAAATACATCATATGTATGTTCTTTGCATAATAATTATGACAGTTTAAGTTGCATTAGCTATTGATAATCTTCTGTGTATTTAACGAATTGAAAGTGTGCATTGTGCGTTAACTTTGATTGCAATGTCTTTCTTACGACTTGCAAGGTTAAGCATTAATAATTAACGTATTAATAATAATAAAATTATTTACGCAGCTAAGTAAAAGTCTAGCCAAATGGCATTTGTTAATTAAATGAAAATAAGTCAAATGCTTTGCAGGATGAGTATGTGTGTTTAATACAGAGTTTGTACGGAAGCTCTTTCTGTAAATTAATATTAACAATACAGCAATTCGATTGAGGTGTATCATATGAACATGTTTGCACTAAACATACAATCGTGTATTCGTTAATGTTTCTCGTTGGTTTTATTAACATCACGACGAAACATTGATTAGATGTCTGAGTACAATACTACAAAGTTTCCGCATTATGAGTTAAATTATATTGTCTCATTGACAAATCGGCAATTGGCATGGCCTACAGAGTTTCGTGACAAATAATACATTAATTTAATTAGGCATGGACATAAATATTAATTTTATTATTATTTTATGTCGTCGTTAACATCGAAGTGTCAATGTATTCCATAAAGTGGCTATGAGGCCAAAAGAAAAGTTTTTTTTCCGCTAACGTGTTGGCAAAAAGTATGGTAGGTAGGTAGGCATAACTTATTTTCTTTAACTTTTTTTTCCTTCCTTACCCAACAAGCACAGATCTACATCCTCTTTAACAACCTTTTAGTAATTGGTTATAACTTGATCTTTATAACTCATTAAAACTAATAATAAAACAAAGACACACTTGATATTTAATAGGCAGTTTATGTAAAACAATTTCAAAACCAAAGCCAAGTTCACAATCTTTACCTCTGACATGAGTTCCTATTTCCTTTATCCTATGCGGGCGCATTGGTCTTTTTAAACACAGTGACACTGTTGAAAATAGTAGTTCTTCTGTAGTTTGATTTCAACACTTGCACTAAGGAAGCCACAATGGCCACAAACATCCTTCCTTGAAGTTGAATTAAATTTGCAGGTATAAAAACATGTTTCAATTGGGTTGTCACAATTTTTGCAGGCCGTTCTGTGTTTTAGTGGTAACGCACTGGCTTCACAATCCAGGGGTCGCAGGTTCAATCCCTGCCACATTCTAAGTTTCTAACCTACTAACTCGTTTTTCGCATATTACGATAAACCGAGGTGCAATGTACTAGGTGCTTCACACTGAGCGCTTAAAGACCCAGGGACACCTCTGGAACGGGGCGTCTTCTGTATATTGCACTATCCCCCGTAACCAAACTAACAAGTCTTTTGTGGGCGATGGCCATATGGCCAGCGAATCCACGTGCAGTCGATAAAAATGTACTACACACACACTTTTTCGCAATTGGTTCCTGGTCACAACACCTCTTGGAGATAAGCACATAGGTTCTGTGTCAAAAGACTCCATTTTGCCAAATATTATTCATAAGCACCTGCACACATTCAAACTTTATTGCGGCACAGACGGTTGTTATTGTTAAATGTGCGCCCAAATGATCAATTACTGTCAGTATTTAGGAGGAAAGCTCCGACGAACTTTGCAAAATGCGATTTATTTACAAAAGCAAACCATGGCAATGTTATAACCAATGGCGACATCTATTGTATTTAAACGGTTAAACAACACCAATACTATTGGTGATAAGGTTTAAGACAACTAATTCAGCAACCATGGTGTCATGATCAATTTACATGATTAATCTACGCAAAACTATAATTGTAATAAATAGTTTTATGACAAATCATCTATAAATATATGAAGGGAGAATCGAATCGAAATTGGTTGGTTTAGTATCGACAATCGAAAGAATCGTTGCAGCTCTAATTCGTGTCCGCTCAATAACCCGGTCGAAATTGACTTTTACGATTTAATGAATTGTTCAGGACCATAATTGTGTCGCAGGATTGAGTTGCTCTTAATCAAATCTGGATTGTTAACAAATTCTGTTCAATTCACTACCATATAACCGCATAGCATAATGACTTTCTAATGGAAATCATATTATTATTTAACACTCGCACATTAGATACTGGAGCATGGCAATTCATGTACGTAGACAGAAAAATTGTCCTTTGAAATGGTTAATCATTCTAAATGACGAACGCTATCAGAAACAGCAAAAATGCAACATGTGCCACAAACGAAGATACTGATACAGCATAATAATAATAATAATAATTATTATTATTATAATAATAATAATACATTTTGGCCTAATTGCATTGTTTAACTAACGTAAGAGTTTCATCAAACGAAGTGTATGTATTTTAATTCAGAAAGTTTAAAAGCATTATATCATTGATAAAACGATTGCTATTGTAGTTCTCAATATATTACCACAAATTTATATTGGTTCCAGAATGATGTGGTTGTTTAGATTTTTGGTGTAATATTCATTCAGATTATGACTGGCTTTTGAGGCAATGGCCGTTATGTAACTAATTACTAAGCAGCTCCGCATGTGTCATCAGTATTATAGTGCGATTATGATATTCATTCACAATGTAAAATATGTACCATATTTAACATAGCTCTCGATTTCTATTATGAATAATTTCAAGTTTTCCCCGGACTCTCTCAGAAATAAAAAAAATTACAAACCTCTTTTTTTAGAGTGTAATGGATGAGTTAGCTGTCTGAGTGAAAGGATTACTATACGATGGCTGTTTCATAAATAGGCGGAATTACTCTATTTCTTCTACCTTAGGTGATTTATTGAAAAAAAAAATACATGTTGAGATGCGTTTACTTATGACTGACTTTCAGACCAAAAATTATAGTGATACATAGAACAGATAATTTTATATGAAACATTGAACAAGCTTACTGTGTAGTACTTGAAGCACGCAGACGTCAAATTAACGTCACTTAAACGTCAAACTGAAGACCTGTAGCCACACACTTTCTATGTCTATTACCCATTGGTCAAACGTTACCTTGAAACAATCCTTATTGAATGATGAACTCATGTCTCTCGATTTGTTGCGTAGTTCTAATGATGTTTCAAAGCGTTGTCCTCTCAGTTCATTCTTAATGTCGGGAAATAAACGGAAATCCATAGGGGCTAAGTCCGGAGTGTAGAGAGGGTTTCTACTGTTCCTAAATAGGGCATGTCTTCTGTATACACATATCTTTTCACACTTAGGTAAAGTATCCGAGTTTTTTTATTTGTTTAAATGCTTCCGCCGAAGATAACGGAGCATAATTCAACATCGTCCGTTGACGCCAAGCAATTGAGCGAAGTCATGGCGATAAAACGCTGCTGGGAGGTAACCATTCAACACATTGTTTTCAAACTTACAGGATATGACGTCGAGACGTGATGCTAACATCATCAATTTAGAAATAGAAGTTGTCCAGATTTAACGATGATCTACTAGTTTGATAATTCGCAAAAATGTTGACAAGTTTGCTAAGTCCGTACATTCTCGTTATCTCCGTTATCTACGATTTTCCTCGGTTACTTTCGCAATGTATACGCAAACGTTGATGACGTAGTACCAACAACAACAACAAACTTGCAAACAAAGAACGAAATGAGTTCGGTAAGTTTTTGGCGAAATAACCTGGTTAAATGAGAACATTAAGTTACTATTTTGACGAGCAATTACAAATATGTGGGTTTTAAATGTTTTTTGTTTTATTTGCTATATCGTTGCTTTCACTATTGAATGCCACAATTCAATGAAGAAATGGTTAAAGATAGCTCAATTCTCGGAAAGTAGTAATATAATACAGTATAATATCCGGACGTTCCAAGTATTAGTATAAAATATTTTTGCAGCGTTTTTTTCACTGATTGAGGAATGTGTTCGGTACCCATCATATTGGAAATTTTGCTGAAGGACTTCAATGTTTTACCGTAATAAGGCAAATGAAACAAAATGTGTTTTACGTCTTAATTTATTGTCAGAAATCCACATTTTTGTCTGACAATGTCTGACAGTCTCTGTCTGACAGGTTATGCTTTCTATGAAAAACCTGAATAATTTATAGTCACCGCTTTTGTCACTTTTCAAGACACAATATGTTTTATACATACACCAATTCACCAAAATAGAGTTCATAACCCAACACAAATAAATCACAGTAATTATGTAAAATTCTAAAAACGGTCATTGTTATTTGAATTATACTGTTTATACATACTTACAATTTCACTTTAACACCACATTACAAGTCCTAACAGCTAAAATTGTACGCTAATTCGTTTATGATTATAAGTGCTATTTACTTTTTACTTCAGACATCATCATCAAGCTCTAATAGCCTCATCGACAGCCCAGTTGTCCGTCGTGGAAAGAGGAGAGCACCCCCTAGCACAAGTGCCACTGATAGCCCAGTTGTCCGTCGTGGAAAGAGGAGAGCACCCCCTAGCACAAGTGCCACTGATAGCCCAGTTGCCCGTCGTGGAAAGAGGAGAGCATCCCCTAGCACAAGTACCACTGACAGCCCAGTTGTCCGTCGTGGAAAGAGGAGAGCACCCCCTAGCACAAGTGCCACTGATAGCCCAGTTGTCCGTCGTGGAAAGAGGAGAGCATCCCCTAGCACAAGTACCACTGACAGCCCAGTTGTCCGTCGTGGAAAGAGGAGAGCGCCCCCTAGCACAAGTGCCACTGACAGCCCAGGTGTCAGTCATGGAAAGAGGAGAGCACCCCCTAGCACAAGTACCACTGACAGCCCAGTTGTCAGTCATGGAAAGAGGAGAGCACCCCCTAGCACAAGTGCCACTGACAGCCCAGTTGTCAGTCGTGGAAAGAGGAGAGCACCCCCTAGCACAAGTGCCACTGACAGCCCAGTTGTCCGTCATGGAAAGAGGAGAGCATCCCCTAGCACAAGTACCACTGACAGCCCAGTTGTCCGTTGTGGAAAGAGGAGAGCACCCCCTAGCACAAGTGCCACTGATAGCCCAGTTGTCCGTCGTGGAAAGAGGAGAGCACCCCCTAGCACAAGTACCACTGACAGCCCAATTGTCCGTCGTGGAAAGAGGAGAGCACCCCCTAGCACAAGTGCCACTGACAGCCCAGTTGTCCGTCGTGGAAAGAGGAGAGCACCCCCTAGCACAAGTGCCACTGATAGCCCAGTTGTCCGTCGTGGAAAGAGGAGAGCACCCCCTAGCACAAGTACCACTGACAGCCCAGTTGTCCGTCGTGGAAAGGGGAGAGCACCCCCTAGCACAAGTGCCACTGATAGCCCAGTTGTCCGTCGTGGAAAGAGGAGAGCACCCCCTAGCACAAGTACCACTGATAGCCCAGTTGTCCGTTGTGGAAAGAGGAGAGCACCCCCTAGCACAAGTACCACTGATAGCCCAGTTGTCCGTCGTGGAAAGAGGAGAGCACCCCCTAGCACAAGTACCACTGACAGCCCAATTGTCCATTGTGGAAAGAGGAGAGCATCCCCTAACACAAGTACCACTGACAGCCCAATTGTCCGTTGTGGAAAGAGGAGAGCACCACCTAGCACAAGTGCCACTGATAGCCCAGTTGTCCGTTGTGGAAAGAGTAGAGCATCCCCTAGCACAAGTACCACTGACAGCCCAATTGTCCGTCGTGGAAAGAGGAGAGCACCCCCTAGCACAAGTGCCACTGATAGCCCAGTTGTCCGTCGTGGAAAGAGGAGAGCACCCCCTAGCACAAGTGCCACTGACAGCCCAATTGTCCGTCGTGGAAAGAGGAGAGCACCCCCTAGCACAAGTGCCACTGACAGCCCAATTGTCCGTCGTGGAAAGAGGAGAGCACACCCTAGCACAAGTACCACTGACAGTCCAATTCGGCAAGGTATACAACCAGCTCATTGTTTATAATTGTTTTTATATTATAATGTTGTCATAGTGGCTTGCTATACATGTAGATTCTTATTATCATTCATATTTTTGACACATCTGTAATGGTTTTGCAGTTCGGGGAAGAGGAAGGTGCAGAGGAAAGGGCAAAGGCAAAGGTCCAGCAACTCAGAAAGGGAAAAGATCCACTGGGGACGCTGAAAATAACAGGACCGAAGTTGCATTGTCTGTCATTCAGACGAGGAAAGACTGTTTTCTAGTAAGTATAAACCATCACATGTTTATAAAAAAAATATAACGTGTGGTTAGCATATATACCATGTTTAAATATAATGTGTCTGTGTAGTAAGTTTGAAAGGTGATTTCCATTTATTTTAATTTTCACTAGGTGTACAATGACACATGCTTAAGAAGTGTTTTATACCACTGTGCACACATGAAATTCAAAAGTAATAACAGTATATTATTTGCTTTTTTTCTAACGTTATAAAATTTCCTTTTGTAAATAATTTTACTTTTTTCAGGAACATGTGAAGACCATGCCTAGGGACGAATTAGTAAATCGTATTGGGTGTCCTTGATGAGATGCCATCACTTATATTAGACCTGTTTGAACCAGTAGCCAAGTTTAAAGGTGGCTATCATCCACCCAAGGGTTCACAGTCCCCAGACTGGTGTGTTTGCAGGAGATGTCATGAAATGCCAACCCATGCAGAACGTATCTGCTGCGAGAAGGAGCCTAGAAACTGCATTTCTCTACTGCCTGTATGTACCAGATATGCTATCAATAGAACTATCCAGTTTGTTGGCTCTATCAATTTCACTCCTTCCCAGCTATAATTGTGTTTATGCCCCCGGCATCTGGATGCAGGAGGCATAAAGTGATCGTCCTGTCCGTCCTTCCGTCCGTCCTTCCGTCCGTGACAAGGTTAAGTAGATTTTACCGTTTCGTCTAGCAGCAACACCGCTTATCACAACACTTTGATACTTATACAGTTGTTGTTTAGGACCATTCCCTATCCACCCATATCACACAACCTTACTTTGACATTGACCTTGACATAATTTGGATTTATAATAATTCATAAGTGCCTTTCTTGGTTAACTAGATTTTACAGTTTCGTCTAGCAGCAACACCGCTTATTACAACACTTAGATATTTACACAGTTTTTACTTATGACCGTTGCCAATCCACCCATATCACCCAGCCTTACTTTGACCTTGATCTTGACCTAATTTGCACTTAAAATAATTCAAATGGGCTGTTTCATAGTTAACTAGATTTTACCATTTCGTCTAGCACCAACACCGCTTGCTACAACACTTGGATATTTACAAAGTTGTTGTTTACGACCATCCCCAATCCACCCATATCACCCAACTTTACTTTGACCTTGACGTTTAATCAAACTCCCCCAAATCGGCCGCATCGCGCGAACCCACCATTCCAAAATCGGCTACGACGTTCGAAATCCAGGCGGTCCAATATGCAATATCGCTTTAACTACTGCCCTCTATCGCTTAAACTACCTAGCCTGTTGCTCGACCAGCACCTCTCTTTGAAGTATCTTAAATTTGGGAATTCTTACTTTGATAAAATTGAAACTATTAAAAATATTTCTTCTACTAAAATCGCAACTACCGCGGTTTTCTTAATTGAATAAAAACGTGTTGACATAACTCTTTTGGAGGTAGTGTACATCAAAATACTTGGCTGCATTTTTTATGGAATTAATATTCAATCATACATGGTATTCAGATTCGTTGAAAAGCCTAGCTTTTTCCGCCTTGAAATTATGTTAATTGATATCAATTATACTAGATGCGGACATTAAAAGCCTAACATATTAATATTGTTTTTAAATACTCGAACATGCGGTTTCTAATCGACATAAAATACGGGCATGTAAAAAGCGTGTTTTGCTACAAAAGCGCGCGAAAATTGCCATGCACAAGGTCACGGATGCCTCATGAAAAACCTGCGTGTACTGGTCACTTGCTTAATTGCAGTGTTAATGAGAACAAAATAACGTTTTGAAGAACTTAAATTGTGTTTTAAAATGAGGCGCTATATATTTTATTCATTTCCATAATTTTGATTGTCAATTTGTGAAATGGATAAGGAAATTACCAGTATAAAATAAAATAAAACGTGAAATATAATAATCAACTGTTTTAAAATGCCTGTTCACTTTTTCCGTCAACGCTAGTATTTGTTGTCAAACACGTATATAGTTGTTAGTAAGGTATAAACTCCGCCTAAAAATCGCCGTATTTGATTGGCTAATGAGATCGTTGTGGGCGGGACTACACAGTTCAGTCACTTGTCAATAACACTGTTAGACCTTATCGGTCAATACGGCGTTCGTTTAAGGTCCTGTTATTAAAGATCGGTGTAATAGATAAAGGGATTTAGGGTTGTCGCTTTGAAAATTAAAGCATGTCGTCGTTATTTAAGCATGTCGGCAAATGACTAACTGCTTTGAAGGCACGTTTGGCACGACAAGCGAAACAGGCCTGCGGGAAACCCTGATGTTAGTTCTGTCCACTTTCGAACAAATGTGCGAACATAAATATTTCGAATAGTTGAGCGCGCTCTCCTCTGGCAGCTCTTTTATTATGTTCACTTGTATTATCTTTTTAATAATGACAAGATATAAAAAAAAATATGACAATTCATTTTTCAGGATGAACATTGTTATTGATTTACAAATAATTTTTTGCAAATTGTTAATACTCGAGAAAATATCAGTCTTACCTACATGTTTTTCATTATGAAACAATGTGCAGTTTTTTTATCATTTGCCTTTTTGTGCATTTTAAAACATGTGTTTTGCCTGTTATTTATATTAGTTTATTTTGTGTGTTTATTTGTTCTTTTGGAAGCAGTCATTGTAAACAAATTTTAAATATACAGACGTTTATGTTTCTTATAAATTAATTTGAATTATAGTTGATAGTTGTTAAGTGATTTGAACTTCCGTTCAAGCAGTAGTGATGGCCTCCACAACGCAAATAACCAGAATAAAATATTAGTTCAGTAAGGAATCATGGTAAACAGTTGTTTGTCACAATATTTTAATAAACCAAAGGCAAGTGTTCAGTCGTTCATCTGTTCATTACACATTTTAATAGATGTAAATACTTGAAATGAATAAAACATAATGTTGTTAACTTAGTTATCTTTTATTGGTGACACCAATTTCAAGCAATGAACCATGCCATAGGATATCAAGAACAAAACATAACAAATAAAATAACAATATCAACAAACATCGTGCAGTCATTACAGAGTACAGCTTTGAAAATAAACCAGCCAAGTGTAGTGAACAATTAGACAATCCAACTGACACCTTGGTCTTATGCAATACAACATAAGCAAAACATTGCTGACATGTCATATATGGGAAAGTAGAACACATGAAAAACGGGTGGCACTACTTCTCAAATTTCCGGTAAAAAATAGAGTTTATCTATTGTCATTCGTGACAATGTACAACAGTAAATTGGTTAAATTTAATTGTACAAGCAAAGGGATGGTCTTTTAATGCTTTAATAATGCTAGTGTTGTATTCAAATGCCCTGAAGGGAGCTAAACGTTAAAACTGATGATTCAGCTGCATAGTACACTATGGTTAATTTGTTTATGTTCTTCTGCTAGTGAGTGTTTGAGCAGTTAATGCAGTAGGACAACTTTAGCATTAAATCCCGTATTTTTCTTGCACGTGGATGTAAGAAGCATTACTTAATATCGATAAGAAACAATAAACTTCTATGAATGTAATATTTGGTCAACACTACATGGTTCAAATATGTTATATATTTGAAAAAAGTATTTTAGGTATTTAGTTTGCAAACAATTATAATATGGCCGACACAAAAATCAATATTTGTTATGGCGAAAAATTTTCGCACCAAAAATTCTAAGCAAGCATTATATATGAAATTATGTATTACATAATTAGATTTACCCTTTAAAAATGAACGCCATATAAGACTTGCATCAAATTCTTATTTCATTAGGACTTTTGCTAGCCTGCATACATCAACATCATACGTTACTGGGACTTTGGCCCCTTGCTTCAACATCGTACGTCACTGGGACTTTGCCCCCTAACATCAAAATCATAAACCATTGGGACTTTGACTAACCCTTACATCAAAATTGTAAGTCACTGGGCATTGGTCCCATACATCAACATCACAAGTCACTAGAACTTTGGCCCCATACATCAACATCATAAGTAACTGGGACTTTGGTCCCATACATCAACATCACAAGTCACTGGGACTTTGGTCCCATACATCAACATCACAAGTAACTGGGACTTTCGCCCCTTACATCAACATCATCAGTTATTGGGACTTTTGCCCTTACATCAACATCATCAGTTATTGGGACTTTTGCCCCTTATATCAAAACCATAAGTAATTAGGACTTTTGCCCCTTACATCAACATCATAAGTCATTGGGACTTTTGCCCCTTACATCAACATCATCAGTTATTGGGAGTTTTGCCCCTTACATCAACATCATCCGTTATTGGGACTTTTGCCCCTTACATCAAAACCATAAGTAATGAGGACTTTTGCATAAGTCATTGGGACTTTTGCTCATTATAGCATAATCATTGGTTACTCAGGCTGGCCCCTTACATCAAAATAATTGGTTACTCAGACCGGCCCCTTATATCAACATCATTGGTTAATCAGACTGGCCCCTTACATCAAAATAATTGGTTAATCAGACTGGCCCCTTACATCAACATTATCAGTTACTTAGACTGGCCCCTTATACCAACATCACCAATTACTCAGACTGGCCCCTTACATCCAAATCACTGGTTAATCAGACTGGCCCCGTACACCAACATTATCAGTTACTCAGACTGGCCCCTTACACCAACATAATCAGTTACTCAGACTAGCCCCTTACATCAAAATCATTGGTTAATCAGACTGGCCCCTTAGAACAACATCATCAGTTACTCAGACTGGTCCCTTATACCAACATCATCAGTTACTCAGACTGGCCCTTACACAAACATCATCAGTTACTCAGACTGGCTCCTTACACCAACATCATCAGTTACTCAGACTGGCGCCTTACATCAAAATCATTGCTTACTCAGACTGGCCCGTTACATCAAAAGCATAAGCTTAGTCCCTATAAGTCATTGGAACGTGTGATTAGTGCAGTAAAATTGATTTAACTTCTCGATTGCTCGGTCGTGTGATGGACAATCCACTTCCACCTTTCTCTGATGATACGCATCTGGCAAATGATTTCCTGAGGTTCTTTTCTGACAAAATTTTAAATTTGAGAGACCAAATAGATAACATAAATTGTGATGCTTGCCCTGGAGAGTTAGAAACAGCATATAATGGTGCCTCGTTGATAGAGTTTAAATCAATTTCAGAGCATGATGTTGCAAAACTGAATCAAGGATCAAAATCAACAACCCGTGTACTTGACATCATGCCAACAGTAAGGTTGAAAGCCAATTTACATTATGTTACTCGGTAATAACGGAAATCATAAATCGTTCATTATCGTCAGGTGTGTTTCCAAGCGAATGGAAAAATGCAGTGAGACAACCATTGCTGAAGAAACGGGGTCTCCCATTGGAAATTCAAAACTATCGACCGGTGTCTAACTTGTCGTTTTTATCAAACATTCTTGAAAAGGTCGCCTTGAAGCAGATCATAGATCACATTGAAGAACATAATATCGTAAATACCACAGTGTTGAAACAGCTATGCTTAAAATGTATCATGATCTCTTGTTTGCAGCTGACAAAAACCAAGTAACAATAGTTGTAATGGTTGATCTTTTGACACCATCGATATACCACTGGTGATTACAATTCTTGAGAATGATTTTGGAATTAAAGGTACACCACTGAACTGGGTACACTCTTATTTAACTGCAAGATCGGTGAGAGTGGATATTAATAACTCTTCTTCGGACACAGAACACCTCAGATTTGGCGTCCCACAGGGCTCCTGTGCGGGCCCGGTGATTTTTACCATGTACATGGCTGCTTTGAATAAGGTTGTGCAAAAATATCCTGCAGATCTTTTCGTTTATGCCGACGATCGCAAGCTCGCTCGCGTTCAAGATCCAAGCGGGTAATCCACAAAATGAGGAATCTGTACTACAGCAGATTGATGATTGTCGTAAAGACGTGATTGAATGGATGACTCGCTTCAAACTGAAAATGAACAATTCAAAAACAGAAGTAATGAAATATGGTACTAAATCAGTTGTCAAAAATTTACATATCGAGCGTAAATGTCGGGGACTGCGTCGTAAAGTGTGTGGATCACTTACGAGACCTTGGTGTACAGATGAACATCATTCTAAGTTTTGAAGATCACATAAGAAAGAAGTGTCAAATTGCTTGTGTGCAGCTGAGAAATCTGAAAGTCATTCGTAGTCATCTATCACAGATATCTACTGAGATTCTTGTGCACGGCCTTGTTCACTCGCACCTGGACTTCTGCAATGGACTTTTCACTGAAATCCCCAAATATCAGATTGACAAACTACATATAATTCAGAATAGCGCAGCCAGAATTGTTACTAACGCTCCATACGACCAATCCAGCAAGGATATTCTCAAAGCACTGCACTGGCTTCCAGTGCGTGCACGAGTAAAGTTTAAAATTCTAGTACTCGTATTTATAATTATACATGGAACCGCTCCAGTTTATCTCGGACAACTGTTCACTTGCAATCAAGGTCAATACAGGATAAAATCAACAGACGCTACTTACTTTACCATTCCCAAAACCCGAACAAAAAATGGCTGAAAGATTCATAGCTGTTATTGGACCTAAGTGGTGGAATGCTCTTTCAAAAGACTTGAAGTGCTTGCAGAATGAAAATCAATTCAGATGCAAAATTAAAACACATCTGTTCAGTGTTTTCTTTGACTGACTAAATGCATAATACGAGGGCTTTGTTCATAGGACTATGTAAAGCGCAATTGAATATTGAAAAATAATTTTTGCGCTATATAAATGTATTTGTATTTGTATTTATTTGTATTGTATTTGTATTTGTATAAATACCGAGTTTCATAGAAATACCAAAGTACAACAATTCGAATGACATGTTTTACCTGTAATTCAAGTAATATGACACTTTGCGCAGGAACCTTTTGTCAAAGATTACAGCTTTCAGGTGTTGTAAAACGCTTGCGTGGTCTGAAGTCGACAGCCATAGTTTTTCACGAACTTCATTTTCATCTAATGGGTCGTGCAGACACCCATGGATCCCAGTGCCTTGAGACAGGACCCACACGTGCTTGTGTGTGATGTAAAACACCACGCCATATACTCTGGAAAACGTCAGGGTTGTGCTACATGTCACAGTAATAAAAATGATTTCTGCATATAAGGTAATTTTATGACCATGTTCATATGAAAAATACCACTGGTTTTTAGGCTTATTGTGTTACTAAGTTACTATCTATGACTCAGTAGCAGTGTGTTGATGGTATGTTGATCGATTCATGTATTTCCTTCTGCCTTACTGGCATATATACAGACATACAGTTATAACATTAAAATACAATGTATATTTAATATTTAATATAAATAATTTGTTAAAATAATTGATAAAGATAATCAAATAAATAATAACTACTCAAAATGCACATCTGGACTCACTAACAGTTAAAAAAGTATGTACTCGGTACATTATATAACACTGTCATAATTGTAATTACTAAAATAGTTCTTACTCTTCAGGAACAAATAAATATGAATCAGAATCTAACATAAACTAAAATTATCAACGAAAAAAACGAACACTGAAATCATTCTTACGAGACATTCTTCATAAGAGTCAGCCTTGCTGCAGGCTAACCAGAAGTGGTTAACAATGTCTTTGCCAGGGTATACTGTTTAATTTCTTCTTAACAATCTGAAACAGACAAAACAAATATAATACATATATGTAAAACTTTGATTTGTGACCATTTCCTATAATAGTACAATAAATAAACTAATTACCAGTTTATTCACTAATACATTATTGGTTGCATAATAATGATGCAACCAATCATGTATTAGTAAGTAAACGGGTAATTAGTTTATCCATTTCATCTGATAACCTTTGGATACTGAGGTCTAGAGTTACATGGATAAATGCTATGGTTAACTGAAAGAAAATACTATACTGCTATATATTTGTTAAGGAAGTATACACACAAACTTGAATGAAAATGTTTTAAACAAAAAACAATAATATTAAATAGTGCTTTTCTTACCTTGCCAAGACGTTTACCAAGGTTCTTGGCAGCATGCCATGGGAGTGTTTGATTTCTGGGTACGAATTTCTACAATTCGGAAACATGATTAATACTGGAATGCAATTTAAACAGGTATCAGCTAGCCTAGAGATTAAGTTGTAAAATTATAGAAGCATGTTTTCCAATCCATGAAACATAACGCATTATCAATCCATGAAACATGATGTATTTTCAATTCATGGAACATTATGCATGATCATGCACATCTGACAAGTTTGTAAATATCGTCTGTTTTCAAACTTCATATGAATACGTATGTACCTAGTTTAAGGTCAATTGCATTACAAGCACAATATTACTAGATGATTATATGCATTGTCATAATAATGTTTGGTGTAAACTTTTAGCACTAGATATTATCCTATTTGTCATTGTGATGTAGACGAAAACTGTTCTGGTAACAAACATACTCATAATTGACCCAATTCCTATATGGGCGTCTGTTACAACTTCTTTAATCTGGATGTTTTTGCTAGTTAGTTCCTCGACAGCCTGTTGAAATCCCACTTTTTCCATGTTTGTTGATTTTCGGATAGTTGATCTTTTATCCAGTGTTTTTAAGGTCAGGATTTTTTTTGATATCATATTCCATAATAGTATTCGAAAAATACTGGGCAGAATGGCCTGGATAATCATTACGTCCATCACCTAGAAAAATATGGAATGCGCTATGTACTGATATCAACTGACTATAAATCCAACTACAGTGTTACACATTCAACATAATTATATAAATGCTTAAAAATGTAATACTTGTAATGGTAACCACTTGTAATCTATAGTTTTTTGTCAATTATGCCCACTTAGGCTTAAGTAAAGGGCAACTTAATTAAACTGAGTTTTTAACAAGAACACAAGTCAGAATGTAAAAGAATGAAGTTGAAGATCTAAAACAGGAATGGTTAACCTAAGCTAACAAGTGGTATGATTGGCAATTACACGTATTGCCTTCCCTTTGGACAGGGAGGAACACTAAGGAAGATACACATTAAAACTATGTTTCTTACCCATCACTATCAACTTCTGGCCTTCAAGGCTGCTTAGGACCTCGCTTTGCTGCTTCGTCCAATAGCCATCAACAGTAGGAATCAGGTATGCTCTCTGTATTTTATGCAAGAATGTGCTGGACATGATTTTAAAGTTCATTTCTAAAATTGTTACCCGATGCTAAACTTGATAGGGCAAATATGAGGTCCCCACCATGAATCCGTCTGTTCAACACAGGTTGGGCACACCAACGGTTAAATATATGGCCAGCACCGCACACCTATTAAAAAAGGAAAATTATCCATACTATATAATACAAATACAAAACGTCTTGCGTCAAAGTAATGACAATCATTGGTCAATAAAGCAGCCCGGTGTATGAACCTGATGTTAAAGTTTACAACACACTTAATCGACGGTTACAAAGCAATACAATTACAACCCGTTTAGCGGCAGTAAGCTTTGGAGCATAAACGCCATTATCTTGCACATATCTAGTTCTTTTTTAGAACGTAAGTTACATTTCAGGTATTTTCTGAACTAATCTACCATGGGAGAAATAACATTTACAGTGTTTTCTTTGAAATTGGGATTATACCAGCTGTTATGGCGAATAAAGAATGACTCTGCTAATGAGTGTTTGTCTTTTATTTTATATTGTATTTTGACCTTCAAGCATGATAATAATATTATCTCACCCATTTCAAATACAGGGCTTATCCAATAAAAAATATCCTTGATGATGTTGGTTTTGTCTGGACATCCTTTCACTGCACACGATAACACATTGATGCGTGCCAAGGAAAGAATTGCCGATACATAGGCATAACAGACAGTTGCACCTATCAAGTGGACACTGTCTGCCTCTGTCCTAAGTCGATGAACACCCGGACTAGGGTCATCGTCTGCCGGCTCTTCTTCGTAATCGTCATTTTGGCCTTCTTCCCCAAATGCCTCCTCTTCAAACGTCACTTCAGCATATTTGTGGTTCACATCATCTGGTCTGAAGAAAATTAATAATAAACAATCAGAAAGTGAACTGCTGTTGAGAAGGAACAGGGGCAAAAGTCAGCTGAGATATTTGACTTTTTCTAATAAAATGGTAAATCCAGGCATTTCATTATGTCAATGTTGTATTATGTATTATGAGGTTTATAGACATGATCTCTTTATTTGTCATTAAACATTTGCAAATATATATATAATTTCAAATTGCATTTAACATTCCTATGTTGACCAACCCAAAAGAGCAGCAGGGTGTGGAGGGGGGGGGGTGTCTGGTAAAACTAGTAAAATGGACCAGGGGCGCAGCACCCTGCTATTGATATCTAGATCTTTTCATAGTTTAAAGGCTTACTACACTAGTAACGTAGTGAAAATAAGAATTATTCATCATTAATTATGCAAAAGATAATTTGCATAAATTTGTCTACAATCACTTGATTATAACGCTCAATTTATATTCAACACAAAACAAACTGTAAGAACTTACAAGGCAGCTTCAAAGCTAAAACTTGGCTCATAGTCGGGGTCGTCCTCATCTTCATCATCCTCTTCCATGTTCGTTACATCAATAGATAAGCTGAAAAAAGAGTGACAAACTGTTGTTTGTGCAAAAGGTGTTGCCAAAGTACACATATTTCTGATGTACAAATGCTTCAATATGTTTTATCAATGTTAAAGTTTCATTTTTACCGAAAAAAAAACAAGACACATGCCACCAGTTAGTGCTGGATAGCCCGTTTGAAATAGATCAAAGTATGGTTGGGTGAAATGGGTGGATTGGGAATGGTCATAAGCAACAACTGTGTAAGTATCCAAGTGCTGTAGTAAGCGGTGCTGGTGCTAGACGAAGCGGTAAAATCTACTTAACCCTGTCACGGACGGACAGACAGTACAATCATTATATGCCTCCCGTATCAATATGTCGGGGGCATAAAACCACTTATTTTATTACAATTACTATCAAAAATATTGATTTAAAACGTTGCGTATACTTGAAAGGGTCGGTGAAAGAGGCAAACATTGGGTTTGACAATATTCCATGGCCCTGCTTTCTCTTTGTTGAACCAGTAGCACAAGAAGCCACCTGGTACACTGGCATGACTTATGTCAGTTCCTGGCGCTATCAGTGTGGCCTCCTCATCTGATGAGTTTTTTCCTTCAGTAGCAGTCATCGTGCTTGCACTAAAATAATAACATTAATATTATTGTCACATGAAACAACTCACGTTATTTCAGGACTGCATAGATATAATAGAATATTTACAAATGTATTCTGCTCAAGGAATTTCTCTCATTGACATTCTCTGCATGTCAGTATGTTTAAACGAACAGAGTTCGATGCAATGCAAATGTGTGAAACAATATATTTATCAACTAATTATTTAAGTCTAAAAGGGGCATAATGTCATTTACATTCGTGACAATGCTATGGTTCTTGTCATATATACTCATCTCATCATGCAGGACAAGCATATAAAGACTCAAAACTCTAGGTCAAATAGTTAAAAGAAGGACCACAACAACAAAACTTAACCAAAGCATATGCTGATACTGCTCAATTGGCAACAATAGCTATTTTTATTTTATTCAAACTATCACACAAGCAAAAAAAAGCAACGAAATCAAATTCAATGCAATTATCTTGTGCAGATGACCCACCTTTGGCTGGAGTACTTGTCGTGGCCTTCCCTTTTTGTTTCGTTCCTTGAGCTGCACAACTTGAAACACTGTAAACAAGCAATATAGCAATAGCTATTCAATATTATAGATTAGTGATAATAAATTTAAAAATAATAATGGGATAAATAGTAATAATTATAGTAATTAAAAGGTATAAATAAATAATAAAATAACTTAAAATTGTATATACCCGAATGAGATACCTCGAATGTTTATACAGTATAGTTTATGCACAGACAGTTGACTAAGACATCATGATCATCATTTACTTTGTAGAAAATTGTCTGACATTCAACATGACAAAATAATGAATATTTTTAACATATAATGACCTGAATGTGAGATTTTAAAACATCCAAAGCAATATATATATGTTTAAAAAGCATTCATGTTTCCGTTATTTATTATTAATACACTGACTGGGAACGAACAGACGAGGTACGAATTTGGTTTCTACAGATTGATCAGTTTATTAGATCGCTTCGCATGTTTGTAACCTTACAATAAAACTAAGACAAAAGCTATCGTATTCCAACATACTAAACATTTATTTATCAATGTATTAAACTGAAATAAAAATAATCAAACAAAAACTTGATGGTGTTGAACAAGTTGAAAAGATAACTCCACATTCACTGATCTAAACGAAATCGGGCCGTTTCCTCGTTGGATCGAAACTGTGCTTTTTGCTGGACACTTCTCCATCTCTGCACTTCATTCCCAATCGTATTTCGACCGAGGTTTTATGTCATTTTCGCTTCTTTTCTACGTTTTTCTTTTTCTTCTTGCGACATGATCAATTTTCTTTTCAAACTTGACGCCATTTTTGTTTTGTCTGTAAAGCGACTTCACCCTTGACCTAGCCACGTGATACGCAATATATTGTGCCGACCAATCAGAAATCGATCGGTTTACACTTGTAAATAGGTAAATAAACAAACTGTTGATACACATAATTGACTTGGAGGACAACATATTTTCAGCACAAATTAACTTTTGTTGATTGAATTTATTAAGTTAGGTTTACGAGCAGTTAGACATTATTTTTTCATTACTTTTATGATTAAAATATGAGCAATCAATATTTAATTACGTTATTAATTAGCGATCATCAACTTTCGTGCGGCTTTTATAGAAAATTATGATATAAATAATTAAAAACAAATTTCCAGTTACTCAATAAATATCTTTATTTTATAAATATATTTAATACATTATTATACATCTACAACACATTTCCACCCTCCGAGGAAATGTCGTCCTCGACATGATATAATTGAAACATCGCTTTCAAGCAAGGTTTGATATAGTTCACGATCGTAGAAATCTGCGACGCGCAAACGGTTGTTATCTTAAACACAACAAATAATGAATCAGCAACATCAGCTCATTTGTTGAAATATGTTTATTTTAAAAATGTTATCAAACATATTTAAACGACAATACTACATGTACATGAACCAGATAATAAAACAATTTACATTTAAAACTCTTAATATACTATTATAGGTACAGTCACATGTATTAGCATTGCATATTTACTCGTCTCTTCATCAATGCTACAATAATAAAATTATCACAATGAAACAAATAATTTAAAAAGGATTTTCAAGTAAATAGTAACAATGATTTCAGCTGAAAGTCTCCGGTTGATAACCACGCAGGCAAACGGGTGTTTCGTTGACTACGGCGCAACGGCAGATGCCTACACTTCCGCTTGGAGCAACGTGGTCCTAGACTTCCGCTTGGAGCGTCGTGGTTCTGGATCCACTTCCGGCCTGTGACTGTCCGAACTGGCGGATTCTGGCTGCTCATCGACATCTGTGGTGGACCCGTCGGAAATTTCAGGGGAAAAATCGCGCTCCACTTCCTGAATAGAAAGGAAAGAACAGGGCAGAAGATGGTTCCGGTGGACAGTTTTAATTCCATCTTCACCGCTCTCTTTCCTTGTGCGATATACGGGAAAACTGCAACCAGGCTGGTCTACAATTACGTAAATGTCTGACATCCATATATCACTTAGCTTGTGTTTTCCCTTTAGTCCGTAATTCAGAAGTAGACACCGGTCTCCCGGAAGTAGTTTAGCCTCAAGGATCCTGATGTCGTATCGCTGTTTGGCATTACCAGCTTTCTCTACAGCACATCGGTTGGCGAACTTGTAAGTGTCACCCAAATGTTGTTCCAGTTGCCGCATATATTCCGATAGCGAGGCGCCACCAATACGTTGGCGGAGAATTCCCCAAACTGCGTCAATAGCTAGTCGTGGTGTTCTGCAAAACATGAGGTGGTACGGTGAATATCACGTAACCTCACATTGTGTCACGTTATATGCGTGCAAAACGCTGGAATTGCTGTTTTCTAGTGAGATTTTCGTTCAGACTCTAATGTGCACAGCATTTTAATTAGCTTTTGGTTAAGTGCTTGCACTGGCCATTACCCTGGGGGTGATATGGCGTCGAGCGCGTGCGTTTGACACCAGCGATCTTGTATAGTCTCTGTATAAACTTAGAGAAAAAATTCTGGCCTCGATCGCTATGAAGTTTTACGGGAAACCCGTAGTGGACGAGAAATTGTTCGAAAAATATTTTTGCGGTGGTACAAGAGGTCTGATTCTTGGCAGGAAAAGCTAGTGGTCGTAATAAAGACCACGTTTTCACAACCCACTTTTGAAACTTCTAGTGATAAATAATCAATGCAAAAGAGTTCCATAGGGCAGGATGACTCAATATTGACTAGACCTGCTGCTAGGGGCGGTGAGCTTTTGCTACGCAGACACCTTCCGCACCTACTTACCCACAATGTCTGCAGCCATACCCGGCCAATAAAACCGCTTTTTAAACAGAGAACTGGTTCTATCACGCCCCTGGTGTCCTAACTCATCGTTCCATGCACGTAATATTTCTCGGCGTGCTGACTCAGGCAGAGCAATTGTATCACTGCTATCTCCTTCTGACGCACTGCGATAAAACAAAACACCGTTTGATATGTACACGTGTTTAAAATTTCGTAAATACTTGTTCATTGCTGCTGACTGCATTGTATATTTAGCCATTTCGTGGAATTGTCTTCGTTCAACAAATGTTTTTACGCGTCGGTTGTATCGGCATTTTGACCGTATGCCCAGTCATGCATGTTGAAAGTCTGACACTTTGTTTGATCAGATGTAGTTTGTGTTTTTTTCAACTGCAATCGGTGAATAATCAACGATGTAAGACGCGAGAATAGCATTGACTACATTACTCTTCACAGAAACTGTATTGCTTTGATTTACATCAGTATCATCATACTGTTGCCTTGACAACACATCGGCGTAAATGTTTGATTGACTGCTTCTGTATTTGATACAGAAGTTGTAATTTGCAAGTGCGGCTTCTTATCGAAGACCACACGCATCCAGTTTAGCGGTAGTTTTTACGTATGTGAGCGGATTATTGTCCGTAAAAACCTCAAAGGGAACTCCATAAAGGTATTCGTGGAATTTCGCCGTTACTGCCCACTTGAGTGCCAGAAATGCTAGTTTACTTGAATAGTAATTCTTTTCCGAGGGTTTGAAACTTCTACTCGCATATGCAATAACCCGTTGGGTCCCGTCGTCCTAAATCTGGTACAAAACAGCACCTAGACCATTTCCTGAGGCATCCATGTGCACAATGAACGGTTTGTAGTTATTGGCGTACGCCTAAACAGGTGCAGAGCATTACTTGTTTATGAGCGTTTCAAACGCTTTTTGATGTAGTTGACCCCACACAAATGGCGGCTTTTTGGACTTGTGGTCATCACCCGTCAAAAAATCATTCAATGGTCGAGCTATAACTGCACAATTTTCTACAAATTTGCGATAGTAGCCCGCATACCCTAAGACACTTCCGACCTCTTTTATAGTTTAGGGAATTTTCCAGTTCAGGATTGCTCCTGTTTTGGACGGGTCAGTTTGAATACCTTCATGGCTAACCACGTGATCGAGGTATGTTACTTCATTTTTCAAGAAATCGCATTTGGAATCCTTTAGATTCGGGTTATGCGCCCTTAAACGTTCAAAACAGGTTCTTAGACGCGCAATGTGGGACCGGAAGTCGACGGAGAAAATGATGACATCATCAAGATAGATGAGGCACTCCCGCAGGTTCATCTCGCCCATGCACACCTCCATCAGTCTCTGAAAAGTAGCAGGAGATTGCAGAGTCCAAACGCCATCCGGTTATATTCAAAGAAGCCCAGGTGTTCTACCTGGAACGCCGTTTTCTCTTTATCTTCTTCCGCCATTTTCACTTGCCAGTATCCGGCTTTCAAATCATGTTTGGTGAAATAGCGGGAACCAGCTAACAGGTGCAAATTCTGGGGAGCCGGTACGCGCCTTTGTGTGTCCTGCTATTTAGTTTCCGGAAGTCTAAGCAGAAATGTATTGATCCATCTGTCTTTCGTACAGTGGCGACATTGGAGGAAAACGTACTGTTTGACGGTCGTATGGCTCCCATGTCCAATATTTCCTGTATATGTTCTCCGACCTCATTGACTAGACTTGGGGGGACCTTACGATATGGTTCTTTGAATGGTTCAGGGTTGTCAAGATGTATTTTATGTTTCACTATGTCAGTACTGCCTTAATCTAAAGCGCCTTATGAAAATATATCTTGACACTCGAAAGATAGATCTTTTAAAGGTTCTTGCATTTCAGGTCCTAAATGGCTTAAATCTATCATATTTTCCTTATTTCAGTCGTGCTATCTGGTGACCAGTTTTGTAGTACTTTCGCCTCGTGTAGCTCACAAAGTTCTGATTCTTTGCCGAAATGTTAAAAATACGTACATGCACTTTGGCTGTCGTACCAACAGTTCCTAGGCTTACTACCCGTAGGCAAAACCTATTCGCTTTGAACCGAATTCTGATGGTTCCGTTATAGCAATAGATTCGTCGCCTGTCTTACGTACCATTCCTGATAAAGTCATTGTTTGAGACGGCTGTATTTCAATTGCTCGAGTATTCGTCGAACAACGTTACCAATTGGCGAGCGCAATGACACGGCATACATTGCTGTTTGCCACTCTGTTGGAATATCTTCGCGTTCCAAACCTTGCAGGAAACACAAGACATTTGTTCCAACTATCACAGGTACCGACAAATTGAAATCAGTAAGAACTGGTACATCAAAGCTTTGATCAGTTATGTTGGGTATTAAAATGGTAACTTCTATATAAACAATATGTGGTATTTCGATCCCATTTGCCCCTTTAACTGACAGCTCTTCAATGCTATGAAGAGTTGGCTTTGGATGAATGGTTTCGTAAAAGCACTGGCTTATTGTTGTTACCATAGCTCCGGTATCAATCAGTCCTTTTGTGCATATTCCATTGATACACACCTCTGATTCATTCGACACATAAATCAAGCGGTCGAATAGTCTATGTTTAATTGCATTTGGGTCACCACTCACGACGCCGTCCAACAGCGGCGTCTATACTTTTAAATCATTATTGCTTTCTGCATTACTGGTCGTTCTCCCTTCTGTCTGTATATGACTGGGTTCATTTCTAGCGCTGTTATCTGAGGTCTGGCGTCTTCCACGCCCACGGCCTCGATAATTTGCCCTGTTTCTTGCTGTATCTATGGTTCTATGGTCAACGTAATCCACATTTCGTTCCGTTCCCATTTCATTTATTTTCCTGTCTAAGTCCTCCATTTTCTTGATAAGCTGCTTCAGCAATTCATTGCTTTCATCTTTAACATCTACAGCACTGTGGTGAACTCTGTCCAACCTCTGTTTGGTCCATTTGTCTTCACAAATCTGTATTTCGAATTCCTCTTCGCGCACTTGTATTCTCAACTCTTTGTATGCAATTTCATTTTCAAAATGTACTCTAGTTGCATTAGTCAATTCCTCGCATCGAAGTCCTCTCCAAAATCGTTTTCTCAGCATATAGTTTCTCTCTTCCTCGTCTAAACTCGTCTTTCTTGTAACTTGCAAAAGTAATTCTTCGCGTCGCAGACCCCATTCTGATATGGTTTCATTCGGTTTCTGTTCTGCCATGAGAAATCTTGAAAGAATAGTGGCCATTCTGGCGACATTTCCGAAATTATCGTCCAGTTCCGACATGATTTCATCTACTTTAGCTTCCGGTTTCATATGTAGCATTTTGCGGTTAGCTAGGCCTCGCAATACCTTTCTCAGACTCTGTTTTACTCTATGTTGAGAATATAACTCCTTCACATTGTATACTTTAAGTTTAAAATCTTCAAATGAAACTTCATTTTTTGGTATTGGTATTACACCGGAAATTGCAATCAAGTTCAATTTCTCTCACTCGGCTTCCTTATAGCTACGCTGTCTACGTAGTACGACATTGTCCTCATCTTCAAAATCTATATCAGATTTCTCATTCTCCAGAATTGCTATTCGCCTTTCAACATCAGCTAAGTATTTATTTTGCTGAAGCTCTGTTCTCGTGTATATACGTTCACTTTTCTGTTCTCTCTTAATCAATTAATGTTCTCTGTTGTTCAATTCTTCCTCTTTCATCTCTAACTTCCCTTTAAAATTTACTGATTTTTTCAAGTAAAGAAGTTTCGTTTTCTCTAAGCCTCAGCTCTTGTTCTGTTAGCATATCAGCTCTTTCAGCACACGTCAGTCTAAATTCCTTTTTTTTGTTTGTAATTCAAATTCTTTTTCCTCAAAATAGTGTTTCAGGCGAGTCTCTTCCTCTTTGTGTTTGCGTTCGCGTTCAGTTCAAACTCTTTCAATTTCAGTTCTGTTTCAAGAACATATGTATCTTTGTTGCGCCTCTCCTTTTCTAATTCAACTCTCTGAATACTCGTTTCAGACAACTCTTTGTTTAATAGAGACTCAGAAAGTCGGGTTGCAACAGGAGCTTTGGCAGCAATTTGCTGTATTTGTTCACTTAAGGTCAAATTCGCTCTAACAGTCTGTTCTGTGCCCTCACTGTTTGCAATGTTACGCGACGAGTGCTTTGATGATCAATCAAGTTCCGTCGACCCCTTTCAATTGAAAGTTGTCTCTCCTCTTGTAATTCTAGAAGTTCGTAAGATTCGAACCCACAACCAACTGGTTAACAGTCCAGTGCGTTAACCACTACACTGTTACAGCGGTCGCTATGTGACTGTATCGTTTCGATTTACCTCGGTCACAGCGCATACGTCATAACCCGAGCACGTGCATTAATCGATAATTCGCAATTCGCACTTACACGCATTAAACTACAAATGCAGTTTAAATCGTGCATGTACTTGTATATGACACGTTCAAGTTGATAGGTGCACCTGTTATATATTTAAAGAGGGAAAGCTCTTAAAAAAAAGATAATCTTTATTAATCCTTTGTATAGCTACTTTTACTGAATTTTAAACCTTTTATATTGAATTCACAATTAAATCAAACCATTGGGAAATATCTACTGCTACTGAAGTAACTAATTACTAAAGCTACTAATCCGTATCTACCATGGGTAAGTCGTGAGTAGATTTAACTGCATCATGCAATAACAACTGTGTCCGTAGATGGAAAATGCAAAGTATTACGTGTTTAATACCTATTTCTATCGATACAGTAGTGATTATTTACCAGTGAGCTGACAAAAGGTCGTGTCTGTAATCTCGACCAGCAAAATGCACGAGAAAAGGGATTTACCGGAATGAGCTAGTTGTTAAGGTCAACTGATTGGTATTTACATTTTACGAGTTTAAAACAGTAAAACAAATTTAAATAAATAAATACACAAAAAATAATTGATTATAAAAATAATAACACTCACTAAACTTCGTCGGAACACTACACAGTAAGAATTAAAAAAAAGTAACACACGTTTATAGTTAGTCCAACACGTTTTAAGTGTCCATCACTGTCCGTCCTGGGTGAACGTGAATCCACCCTGGCGTAGCAGAACGTAAAATCCTGTACGTACGTAATAACGGTTTTAACGTGAAAGCTATGTGCACAATTTACGCGTAGCCGTACTCCTACTGGTGCTCGAGCTCCACCCCGCACTCGTATGTGTACTCCTACTCCCGGGAAAAATGTCAAATACCGGTATCCGAGGAATTTTCGCCAAACTCCTGGAAACTCCTCGGTTCCTCAAACGACCACAGGATCCTGTCTGATGAGGAATTCGTCTCTATAGCAACGTGTCCGTTAATAATCAGTATTGCTGTACCTGCTCAAACGTTGTTGATGCGAAGCTTTGTTGTTGGGCGCCAGTGTTGCCGGTTATGGGCGTTTCCGGGTTCTTTCGACAACAACAACGAAGTCAGGATACAGTTTTTTATAAATTGATATATTTACGATGAAATATCATAAATATATAATGTTAACTTCTCGCATCAAATGTAGCAAATGACCTTATAAACAATTACAACAATATTTCAAAACAATGTGTTCCGACCATAAATAATTGACTAAAATATTATAACAAAACAAATACAAAATATAAACGACATATATCAATAGAAAAATATATAAAATGTTATAGTTACCTATACATGGATATATTTACCATAAAATATCATAAATATACAATTTTAACTTTTCGAATTAAATGTAAATAATGACATTTGGCCAAGAAGTTCATGTACTAAGATTCAGTTGAGGAATGTCATGCGTGAATTGTCAATTAAAGTATTATTATGTTAATAAAAACAGTTCAACTTTATACTCTACGTATTGACTACTAATCAAAATACTAATATAAGACCAGTTATAAATAATGCATATGCATAAGTCAAAGTCGAATGCTATGTGTTCAAAATTACAAAAATAATATGGTAACAGAAGCGATAATGGTCAAGTCTGGATACAAACAATTATTTATTGAACTATTTCCGGCATTTGATGTCCTGTTTCTTAAATTCTTTGTAAACAACGAGATGACACATTGTCTGGAAGTCTCGGTAGTTGAATTATTTGTACGTAGCAGGGAGGAAATTCTTTCCTTGTATTGTCAAATCGGTAACTGACATCGTATTTGGATTCTTCTGACAACGCCAAAGAAAGTAGTTAAATGAGGCTTAGGCGCAAATACGATTTGATGACATCGTAAACACCGATTTGTATTCCGTAAGCGCGCTTTTATTTTATAGTAGTTTACTCTTAGAATAAAAAGCAATACATACATTTTTTATTACGCATACCTAATGCATTGTACATGTAAACTAAATCATATTTACGTACACTTACATAATTATTATTGAGGAAGATCGAACATTTCTTAAATATGTGTCGATCACGAAGCGCAACTAAGCGTACAGAACTTTATTTCAGTCGCGCAACTAGTGATTGCGTACAGTTGCAACTAGGCGTACAGGCAGTACGTTCAGTGACTGAATAAAATATCTAGGCTATTACACATATAATACGCAATCAATTAATGTCAATATTTTAATAAGTGTTAATAGTCGTAAAGAAGCACATAGGTTTACATATTTACAGAAATCCAAAAAATTCGATCTTTCCCACTTATTTGAGGTGATCAACTACTGAATTCTCAACGAAAACACAATTTCCATACAAATCACTCAGCACATGTGTGACAAATAGGACAATAATTAACATAAAAGTTTAAAATATGTTAGTAAAAGTAATTAAAAAATTGTGCCACTTACTGCGTTTTCTGCAGTTTGCAACGAACTGATCATTGGCGTACAGATCACCAACTTCTGGTTTATTTCACTATACGGTTATACACTGTATAACCGTTATACACTGTGATGGTGGCAGTAAAACTGGCTGCTGTAGATTTATTTGTTGAAATTCAATCTCAAGAAAAAATGATTTTTATAATGATCAATGAACAATGAAATTTTGAAAAGTTGAACGAAACTTGGCTTTTTGTAATGAAAATGTTTAGTGAATGAGAATTGATGTTTACTGAGGGGATTTTTTTGACAATCTGATTATGGTGTAGCACACTACCTTGGGAATTGTTTATTGAATGACCCGGTGGTTTTTAATTGTAAACACCACACACACAAAAAGACATTTGTGTAAAGTAAATGGAACATTTTGGTCCTCATAATGTTAATAAGATTCACTGATTTGACGCGAATGGCGATTATTGCATTACAGCGTAAGTTTTCGTGTGTCTGAATAAATCTGGTTTAGAAGTAGTTTCTTCAGCAGAAGAAACTCCTCTTGCATGCCAATATAACAGCAAATGTTGTTTTCAATGTGTTGTAATTCAACGAAAAATATTACATTCCGTTATATAATTAAGAATAAATAAATATGAGTTATACACACTCATGACTTAATTCCTACGCATCTTAACGACTGTTCGCAGGTTAGTCGACAACAAACTATGACGTAAATTTATTATTTCTTAATTATTGTTTGCTGTGCAATTATTGCAAGATAACGATATATCGTTTGATATGTCTGGGTGATATCTGCTAAATGATTTCATTGTCTATTGAAGTTTACACAATGGATACAAGTATGTTTATTTTAGTGTAGTTACAATATTTACTTTAATTCTTAACAAATACATTGTATTTGTCCAGTTAAAAAATCGATAAGCATGTCGAACTAACCTTAAATGTTATTGGTTGAAAGCACTGTTGCATTGTTATAATAGTATTTTGCCATAACGCAATATAACCTGTCTTCGTATTTTGAATCACAGCTTACATTGGTATTCGAAAGGATATGAATATTCCAAAGGGGCACACAACACGTTTGTGTCCCGAAATGCTTCTGTCATGAAACATTGCTGGTGTAGCATTCAAGAACTTGTGGATAAACGTTACATATTCAATCAAACAAGAAGTTCCAGGCATCCAAATTCTCATATGCACTTTCATATATTTATACTGGGAAAATGTATACAGGTTTGTTTTACCTAATACACGTGGAGTAGAATATAAGCAGTAGAGTAATAGGTAATTTAAACAAAGACGTGTCGCCAACAACGGTTTTGAACGTTAATAATACTTAATAAATATGAAACGTTTAATAACTCGTTAAGTAAGCAGTCTATTTATAAAATATATTTGTACACTGTATGCTTGTTTTGTAATGATGCCCGTGCGGTAAAAATGGCCCGCCCCGGGGTCTTTACTTATGTTTTTATGGACTTTGAAAAGAAAAACCTTTCAAATCTTATTGTCTGAAAGGTGGGGTTTTTGGTATTAGATACGTAGCAGTGCCTTATGGTCTTTTGCAAAGTTTGTTAAATATCTGTGCATTTACTTGTACGAAAAACAGAAATTCTCCAGGTCTGAAACTGCAAGACCTAGCTTTTACATTTGATATGTACCATTACCGTATGGTCCTCTACCAATTGCGTTCAAAAATTGCCACTGCACTAAAAGTGACATTTTTATTTTATATATAGATTTTAATTAGAAAACAACTTCTAAAAATCCTCCTGTTTGACACTACATGGTCTTTGTCTTTGATATTTTGTATGTAGCGCTGTCATATATCACATTACCATTTTTTTAAATAGTACATTTGTTTAATATTTTGTTGTATATAACTTTAATATAACTGCTCCCATTAAAGCATATTATCAGCAATCCGATTTACGTGTATCACACTGAAAACGTTTGCACTATTAATACAATCCTTTATTCGTTAAATTGTTTACCGTTGGATTCTTAAAAACCACTATGAAACATTGGCTGAATTTCTCGGTACAATAAACTCGTAAAGTTTGCGCAATATGAGGTAAATTCCATCCTCACGTTGACAAATCTGTAATTAACATTGCCTTAGGAATTTCCTGACAACAAGAAAGAAATTAGTTAAAATAGGTCTGAACATAAATATCATTTCATGTCATTGTTAGCAATAAATTGTCAAATGTATTATATTAGGCGGCTATTATTAGACTAATATCATATTATTGTTAGAAGAAGGATTGTTTTTAAAATATTTTTTCCTTAATGCGTGGTGAAAATGTTATGTAATACTTAGATTTGATTATTTTCAAACATTATGATAACGTGTTGTATGAGAAACAGGGAGGCCGAGGACCCTTTATAGTAACCATGTAAAGTCTTTGCGAAACACATTCCAGACAGTATAAAATGATGGCCACATGTCATACCATGCAATATAAAGTTTTGTACTCAAATTTTGAGCACTTAAATTCAAAACTGTGTGCCCACATGCAACATTTGAGCCTCAAACAACGCCTTTCCAGACTCTTAATCTAAGCATATATACATTTATTATGGTATTGGTTGAATTTGGTTCAATGCGAAAATATAACATTTTACTTATTATTTGCGACGGACAATACGTGTGTTATCATTAAACCGGTTCAAGGTGATAAAATATTAAAACTGATGGGGGCTTGAGCATAATACATAACGATAACAGTTTTCTTCTGTAAATGTAAGCTTGCGTATTTAGAGAGCGAAGGTTTAATCAATCTTCGGTTATGTTTTGGATTTTATAAAATTCACAATATTCCTTTTACGAGTATAACAAACAAATAAAAGTATTGGTGTAAAGACACAACAATGAGCGTTGGGCTATTTTTATCGTTGACATACCATCCCAAAACTGCAAAATGCTACTTGTACTAAAACCTGAAGCCTTTTTAATGTAGTGCTGCAGTCAACGTTCCCGGGCATAAATAGAAAGTACACTTAAAATGGGATTTGTATTAAATTATCTCACGTTTTTATTTTTTGTATCATCTAACTATATATCATTGTATAAAACCGCTAGCATATCTGCCCCTAATGATGTAAACAGATTCCTCGATATGATGAAGCATAACAGCGCTATTTTAGGAATGTCTGGAAAGAATTGTTGGATCAATCTGGTTTAACAGGATTTCCTACAGAAGTAAATAGTGCTCAGCCATTGTCCCAGTGAACATTTTGTTTCAGATTAATTTGTTGATAGCTTACCCAATATTATATTGTTTTGTCAATCTTGAAAAATATAAGTTCACATTTCACAGAACATGTCGGAATGCCAATTGGAGATGAATTGCAGTGGAGAAAAACATCATTTATTTATTAAACGGACACGTCTTCTGGTAAGGTGCCATTAATGGAAACGGAAGCTGGCAGTAGTGTTCAATATATGACAACAGATCAACTTCAGAATGTAGTCTAAATTGAATCTATTTAAACAAAAGCAGTTTTTGTTTAAGTTTTTTCTTACAAAGAAGTTAAACAAAATACTGCATTTTTAAGCTCTTCATTTTAGGAAAAAATATAGCAACACTCGAAATGTAATTATGTTGGAGAAATGTCATCTGTCGCCATAGGATAAATAAAGTAATGTCACAGCTCCACATGTCCATTTCGTTAATGGTAGTTACATTTTCTGTGCTGCCTGGGAGTACTCGTGTGATGTGTATAGATTAAACCCCAAATGTTGCTAGACGCCGCAAAGAAATATTAAAGTGTTCATTTATTCAAGGATACTCTTCCTCTCAATTTCTGGGTTGTTTGTTTGTCCACACAACATCCATACTAAAGTAAACAGTCTAGTGATATACATCAAAAGAATAATTATACATTTTAGCAAATGATCAGAATTACAGCTAGAAACCTCAGTGCTTATTATTTTTTAAGTACGCGTATAGAGTTTATTTTGGCACAACGTACATTCATTAATCTAAGCACAATGTGCATGACCAAGTATCTAGACAATATTATATAACTGACTCAAATAATACAGCCGGATAGGCAAAGACGGATAAATGTATATTGCTCGATTTGAGCACCATTTTTCGCGCAACAACATGTTGTATTCTTTTAGCAGTATATGTACATCCATCTGTTGCGAACGTGCACGATCGTTTTTTGGATATTAGGAATGCATTAGAAAACACACACAAACAAACAATAGGTACCCATTTCCAGGCGTTTCCATCATAAACTCTAGTGCTAATTAGTCTCTCGTTTAGTTTTAATTATTAAACCATTATTACATACGACACTTTTGGTAACTTTCTGCACTCTCTGTTTGCAAATTTAGATAATGCTTCTGCTACTATATTTCATTATTTAAAATGCTGTTTTAATAAAGTGCTGAATAACACTAATAAACAACAATACGGAGCAAATGTCAACCACAAAAAGGACTAAATTGCATGATGTCTAATCTAATATTAATTTCATTGTATATGAATAACTTGGTGTCACAAAATTATAAAAAAAATATCACCGATGACAATACAAATCATCTAGAAAAGTGTACATGGGTTTGTACTTTATGCTATTAGTTCAGTACGATGACGACAGGGCTTCTATGGAATACAAGATTTGCATGCAAAATTTTCACAAATGACTCATTTGTATAAGTAAATATAACCGTCTACGTGACTATTTTAAATACAATATTATGACAAGTGACTGTTATTTTTTTCCGGGAATGATTTGCCAGCTGCTCTTTCACAAGACAACGGAAGCAAATATTACATGGTTAAATATTTTCTATATTTTTTGTTATCATGATCAAGGTATCGTGTTTTCATTTTAAGTGATATTCTGATAGGAGGGCAATATATCCTACTGTAGCAAAAGGGAGTTATAAGCTTATCGGAAAAATCTCACTCACCTATAATTAATTTCATTGTATACGCATACTGATATAATATACGTTGCATGTACATTGTAGAGCGATGTGAACAATGGTATTGGTACAATATTATAATTCGTTTTAATGTTCATCCCACATGTGGCCTGTAACCAGATTTGAAATTAACTACAATCTTATTTTAAAGAACAGCGCTCACCCTTTTAATCATATGCGATGCTCGCAAACATGATTCAGTAAATTCATATTGAAATCAAAGCAAAACGACTAACAATAGCGCAACATTTGGAATGAATGATAACGTGACTACAATGATCTAAAAATATAATGCCTATATTAATAGATGAATCGTTTAATGTTGTTGTTTGAATAAGTGTAATCCAATAAGAGGAACACTTAATAGTGAATCATATATTAGAAAAACAATTTATTTGGCGTCTTATATCATATTTTCAACATGACATTGAACAAGTTGTTTGGTGTGTCGTAGCCGGAACCCTTCGTCATCATCTCTTTCGAAAAAGAATTAGTTGCAAGGTTTTTATGATAGCGAACCAACTTATTTGCAGCGTCATAAAGTTAGAAAAATATTGGAGATTGGAGATTGGATATTCGAATCTCCAATATACATGTAGAACAGTATATTGGAGATTCGAATATCCAATATACATGCACAGAGGTAGATTGGATATTCGAATTATAACATACAAAATACTCATTAGTAGAGGAAGTCAAGACTATAATGCAAACCAGAGACAGCATAGTCGCTAGGAATAATATTGACGTGCAATTTCGAATCTCTAATGTACCTGCAAAATGTATATTGGACATTCGAAACTCCAATATACATGTAGAAAGGTATATTGGATATTCTAATTATTACATTTGAATTGACCACTAACAGACAAAACTAGTGTACCTATGGCAAAACAGAGAGCTGTAATGACTGACAATATGTTCATCGCAAATGTCTCGCCCGGTTATGCCCGCGGCCGTCGATGCCTACTGACCAGTGTGTGAACCAACTTATTCAGATCCACGACCGTGTCCCTGCAATCGTCAGACTTATCTGAGGTTACCAAGCGAACATTGGGGATTGGACTTGCGCTGATCCTTTTAAACGACTACTCGATCAGCCCGATCATAGCCCGGGGTGGGGGGGGGGGGTGCGAAGATACGGGATCGAGAAGTTCTTGCCCGGGCCTGGACGCGAGCAAACTAATGGCTTGCAAAAATGCATGGTGATTCTGGTCAACATTTTGCTTGGCACTGTTCGAGTAAACGCTAATGGTATATTGAAATCTCCAATATCCAATATCGCCTAAAAATGTAGATGGACATTCAAAAATGAAAATTCGAATGTCCAATCTCCCATATCCAAAAAAATGTAGATTAGAGATTCAGAACAGTAAATGCCAATATCCAATATCCTAAACAAATGTAGATTGGAGATTCACAACTGGAAATTCGAATATCCAATATCCAATATCGAATGTCCGATCCCATCCATGATGTTAGTGTATCTATCTCCACAGCGGGACTGACACCCGCCAGTGTCCTCCCGCAGCCCTGTCCCCGAGAGCTCCGCTGGCTGCGAGAGTCCTAGCGCGAACGACAGACAGTGGTGGCGATTTTCTACCAATAACACTGCCGTTTTTATGCATTGTAGTGCATCTCTTCAGCGGGACTGTCACAGTACCGCTGACCTTTCAAACGGCACCTCATTCAGCCCGATCGTAGCCTGCCCGGCGGAGGTACGGGCCCAAGTGTTCGAGTAAATGCCAATGGTATATTCGAATGTCCAATATCCCAAATCCCCCAGACAATTAGATTGGAGATTCAGAACTGGACATTCGAATGTCCAATCTCCAAAACAAAATGAATATTGGAGATTCGGAATCGGCAATTCGAATGTCCAATATCCAACATCCAAAACAAATGTAGATTGGTGATTCGGAATCGGAAATTCGAAGGTCCAATATCCAATATCCAAAAACAAATGTAGATTGGAGATTCGGAATCGGAAATTCGAATGTCCAATATCCAGTATCCAATATAAATGTAGATTGGAGATTCGGAATTGTAAATTCGATTTTTGAATATCCAAAAAAAATGTATCGTGCAGATTCAGAATTACTTATTCTAAGAAGAAGGTTCGGATTGGTGGTGGCGATTTACTACCATTCATACTTTGTCGTGTTTATGCATAGTAGGTCATCTCCTCAGCGGGACTGACAACCCCCAGTGGCGATACACTACCAGTAACACTTTGCCGTTTTTGCATATAACAGTTTACCTTTTCAGCGGGACCGACACGCCGGGTACCCGGTACGTACGAGTAGTCTCCCTTAGACCACTGCCAGACCACGATTCCATTCATGACGTTAGTGTATCTGTCTCCACAGCGGGACTGACACCCGCCAGTGTCCTCCCGCAGCCCCGTCCCCGAGAGCTCGGCTGGCTGCGAGAGGCCTAGCGAGAACGACGGACAGTGGCTGCGATTTTCTACCAGTAACACTGCCGTTTTTATGCATTGTAGTGCATCTCTTCAGCGGGACTGACACCGTACCACACTGGCGCTGACCTTTCAAACGGCACCTCATTCAGCCCGATCGTAACCCGCGCGGCGGAGCTACGGTCCCGAAAATGTATTCCCCGGTTCTTCATGCCAGCAAACTAATGGCATGCAAAATTGCATGGTGATTTCGGCCTACACTTTACTTGGCAGTGTTCGAGTAAAGGACAATGGTATATTCGAATCTCCAATATCCAATAGCTTACCAAAATGTAGATTGGGTATTCAGAACTGGAAATTCGAATGTCAATCTCCAATATCCAAACAATATGTAGATTGGAAATTCGGCATTAGAAATTCGAATGTCCAATAGCCAATATCCAAATAAATGTACATTGGAGATTCATCTCCAATATCTAAGAAATATTTAGATTGGTGATTCAGAATTGTATATTCGAAAGTCCCATTCAATTATCGACTACACATGCTAGTCTCGAGTCTTAAAATGACGTGGTACTGTTGGCCCTAATTATCGGATAAAGTATTCAACAACTCCGCGGCAAAACTGTCACGCGCTGAAGAAAATCAATAACCGCAACTTGACAAATTCACCGCCCTGTTCGGTTTACAGAGGTCAATTTGAACACAGAAACAAAGCTTTGTACCGCTACATCTGTTCGATATTTGGAATACAGCGGTTCCGGTATACTGAGGGCTGGCGCACATTGAACGTATAGGGCAAAAAACGGGACCGGAGCATCTGTTCGGTTTTCAGAGGTTTTCGGTTTAAGTCAAGGGCAAGCCTCATAAGAAGAGATTATGCGTTAATTTACTATTCAGTCAGCCCCTGAACGCTCAAGTTCGTATGAAGGCGAAAACCCTTTACTGAAAGTCCAAGCTATGAAAAAACTATGAAAAAAGTCTCTAAGTGATGCCCAGCAAACCCACTCTTCTTCGGCTATGAAAGTCATCAAGAAAAAGCAAGTCAACAGCATGGGCATGTTCCACCTTCTCTCAAATTGGGGTCTTCTTCTGTGTCAAGTGCAGTGCAATGGAAAGCATGGCATCAATTTTAGCTTGGATTTAAAAGTAAGTGCAAGGTGAATGCCTATAACATCCATGGTGTCCCACTAGCAACGGATAACGTTCGGCATCGATTATATACCCCGACTCAAATCGGCAACATTTCAGCATTTTATCGACAGCAAATCGGCAACTATTCAGCATGTTATGCAATTTTACCGCAACCTTTCCGCACGGTCGGGAAACATTCGGGAGCAGATTCCGGAACTGTCGACATTCTTCCGCGTCACAATCGGCTACTTGGGATAGGTTCCGGGGTTTATACCACAACATGCCGAACACGCACGATGGCCAAGTTCCGCCCATGTTATCCTGAAAGATTCCCGAAACTAGAAACTTTTTATCGGCAACCCTTACGCAAAGCATCGGGGCTGTAGTGGACGGCAGGTTTAAAACCGCACCAGTCTAAGACTACTAGGACCAAATGTATTGTCGTATAAATGGCACAGTATGGGGTATCAAATAAGATATATGCATTGCAGCATATATTTTACCCTCCTCGGGAGATTGTGCAAATTGAATTGATTTCAGAACGTGTTTAGACTGTTGGCGCAAGCCAACAGGATTTAGTAGGTAGATTCAAAAATCTTTATTGAGTACTTCTTTACTCTGCAGGCTACAAGTCATTAAATCGATATATTAATGCGCTTCACTTGCGGTGCATTGAGGCTTCCCGTTATCGATGATACTGTCTATGAATAGATGGCAAAAATTAGACTGGATGTAAAACACTAACAAATGATAATAATAATATCTTTATTCCACATCTACGTGTGCATTTATGTTATGGTTATTCAAATAGTTTTGGTAGAGTCTCTGTTTGTGATGTTTACTGGTGAACTGCGCATTACCTCATATTGAATAGATTTTACCGTTTCGTCTAGCACCAACACCGCTTACTACAACACTTGGATACTTAGCACAGGGTTTCTTATGACCATTCCCTATCCACACATATAACCCAACCTCACTTTGATCTTGGCCTTGACCTAATTAGCACCTATAATAATTCAACTGGGCTGTTTCTTTGTTAACTAGATTTTACCGTTTCGTCTAGCACCAACACCACTTGCTACAACACTTGGATACTTACACAGTTGTTGCTTATGACCATCCCCAATGCATCCATATCACCGAACCTCACTTTGACCTCGAGCTTGACCTATTTTGGACTTATGATAATTTAAAAGTGCCATTTCTTGGTTAACTTGCGAGCCTTCTTATTTCTGACCCAATAATACCTATACCAACCATACTGTACGGTATGTGGTTGAACATTTACCATATTTTTACCTGAATGAAACACCACCGGTTTTTATTTGCATATATTCATTTATTTATAATTGCACGTGTGATGTAAGCGCCAATATATCTGGTTAATTCGAGTACATGCTGGAATTCGCGTCGGCACCCGTCATTGAAACTTCACACATATCTTCGGGGTCATTATGTGAGGTCACTGACCAAGGCCTATAACTGTGACCAGCATTTGACCAGAAGTATGAACCTTTTTGTACTTAGAAAAGTCAGGTTAAGGTTTGCGTGCTACTACTACTCACCCGTTCGTCGGCGTCGCCGTCGGCGTAATGCTCTGGTAAGGTTTGCGTGCAACAACTCCATATCTCCGTTACTACTACAGATTCTCAATGGAAACTTGACATATGTCTTTGGGGTCATTATGTAAGGTCACTTACAGAATATGTATATTATCAAAGTGGAATGAATAGTCACGCGCAGTGTCTTGGGACAGCTCTTGTTTAAACAAATGGTTACTAGTAACTAAATTGGTTCTGTTGTTTTATTATACATGTATGTTTTTTTGTCTTTGCTTCATCATCAATTTTTAGAACTTCTGGGGTTGTTAGATCTGCTGCTTAACAATTCTTTTATATTATTCCATAAATAGATATTAACTTCCTGTTCACTAATGTTATCTTAGAACAGTAATGTCCTGCTGTCAGTAATACGTTATACTGTTTTATTACTTATATTGTATTTACAATATACAGAAAAAGTTCATGTACATGTATTGTTTTGTATAACCTATTAAACATATGGAATAAAACATACAGTGTATATGATACATAATAACGTAGATGTCAGTTTGATATATTAATGATCATAATAATAAATTTACGTTTAATTCATCAATATATATCGCTTTGATTCGTTAATAATGTTGTACAAATACCCAGATAGATAATATAACTTGTGCAATGTCATAGAAGGCGAATATCATTTCATCATTGAATGGAAACTATATCATAATGTAAGGAAACTGTTAATAAACAGCTCGTTTTATTATGTTAGACATAATATGAACATTTATGGAACTGTTTACCTATCAAAATATACTAATAGAAAAAAAGAAACAGGACCTTTTTCATTTTGTACTTTTTATATGTTGTTTAATTTAAATATCGATGTATTTTGTGTCTAAATTTAGGTTATAATTAACTTATCAATACTTTAAATACCCGGAACTTTGATTACTCATTAAAACGCAACATAAGTGATTTTAAAAGTTGCAAAGATGACCACGATACTTAAGTTTGATATATTCAAAGATCAAAAACACCACACATTAGCCAAATCACCTTACAAATCTACTAGGTGCCTAGTAACCTGTGTGACAACCCTTTTCACTTCTTAGGGCCACTCCCGTTTATGCATTAAATGGATGTACTTAAAAACAACGACATTGGGAAGGCGCCGCCATTCTTCATCCACTGCGGCAGAAAGTAGCTGCAAATTATGCATTGGACCGCGTGCTCTTACACGTCCTCCAAGTTCATCCCAAAGATGTTCTATTGGATTTATGTCAAGCCACATTGCCCGCTACTATTATGTTGCAAGAATTGGCGAGTTATTCTCGCAGTATGCGGACGAGTTTTGTCATGCATAAGAACAGCCGACCCATTCAAGGCACCAACGTCTGATCGACTTACAAAATCACTAATGTTGCGTTTCAATACGTTAACGTTTTAATGATAGATCAATGTTTTGGCGGCATTAACATTATTGATTAGTTCAATTTATAACCTAAATGTTGATACTAAATCCATCCATATTTACATCTAAACACTAACTAGAGCTATCGCTAAAGATGAGTGATACCTACACATGCTGCTTTGACACAAACGTAGAGCTTTGCAGTTGTATTGCTTTGACACAGAACACGTTGTATAGAGTGCCAAAATGACATGCATAAGAGGAAAAAGGTGTGCTTGAAAGTAAAAAAACTGAGCTTATGCAGACATTATTACCACACATTTGACCTCTGACCTAGAATTGGGACCTTGGCCTTTAACTGATAAGATGGGATTTGTTTGCGCCACATCGTCTAGTCATGTGGAGTAATATTAAAATTCTACTAAGGTTTTTAGAAGTTATGGAGAGGAACGAAAATCGAATATTTAACCATTTGACCTTGAATTGTGACCTTGACCTTTGATCTACAACCATAGGTCATTCACGCAAAACATTGTCTAGGCATGGTGTATAATATTCTGAAGTAATTATAAAATCCTTGAGACATTCAGAAGTTATAGAGCGGAAACGAAATTCAACACGATGGGGCTATATTTTGACCTTTGACCTCAAAGTATGACCATGACCTTTATGGTAGCCATCCAGTTATTGTGTGCTACCCACCGTATCATATAGGTTAACATGTGTACCATCATTTAATGCATGGGGAAGTTAGAGCGCGGACAAGCGCTATTTTGACATAAAGCGTTTTATTTTCACCGTCTTTGCAATTTTCAATCTCCAAAATACATTTCTTGGATATTGGATATAGGATTTCGAATATCCAATTCCGAATCTCCAATCTACATTTATTTTTGGATATTGGAGATTGGTAATTCGAATATCCAATTCTGAATCTCCAATCTACATTTTGGGGGATATTGGAGATTGGACATTCGAATTTCCGATTCCGAATCTCCAATCTACATTTTGTTTTGGAGATTGCAGATTGGACATTCGAATTTCCAGTTTTGAATCTCCAATCTACATTTTTGGGGGATATTGGATATAGGACATTCGAATATACCATTGGCATTTACTCGAACACTTGGGCCCGTATCTCCGCCGCGCGGGTTACGATCGGGCTGAATGAGGTGCCGTTTCAAAGGTCAGCGCCAGTGTGGTACGGTGTCAGTCCCGCTGTAGAGATGCACTACAATGCATGAAAACGGCAGTGTTACTGGTAGAAAATCGCCACCACTGTCCGTCGTTCGCGCTAGGCCTCTCGCAGCCAGCCGAGCTCTCGGGGTCGGGGCTGCGGGAGGACACTGGCGGGTGTCAGTCCCGCTGTGGAGACAAATACACTAACGTCATGAATGGAATCGTGGTCTGGCAGTGGTCTAAGGGAGACTACTCGTACGTACCGGGTACCCGGGGTGTCGATCCCGCTGAAAAGGTAAACTGTTATATGCAAACGGCTAAGTGTTACTGGTAGTGTATCGCCACTGGGGGTTGTCAGTCCCGCTGAGGGGATGATCTACTATGCATAAACACGATAAAGTGTAACTGGTAGTAAATCGCCACCACCAAGCCGAATCGTCTTCTTAGAATAAGTAATTCTGAATTTGCACTATACATTTGTTTGGATATTAGAAATTCAAATTTACAATTCCGAATCTCCAATCTACATTTATATTGGACACTGGATGTTGGACATTCGATTTTCCGATTCCGAATCTCCAATCTACATTTGTTTTTGGATATTGGATATTGGACATTCGAATTTCCGATTCCGGATCTCCAATCTACATTTTGTTTGGATATTGGATATTGGACATTCGAATTGCCGATTTCGAAGCTCCAATCTACATTTATTTTGGATATTGGATATTGGACATTCGAATTTCCAATTCCGAATCTCCAATCTACATTTTGTTTTGGACATTGGAGATTGGACATTCGAATTTCCAGTTCTGAATCTCCAACCTACATGTATGGGGATATTGGACATTCGAATATACCATTGGCATTTACTCGAACATTTGGGCCCGTACATCCGTCGCGCGGGCTACGATCGGGCTGAATGAGGTGCCGTTTGAAAGGTCAGCGGTACAGTGTCAGTCCCGCTGAAGAGATGCACTACAATGCATAAAAATGGCAGTGTTATTGGTAGAAAATCGCCATCTCCACTGTCCGTCGTTCGCGCTATGCCTCTCGCAGCCAGCCGAGCTCGCGGGGACGGGGCTGCTGGAGGACACTGGCCGGTGTCAGTCCCGCTGTGGAGATAGATATACTAACGTCATGAATGGGATCGTGGTCTGGCAGTGGTCTAAGGGAGACTACTCGTACGTACCGGGTACCCGGGGTGTCGGTCCCGCTGAAGAAGTAAACTGTTATATGCAAAAACGGCTTTGTGTTACAGGTAGTGTATCGCCACTGTGGGTTGTCAGTCCTGCTGAGATGATCTACTATGCATAAAAACAACAAAGTGTTACTGGTAGTAAATCGCCACCTCCAATCCGAACGTCGTTTTAATAAAGTAATTCTGAATCTGCACGATACATTTTTGTTTGGATATTGGATATTCGAATTTACAATTCCGAATCTCCAATGTACATTTATTTTGGACATTGGAAATTGGACATTCGAAGTGCCGAATCCGAATCTCCAATCTACATTTATTTTGGGTATTGGATATTGGATATTCGAATTTCCGATTCCGAATCTCCAATCTTCATTTTTTTTATGGGATATTGGACATTCGAATTGCCGATTCCGAATCTCCAATCTACATTTATTTTGGATATTGGATATTCGAATTTCCGATTCCGAATCTCCAATCTTCATTAATTATATGGGATATTGGACATTCGAATTGCCGATTCCAATATCCAATCTACATTTATTTTGGATATTGGACACTCAAAATTCCGATTCCGAATGTCCAATCTACATTTTGTTTTGGAGATTGGAGATTGGACATTCGAATTTCCAGTTCTGAATCTCCAATCTACATGTCTGGGGGATATTGGAGATGGGACATTCGAATATACCATTGGCATTTACTCAAACACCTTGGCCCGAATCTCCGCCGCGCGGGCTACGGTCGCGCTGAATGAGGTGCCGTTTGAAATGTCAGCGCCAGTGTGGTACGGTGTCAGTCCCGCTGAAGAGATGCACTACAATTCATAAAAACGGCAGTGTTACTGGTAGAAAATCGCCACCACTGTCCGTCGTTTGCGCTATGCCTCTCGCAGCCAGCCGAGCTCTCGGGGACGGGGCTGCGGGAGGACACTGGCGGGTGTCAGTCCCGCAGTGGAGACAAATACACTAACGTCATGAATGGGATCGTGGTCCGGCAGTGGTCTAAGGGAGACTACTCGTACGTACCGGGTACCCGGGGTGTCGGTGCCGCTGAAGAAGTAAACTGTTATATGCAAAAACGGCGAAGTGTTACTGGTAATGTATCGCCACTGGGGGTTATCAGTCCCGCTGAGGAGATGATCTCCTATGCATAACCACGACAAAGTGTTACTGGTAGTAAATCGCCACCACCAAGCCGAACCTTCTTCTTTGAATAAGTAATTCTGAATCTGCACTATACATACTTTTTTTGGATATTGGAAATTCGAATTTACAATTCCGAATCTCCAATGTGCATTTATTTTGGACATTGGATATTGGACATTTGAATTGCCGATTCCGAATCTCCAATCTACATTTATTTTGGATATTGGATATTGGACATTCGAATTTCAGATTCCGAATCTCCAATCTACATTTTTTTGGATATTGGATATTGGACATTCGAATTTCCGATTCCGAATCTCCAATCTACATTTATTTTGGATATTGGATATTGGACATTCGAATTTCAGATTCCGAATCTCCAATGTGCATTTATTTTGGACATTGGATATTGGACATTTGAATTGCCGATTCCGAATCTCCAATCTACATTTATTTTGGATATTGGATATTGGACATTCGAATTTCAGATTCCGAATCTCCAATCTACATTTTTTTGGATATTGGATATTGGACATTCGAATTTCCGATTCCGAATCTCCAATCTACATTTTTTTGGATATTGGATATTGGACATTCGAATTGCCGATTTCGAAGCTCCAATCTACATTTATTTTGGATATTGGATATTGGACACTCGAATTTCCGATTCCGAATCTCCAATCTACATTTTTTGGGGGAGATTGGAGATTGGACATTGGAATCTCCAGTTCTGAATCTCCAATCTACATGTTTGGGAGATATTGTAGATGGAACATTCGAATATACCATTGGCATTTACTCGAACACTTGGGCCCGTACTTCCGCCGCGCAGGCTACGATCGGGCTGAATGAGTTCCGTTTGAAAGGTCAGCGCCAGTGTGGTTAGGTGTCAGTCCCGCTGAAGAGATGCACTACAATGCATACAAACGGCAGTGTTACTGGTAGAAAATCGCCACCACTGTCCGTCGTTCGCGCTAGGCCTCTCGCAGCCAGCGGAGCTCTCGGGGACGGGGCTGCGGGAGGATACTGGCGGGTGTCAGTCCCGCTGTGGAGATAGATACGCTAACGTCATGAATGGGATCGGTCATTGGATATTGGATATTGGACATTCGAATTTCCACTTCTGAATTTCCAATCTACATTTGTTTTGGATATTGGATATTGGAATTTACTGTTCTGAATCTCTAATCTACATTGTTTTGGATATTGGAGATTGGACATTCGAATTTTCATTTCTGAATGTCCAATCTACATTTTGGGGCGATATGTGATATTGGAGATTGCAATATACCATTAGCGTTTACTCGAACAGTGCCAAGCAAAATGTTGGCCAGAATCACCAAGCATTTTTTGCAAGCCATTAGTTTGCTCGCGTCCAGGCCCGGGCTATGATCGGGCTGAATTAGTAGTCGTTTAAAAGGGTCAGCGCAAGTCCAATCCCCAATGTTCGCTTGGTAACCTCAGATAAGTCTGACGATTGCAGGGACACGGTCGTGGATCAAACATTGAATATGCTAACCTAAATATACGATTTCGAATAAACAATTATCAAACTTCAATATACATTTTGGGGACAATTGAAGACTGGATATTCTAATATAACACTCCTAATGTCCAATCTGCCTGCAGGTCGGGGAAATGTGACATTTTTCTGCTTGGCGAAATGAAATTGCTTCAGAAAAAGCAAGGCAAGACTCACTGAGCAAGTTAGTTCACACACTGGTCAGTAGGCATCGACGGCCGCGGGCATAACCGATGAACGTATTGTCAGTCATTGCAGCTCTCTGTTTGCCATAGGTACATTAGTTTTGTCTGTTAGTGGTCAATTCAAATGTAATAATTAGAATATCCAATATACCTTTCTACATGTACATTGGAGATTCGAATGTCCAGTATACATTTTTCACGTACATTGTAGATTCGAAATTGCACGTCAATATTATTCCTAGCGACTATGCTGTCTCTGGTTTGCATTATAGTCTTGACTTCCTCTACTAATGAGTATTTTGTATGTTATAATTCGAATATCCAATCTACCTCTGTGCATGTATATTGGATATTCGAATCTCCAATATACTGTTCTACATGTATATTGGAGATTCGAATATCCAATCTCCAATCTCCAATATTTTCCTAACTTTAGGACGCTCTTATTTGCATTGTTTTCAGTCCAGCTGATGTTGAGGATAAAGCGGAATCATGGACGTGTGATAGTGACTGCTATTTGTCGTATCGACCATTCATGTCCTCTATATAACCCTGGCGAAATTGATACTCACGATTTTATTAGTCGTTCAGTACCAGAATACTGACAAAGGGTTTAGTGTTCCTTTATTAAATTATGTTGAATTGAAATAGCTTATTCCTACATGACACGACTCACTACTAGATTGTGTCTTAGGACTAAGTAATGGGATCAATTAATTATATAATAAGCGCAAATTGAAATATGCAGCAGAACAATTCATCTACGTAGATAGAAACAGTGTATTTTAAAATGATTAATATTTCTAAATGAAACACAAATTCCAAAATGGCAACATATGTCATGAAGATATTGATACAGCATACGTATCTTTTTTTCTAAACATCATAATTAAATACTAGGTGCATGTAAGTAAATATTTATCAGATCGAATAAAAATAAAATAGTTTAAGCTGTGATTTACATATGTTTTACACATATGAAGATGAATGCTTTGTTCGTATTGTAGATTTTCGAAATTGTAAGATGCATGTACATTAATTGTAACTATGGTCTTAAATGCGCCATTACTAATATCACTTTTCCCTACTTATTTTGGTTCCACTGGGCATGTTTAGCAGATATATTTTAAAATTATAAATAATGATTATTATAATTATATCACTAATACAATTGAAATTGCAAATGATTCTTTTTAATTATGTGTTTCAGTTTACCAGGTTATGCGTATTTATTTTCATTCACACTGTTTAAAAGCACAGCCTTATCTGTATATAATTGACAAATATAGTGTTATTTTATTTCTGGATCATTTTGTCACTAAGTATCTTAGTTCCTGAAAGTTCATAAAAGGCGTGTTTGTTTTGTTGTTGGTGTAGGTTTTTGTTTGACAATGCTGTTTGTTTGTTAAAACCTCATAATGTAACTACCCAGCTCCATATATGTCTTCAGTATTAAAGCAAGAGTACGATATATACACACAGGGTATACAATTTCGACATGTTACCTCTTGGTTTCCTCTTGGTTTCCATTATGAATCACTACAAGACTAAAAGTCAGCACAAAAATGAAAGAAAGTTCTGGGTGTAAGGTGAAGATCATATACCTACGACTAGGAAATGGTGACCTTGACCTTGCAATCCAAAGCAAAGCCTCAATATAAGGTACCTATATTTGAAGTTTCATTAAAATATCTAAATTTGTTCTCAAGTTAGTGGAAACCTTTTTTTTTATTTTTAGTAATGGTGACCTTGACCCCAACCACCCTATATGCAATCCCATGCGATGTCTCAATATGAGGTATCAACATATAAAGTTTCATTAATATATCTCAATGTGTTCTCAATTTATTGAGCAGAAACCATTTTTCTATGTTTAGTAACGGTAACCTAGACCCTGACCCACCTAACCCATATGCAATCCCTATGCATAAAGTTTCATTAAAATATCTCTATGTGTTCTCAAGTTATTGAGAGGCAACCGTTTTTCTATTTTTAGTAACAGTGACCTTGACCTTGACCCCACCCACCCCATATCCTATCCCAAGTGCACTCTCTGTATAAGGTATCTATGTATGAAGTTTCATTAAAATATCTCCATGCATTCGCAAGTTATTTAGCGGAAACCATTCTTCTATTTTTAGTAACAATGACCTTGACCTCCAACGACCTTAAATGCAATCCCAAGCTAGGTCTCAATATAAGATATATATGTATGAAGTTTCATTAAAATATCTTTATGCGTTTTCAAGTTATTGAGCGGAAACCGTTTTTCTATTTTTAGTAACGGTGACTTTTACCTTGATCCAACCCACCTCATATGCAATCTCAAGCGAGGTCTCAATATAAGGTATCTATGTATGAAGTTTCACAACAATAGCTTAATGCGTTCTAGAGTTAGAGAGCGGAAACGAAAAGTTGACGCCGCCATCCCGCCCGCCCAACGACATACCCCAATCTCTTTGAAAAATTTGGTGAAAAACGTAATTGTTCACTTCTCTGTAAGAGAGTTTAACACATTGTCGCATCGGTTGTCTATGTAAATGGAAAGCGAACATAATACAAGCGCCCTTTTCTTTAAGACACAGGTTGCAGAAAATCATTTGATTAAAGTAAAATGATACATAAAGTATATTCAAATCTAAAATATATATTCAATATAACCATATAATGTTTTGTTGAAAAGGTCACAGTTAGACTGGTCTTTGCAACACATATTCGATTGCGTGTAACAATATACAAGGTATTGTGAAAAAACTGAATAAACATACACGATTATAGAAAAGGCTAAAGATGCATACATACAATTAGCATTACAATTCCAACATAGGATGTTCTAATAGACATTAGTATATAAAATCGTATTGGAGTAAACAGGTGTAAAACGTTTAATATAGTGAGGTCAAGATCATACTCGCATACTGTCCAGGCTAACTGAAGACGGTCTGTTCTGGAAGACGTAAAACCGGTATTTGATTAACTCTGTAGAAACCAGATAACATGTACACTTAATTAGTACGTACATATTGTCGATTGAAAGCCAGAAGGTGTCATCAGCATAATTATGTACAAAGAATAGTTCCTTCTGGACGTGTGTTACAAATGTGCCACAATAATAATAACACATTATTATTTCATTGTAAAACTGTTATAATTTCTAATTAAATTTAGTTTTAAATCTTCCAGGTATTAAACCAGTTATAAATATGCATCAGAGTTGCACCTAAATGCTTCTTCACATAACACAAATAATATCGTTACATAAAATGCTGTATTGGATATAATGTAAGTCAATTCCTGGTACAGTATTTTTAAATACGATTCTTTTACTGAACCTTTCCCAGCATTCGTTTATAAGTTTTGTACAATTTCTGTAAACAACAAAACGACACAGTGTTTGGAAATATCCTTAGTTCATATGATTCGCACGTAGCACATGGTTAATTCTGTCCTTGTATTGTAAAATCGGTAATTTACATTGTATTAAGATTCTTCCGACAGCACTACAGAGATTCGTTAAATGAGACTTAAACACAAATACCGTTTGATGTTATTTTCAACAAAACACTGTCAAGAGAATATTCCGTAAACTTGCTATTATTTATAGAATATTACTTTTAGAAATATTATGTAATGCATATTATATTATATTTTTTTGTCTACCCGATTCGATGTTGTTATTATGAAAACATTTTTGTACGAATTTGACAACACCCATGTCATTAGATTTATGCTGATTTTCAAACATAAATGTGCTTAAACAACATAAAACGCATAACCAAATTCAAATAATAACCTTAATGTGTAATACGTGTTTCGGTTCTTCCCATTTGATCCGTTTAAAAAACACCGTGTACCTTTTCTGGTCCTAGATTTTAGCTACATTTAATGATTTCAATACTATTGCATAGTATAGTACTTCTACAATAATATTCGTGAAAAACAACATGCTACGAAAATGTATCATCTCTGTTCAAAAGATATCCGGTTATAGGATTATAGTGCAATTTAAAAGCAGTATACATGATATATTCAATTAAGTCTAGAATAATATATTTCATTTCTTAGCATCATTGACTAAATATGCGTTAAAAGGTTATGAAATTATTATCAGACACGCCATACCTGACGAGTAAGAATCTGTATTGACTTACATATTGATTAGCATATGAATAGTCATCTTGTCATACAGCGCCACGAATTGGCTATTTTAGTTGTTTGTTATACATTATAATATGATTTATAAATACACGTTTTTTTATTGGCTCGGCGACACGCCCTCGAAAGAAAATCATACATGGTGTTGCACAGTTTGGGCCTCAGCCGTGCAAATATCAGTCGATATTGCACAGTAACGTTGGCTTGTACACAGATTACGTAAGAATATGACGTCATTTACGGCTATGTCAAAACGATGCTCTGTATAGAATTGTGATGATATGTTCTGTGGATATTAATTGATGTGTATTTTTTATTTGTGTTTAATTAAATGCAAAATAAATCGCCATCGCTGTATGTTATTCTCATTTGCCTTTTGTTTAACGAGGGTGAATTTGAATAATAAAAGTTGATTGTGATAAAACAGCAGTGAACGTTGTGGTTTGTTTCTGGATATATTGAACGTTGCTGAAGAAATGCTGTACCAGCGCCTCTAGGAAGAAACGTTTACAGGAGTTAAGATAAGCAATTATATTTATTTATGATTTAATTATTTTATAAAAGTAAATGCGAAACTTACAGAATCCTGTTTCCGCCAGTTAAATTTCGCCCTGTGCTTTACCGCGACGATTTTGGTTAAACTGTCATTTGAATATTTTCCTGAATATTCTTATATCATGATTGAAATAAATAAATGTGTGCTTTTGTGTTAATATTTCATCAGTGTCGTTTATTTTTAAGTCATATAATAAAACAAGTATGTATTGAATTTTTAGCTGTGCATTATCATGTGATAATGCACAACTAAAACGTCCATATTTGTATATTATATAATTTGTTCATACCCATTAATAATGCATTAAACATATTCACATCTACATTTACTGAATACAAATTTTTGAGTTATCTTGAATATTGACGACAGCTAAACTCTTTAGTTGCCATTAACGGCATCTTTCCCAAGGACATGCTTTGTCGGACAAAACGACAAGTCGGATAAAATTATCATTTAGACATGTCTGTTGTCAGTTATGTGATTCAAATTGCCTTCACAACATGAGATCTACTGATACATGTGCTAATGTTTATAAACATCTTGCAGAACATTTGATTTAGTTTTTTTTCATTTGCACAGTATATATGCGTAAATGATCAGTAGAAATCAGAACAGGAATACGTATTATTCTGTTCAGGGTATAAACATTTAAATAGGTCAATGAAAACGCATTTCATGGTAATTATATTTATATTATTACAATGTGTCTGATTCCAATCAGGCTCCAAGAAATTCGTAAGAATTTTAAATTATTTAAAAATTCCTACAAATAGTATTTGTGGAAATCTCTGCATTATCTGTGTAATGATTGTATTATATTTTTTGTAGTAAACTATCTTGCAGCAATACTTCATTATTAAGAATGAATCAATAAATTGCCGAATACACCCTTACTGCACAACAGTTAGTAGCCAGAGTCATGTGATTAGGGAGTAAAACACTTCTTGTACTTCCCAAAACATTAACCATGTCTTCTTCTTTTTTTTCTCGCAACTATATTTGTTGTATAGGCTATAAATTTGCAATGTGCTGTTTTATGCCTAATAAAGATATTGTATTGTATTGTATTGATTAGGGAGTAAAATATGTGATATCTTCTGCACTATTAAGTTGATTGCATGTTAATCTGTGTCCCACATAAAAAATCAATCACTGCAGATGAAACCCATACCCGAGTAAATCGCGAAAAAAAAATATATATTTCCTGCAATTATGTCAGAAGTTATCAGACTTACTTTGCAACAGTTTCTCAAACGATGTTATCATTTTAAAGAAATAACATACCAAAGGAATGTGCACGAATTGACAACCAAGCGAATCACCAGAACTCGTTTTTGCACCTAAGTCATTTAATACTACATTATTTATCTCACTCTCTCTTATCATTTACGACTTACTTATGTTTGTTCAACCAAGTCTTTCTGACAAAGTCATACGAATATACGATTTTTATGTTCAGTATCAGATCTTATGCATTTTAAAAAATAAAATAAACTACAATCCTTAATCAAATAGATTTTATTTGTTATATAACTAACTGTGTCAATTTATGGTCAATGGTTTGTCAATGGCTCAATAAACATGTTTAAACCGATAACATTATATCTTATATTGACATTACGGCTATTTATTTGATTTTTAAAAGTGAGATCACAAACATGTTTAACTATGTTGCTATGGTGCTTAATACAACTATCACCCCGGTCTATGAACATATGTCATAACCTTGTTTGCAATATAGAGCGTTATTGTTACTTCTAATTTATTCTTCATAAGAACATTTGTGTAATCAAAGTCAACAGTTAATCAGGAGATATCCAGATATTAGTGTTTTTTGTAAATTATTAAGATAATTGGAAAATATTTGCCATTTGATTTAACGCCTATTATGTCATTATACAGATCTATATATGTCTGTATGATAATCGTACGTTTATGTTCTTTAGCCACAGGCCAGCTCTCGGCGGCCGATACTTATTACTACAAGTGTTACTGAGTACTCAAGAGTTTTTAAGCTTGTAAATATATACATGTCCTGCACAACCGCACACCCCATGAAACACACTACAAGTTTACTTTCTATATAAGCGATGTGAACCTCCAGCTGTATCAGCAGGAAAGAACCTGTACGTGTATTAATATCACAAGATCCTTAATTTAAGACAAATGATCAAATGTCAATTCACCACAAAACACATACGACTAAAACAATTAATGAATTGTTTCTCAGGCAGCGCCGCAACGTTTTTTTATGGCCCGCCACGATTTTGATTTAATGCCAGAAAGAGTGTATTTATTATTTTTGGACGATCGCACCCGAATTTTAAATCAGCAGTCCAGAAATGTATTAATGAAAATGAAACTTTGAAGAAATTATTTCTAATGGGCATGTTACCGAACAAAATACAAGAACTACGCATTGAAATCTGTGAATTATTAACAGTTAGGTAACTTGCTATCGTCTATTTTCTGTATGAGATAAATGGTGATGACTTTCGAGTAAACCAGCATGCACATTATAGTATATTACGTTCGTACCTAGAGCTTTTGAACAAAACAGAATGAAAAGCCTTTCGTAAATAAGTAACGCATTTCGGACCAATAAACACCATTCACGTTAATAAGAACTATTATTAAAATTACGATGTATTGAATTAGAGTCCATGGACAGCGGCTTAAAATTAAACGAATCCGCATTTTAACATAGCGGAAGAAGAGTAACCCGGTAGAGATTTCGATATTTCCAAGAACTTTCTTCCTGACTGATTTAGTTATATAAATCGGATGTATACGACTTGTGAAATACTGTGTAAATCTCAACTTTAAAAAAATGTCATATTCAGATGGGAACCTTTATAAATATCGTCTATTGGTTGATTTAAACTTTTGTTTCGTAGATGCCAAAGTTTGTGTAATAGCAGTCCATATTTTGGAAGAAAATCTGTGTCAATATAAGTTCTATGGAAACAAACAAAAATGCCAGCTGCATTGACAAGTGATGATTTTCCTTTCCAAAATTTGTTGGTGATTTATTGCAAAAAATAAATCCCACTTGACCGTTATACAAAATATGAATTATGAGAAGTTAAATTCTAAAATAGAAGTACTTTAATGGTGATGGCATATCAATTTTAAGACACGTATGTTAATTATGAACATTCAAATTGATTGTCTTTTTCCGTCAGCTTGTATAAATGACCGTTTGTAAAATGAGCAAATAGTAGATCTATATTTAACATTTTATAAATAGGGATGCTTATGATGTTATTAAATCTTAAAATTGTCTTTAATCTGTACTTATTTGCTTGTTTTAACAAGTCGTTCATAGTGCCAATAGAAAAAGAGTAGGAGAAAAAATGTCTTCAATAAAAAACAATTCGCCCTCCCTCCGGAATTTTTGGAAAAGTGCCTGAGAAACATTTTCAGCCTAACAAACACAAAACAATCATATAAATAAAACTGGGGTTTCCGCCATGGAACGGTCAATGCAACAATTAGGGTAAAACTTATTTTAAACGTTAACACGAGAAATTAATATTAGGTACACCCAATATCATAACATGTTCGATGACAACGACATACAATTGTTCAAGTACATAAAGGGACATTTCATGTGCAAGACACAGGTGAACAGATACATGTAGCTTAACACTACGTTCTTAACCGTAAATTGAAGCAATACATAACGAGAATTAATAACCGATTAACCAAATAAATATGCCAACCTCTACACACTGATTCCGAGCATGGCTCAAATCAAATCATTGCCAGTACTTCTTAGTTTACTTTTAGTTATCTCTAAATGGTGGACTGGCAAAAGAAAAGAACGTGGACAGCGTAAAGTCATTTCTTAGTTTACTGTTAGTTATCTCTTTTAGCTTGTTATTTTCTCAATATATAACTCTAGACAAAATAATGCAATATACTAGATGTAGTTTTATACAATATTAACACAAGCGATAATTTATAAAAATAAATCTATCCAGATTTGGCAGGATTTCACTCGTAGAGGAATTGGGTTTTGCGGACCGCATAGGGGAGTAATCGATGCATGGAGTATGAACATTTGCCATTCGTTGCGTCCTTCCGTGTAACATGCGGCGTTCTTCTAGGACAAACGAAACGTAGGTACATCGGTTTATTGATAGTTGCATTCTTTCCGATCTTTTTCCACGCATGGTGACATCATAAAAGTGGTTGTGTGTATAGTGAACTGAAAATATCATTCTAGAAAATGCGAATTCAATGATTGTACTTATGCGCATTTCACTCAAGATCCTACATAATACTAACCAAACCTTATGGCATCATACACATGAAATCGAAACCCAATTTACAATTATACTACTTACAATAGTACTATGTTGTCTATAGAATACAATTCACGAAATTAACGAGTACTAGTCGGTTACTAGAAGTAAATACCCATCTAATGAACATAAATGAAATAATGATGGGGTTTAATTATGTGTTGCTAAACCAGCGTGATTGGTATCATACAATTTGAAAAGCATGCACTAAATAGTTCGTTGCATAAGGTAAGAAAGAAAGAAAGAAATAGAAACATATTCAATTGTGTTTACAGAGCATTACGCATGCCATTAGCCATACTTAAGAAAGTGGCTATTTTGAATAATAGTTGTTCATTATCACACCATTAGTGTTTGGTTAGGAAGTAGCAGTAGTACCAGTAGAAGTTGTAGTAGATGTAGTAGTAGAGGTAGTTGTAGTAATAGTAGTAGTAGTATCAGCACATCATTACACCACGAATTGAGGTTTCAAAGCAAGCCATAATGATAACATTATAATGACATAATATTCGGAGATTTGAACTTTATTTCCAATAATTAAAGGCTTCTTTACGTGTTTACCCTTATGTCGTTAAACATGTTACAGGTAAAGGTAAGGAAAGGATAATTTGGGAGTAAACTGTACATACGAGTATTTGTCAAATCAATGATATACTTGTAAGCATCCCACAATAACCCAACATGTATTATTAAAGAGCAGCTGACAAAGATATAGAATTAGAAGAGTACCTAATAATGCGAGTATTAAAATGGAATAAATGTATCATGAACAGTGTTTAATCGCACAACCGAAATGCTGTTTAACTTTCACTTAAATGCTATTTGTAATTTGGTATGAATTCCAATAATCACTGATTATTGGTATGAATTCCAATAACTACTTATTGACTTACATACAAATGCATGAAATATATTTATTCCAACGCAATACATCATCGAGAACTTTTAGAAATGCGGAAATGATGCAATTAAGTATCTGCGAATCCACGTGGTTTTATAAATTTTAAACAACCGTAATGTGCTTGTACGGCCGCCTACAAACGACCGTTTGAAGATTTTTTAAACGACAAAACCTCCTTTAGGATGTATTTATGAGAATTACAATAAGCTATTTAAGTATTTATGATGATATATATCTGTATATGCCAACTGTGTGAATGACACTGATAGCACCGGGATGTCTGGATCAGTGGGTGGCCTTTTTAGAGCTTCTTGTTTGCACTTACTGGAACCATGAAAAGGGCAACGAGGTGCAGTTTAGGTATCATTAAGATCAAATGTCTTTATTTAAGTTAGCATTTTGTTGAACGTATTTTAACTTACTAGCCACCGTGTTGATGTTAATACTGTTTACGTATACTCATTAGTACTATTTGAACGTACTATTATTTTGTACGGTCGATATATGTAGTTTAAAAGTGTACTATGCATTTAATTTAAAATTATAATAGCATGTATTGCTCAACCACAGCGTGCATCGTTGAACTAGTTACTTGTTCACGACCACCAGAGGAAACGACAGGAACAGATGGCATTTTAAGAGATGACCACAGATATAATAACTTAAAAATTATGGGAGTGGCGGTGATACTGAGCACTTGGTATACACATTGCCCAAACGCAATGGTCAATGTAGCGTTAAGAGGACTATATATGAACAAGTTAGCTAATAAAGGAACCATACATATGAAGTACTTTACAACATGACTCAAATACACACGCCAGGAAAGATAATATATAATTTTACTAATCTGAATATCATTTTTCCTCAGTAGTAATATGTTTGGCTCTAACGAGAACCATCACATTAATCGGACATTTTTCTTCACAAATGTGATCACATCCCGGGTAATTATAACTTTGTTTTGGAAAAGGCAGTATGAAAAAGAATCAATAGATCGGTGCAGACTGTAATTGTAAGCAATACTTCAACAAGTGAATTCCAGAACACGATTCATTCTATAAATTAACATTATAATGAACATGATGAAAAAAAGAACATCACACTAACTGACATCAAATGAGTAAAATAAAGATTATTATATATATTTAAAATATATTAACGATATTTATTATATCCAATTATTTCAGTGCCAGCTTCAATGAGAAATATTTCCTTTTCCGTATACTCATCTTTCATAATTTAATGCTTCCTCCACTGCGCTAAAAGCCTCGTGACATGGTTTCCATTAGTTTGATAGCATAATAATCCACTTAACAAGAATGTTAATGACTCTATACACTAATGATATAACAGGACTGTTAATAACTCTATACATGAATAATGTTTCTTATAAGATATAATATTGCTTGTTTCTGTTATAATAATTGATCCGGGTTATCGATGTTAAGTCTAATTGTATAGGATATTTTATTCGTAAGTTATTTTGGTTCAAGCAATATCATTAAATAAACGCAATGCAAGCGTCAAAGTTCATATTAATACATTTGCTATGCACAAAAAAAATCGTATAACATCAAAATAACTTGAAGCTATATCAAAAATGAGTTTAAAAACAAAATGATACAACATCAACACCAACAGGTCGTTGGCATGTTTATCTATCCATGTTTAATTAAATTGAAGCAGATGTAATAAAATATAGATTATATTTAAATTATTTTAACTATCTTATTATGTACTTGATAACGCTTTTCATGTGTATTCAAGGATTACCCTCAAGTAACCTCCTCTAATATACATTAAATATAATGCCGCAATACATACGGGATATTATGCTAGTCAATTGTTCCAAGAGTATGTATTAGTCGAGTGGCTTGTGTGATGACGTATCACACGAGTGTGATACGAAATAGTGCAAGTCATAAGACTAATACATACTCTTGGAACAATTGACTAGCGTAATATTCCTTTTATTATATGCCACGATAAACCTCAAATGTGCATTTACCTTATTTTACTTGATTAAAAACTACAATAATGACTAATCATTGTAGATATAGATTATATTTGTTTATATAACTCTATGATGACGTCATTAATAAAGTAGTCCGGCTAGTTTGGTATTATCGGAAAATAGCGAGAAGCATAATACGGGAGTTTGTTTCTGACGACATGTATTTCACCGATTGATACAGCATGTATTTTGTTAAGATTTTAAACATGTATACAATAAATGCGTGTATGTTCAGTCGAACGCACCGGAATTTAAACTGAAATAAGAGCGCTATAGGATTGCTACAAGCCATCAATTGATTTAATGTTTAAAAGAATTGTATAATGCAACAATTTCTGTAAATTATTTAATATGAAAAAATACTACTCGACAAAGTGGCTTAAATCTCGTCAGTTTATGACCACGCCACATGCTAATTTCACGCAAAAATAATTGCATATATATATATTTGATTTTTTCCTGTACTATGTGTGATTATCCAACGACATGCCATAATACATTTTATTTTATATATTAACTATAAATGTTTGGAAGAATAAATGTTATGGCTGCGTGTTTTACTCATCAAATTCAAAACGTATATTATCTAATAGTTAAATATATATACATGACATAACAAATACACCGGAAGGATGTGTAATAATACGATTATAATACGTCTACAGTGGTTGTCGGTTAGATTGCTGCCCAGGACAGAAGAAAACTACGGTAACTACTATCGAAACCATCTTCGTACAATGTATAAACGAAAAACTGGATGCCGTCTAAAGTTTACATATCGGGAACTAAAACGATACTAAAACAAATTATATAGAACAATTCGTAATAAGCAAATTTTCCTGTACTATGTGTGATATCCAACAACATGCCATAATACATTTTATTTTTTATATTAACTATAAATGTTTGGAAGAATAAATGTTATGGCTGCTTGTTTTACTCATCAAATACAAAACGTATATTATCTAAAAGTTAAATATATATACATGACATAACAAATACGTAGCAAAACTAATATCACCCGACACCGGAAGGATGTGTAATAATACGATTATAATACGTCTACAGTGGTTGTCGGTTAGATTGCTGTCCAGGACAGAAGAAAACTACGGTAACTACTATCGAAACCATCTTCGTACAATGTATAAACGAAAAACTGGATGCCGTCTAAAGTTTACATATCGGGAACTAAAACGATACTAAAACAAATTATATAGAACAATTTGTAATAAGCAAATCTAAACATACACATACACCAACATGTGTGGCTGGCACAAACATTCTCCATACAATGCGAAACTATTCGTGCAAAACAAATGGCAAGCAATAAATTAAAAACGCATACAAGTGCATAAGGTGATGCATTAGTTTTGTTTAACGCAGCTGCAATATTTGTTAGATTTATCCAATATCACCAATCAAGAGAAATGCGCGTATTACTTCACGGGCACTCCATACATGATTCGGTGATAATGAACGATTCGGGTACTGCGAGCGGGATACGCGACCCTACTGGTCATTGTTTATATTTCTTTCTTTTTCTTTCCTTTTATATTTATGCCAGGGGGGGGGGGGGCGTATGAGGACCCATGGCTCTAGATCAGTGTAAAGGTGCCGTCTTACGTTTATATATCCATACAAAACCATGCAATGCACGAGCTATTTTCCCGCTTTAAACGAAACGCAAAACGAATAATACCGTAAAATACCGAATACTATAAACAGAAACAATTTAGAAACGTGAATTATTTTATTTAATTCCTCTCTTCTTGGAAACTCGACAAAAGCCTTTCAGTAATAAAAGGCGGGCATTTAAATAGGCAAAGTCTTATTAAGACAGTCAATTTAAATTATAGTAATATCTTAGATATGTTTCCACCTAATGCAATTAAAGCTGCTCTCATGTGGCCAAAAAACTATATATGAGGCGTGTCGTGGGAGACCCGGGCTTAATGCATCCAAGACGACACTGTCGCATTTTTGTTATTTTCTGTTTCAAAATGGTATCTTCTAAATATAAATATATTGTTGCGGAAAGTATCGTCCTAGATTAGCCTGTGTGGACTGCACAGGCTAATCAGGGACGATACGTTACTCAGATGCATTAAGCCCGGGTTTCCCACGACACGCCCCATATATATATATAATATATCTAGTATACATCAGAATGTACAAAATACGTTTTCATGAACACATACAGGGAAGAAAAGAGAACGAAATGGCCCAAGTTTTCCCATATATAAGTTAAATCATTAATAGTGATTTAAATGCTCAGGTTTCGTTCGCAACATATGTGCACTTTTGTGGTAAAATCTATTAAAGTTCATTTTATAAATCTCATTTCATTTAACTTTGTATATGCCAAGTTTTTTTAATCAAAAAGGAAATGTTATTTGCAATTGCAACAAATACATGAAATATGAAACACAAACATGTATTTCTATATGGCTTCTACAATTGTACTCTTTGGCATTATTTTATGGTTTTTCTCCGTGCAGAACCAAAACTCGCACTTTTTACGTGAAAATACTGGCTTTTGTTATTCGTTCTAATGCGTAAATAAGCTCAGATAATGTATCTGTTGTCAGCTATGTTAGAGCTTAATGTCTACCATGATAACTCTCGAGAGAGTGTGTAGACACAAAGATGGAAATAGTTCACAATCTTGGTCAATGCTGCATTTTCTAGGTTGGACATTGAATTTCCAAAAATACCGTACATAACTATATGTTGTACGCTAAGCGTTGGATTGGGATAAAGCAGTTTACTATGTATTGATGGAAATGTTAAAATAGTACAGAGCACACGTGCTTCGTTAGATCAACGAAATCTGATTACGTAGCAAATAAACACTGTATTTTATGTGCACATACTTAATATTGTCCTTAATCGGACATGTAAATGGATGTTTGACATGCAGCATTAACCTAACCCCAAAACGAAGATAAGCTACGTCGTTTGCTCGGACGAGACGTGCGTATTGGAGGCAACAAGACTGGGGCAGATCTGATATTGTAATATGATTAATTTTGAAACATAATATCAAATGTCCATGCTCCTTTGCTGTTCAGGGTCCTATACTGTTCATGCCTCGATTCTATCGCGTTTTATCAACCATGTGTACATGTGTTCTTTTAAGCAACATATTGAAGTTGCTTTTTAACGTAATGCTAATTCTGGTGCTTCTATCAATACGTAATACCAGATAAATAAATTTGAACCAAAGCCAAAAAGCCTTCAATTTTAGTAGGAGATTTCCAATTTTCTGCTTCGTTGAATAGTAGTCACTTGAATAAACAACGAGAAGACATTGTCCTACAAATGACCTACTTACTTTGAAATGAACTTTCCGAGAGATCCCGTGGTTATATTGTCTGTTATTCACCTAGCTTGCGTTTGCATTAGAAAAAGTACAGTTTAATTTGTGTAATCGATCAATTGCAAAAGGACAAACATTTGCATTTCAAATATGATATGATGTACGCATGTATAATTTTGGTCGCAATTAAACTCATTAAAACTATTGATCTGAAAACAGCAGAGAACGAACATGCAATTATGGCATTTGAGAAAGACAAAACGAATTGGTGAATACCTATTTTTCCTTTGAGTGCATTATACAAATTAAACACTTTCGCTATTTGATATGTGTTACAAACAACATAATACGAGTTATCGCACTATTTAATTTCAGTTTACACGAGATTCTCTTGACTTCTATTTAGGCACCGGGGCATCACAGTTGTGAATCATTCTTTCAGGGCTACGGGTATTCAGATAATTTTGACTTTGCTGGTTGTATTATTGTGGATAAAAGTGTTAAAGAATGTTGCGCAGAGGACCATGGAAAACAACAACACACATCCTCAAATACTGAAGGGAACGAACGCAGTCATGGCAGTCGAGTCGAAATAATTGGTCTAGAGTCGACACATGTTATTTACATAGTGCATGCTCTTGTTTATATGCAAACAATTGGGATTCTTGAGACGCTGTTCTGCAATTGAACCCGTAGAAAACAATGACACGGAAATAAGTACACGTTATTAACCGATAAGACGGAAAGGTGAAATTACATTTGCTTTTCTCGTACGGCGTGTGATTAAATGTCTAATAGATGTCAGGCATGTAATTGTTTTGTACTTGTATTTTATGTTGCGATTGGCACGTTCACTGAAACCCAAGAGGTAAAATAACAAGCTACCTAATTCAACATTGGGATCGAATGCATTAGCATGCACAAGTCGAATGCATTAGCATGCACAAGTCGAATGCATTAGCATGCACAAGTTGTATTTTACTAATATTATTGTACATGTTTTAAAGTTAAAGAAAAAAATCTACATTGACAAAAAAGACAAAATCAACAAAGACAACAACAATAACAACAAAACAACTATATCTGCGCATGGACACTCAAAAAAACCCAATTAAATGAGAACGAAAGTAGACATTTTTGCAATTCATTTTCATGTATCCACACAGTTGTGCAATATTTTATTTCACGCGAACAGTGCTTACCAGAAACGCGATTTGTTTTTGAAATCGCCATGACTGGTAAGAACGTATATTTTAAATCGTATTTTGTCTCCAAACCTGTATCCGATTATCCGTATTGCCGTCCAAAACAAGTTTAGATATCGCCTATGCATGGTTTCTTTAATTATGTGTTACGCGAGTGCTTAGACATGTTAAAAACAAACTAGCACAACACAGCACAATCCTATGTCAGTCGAGTGTAAACTGGTTTGTGTCGTTACTGCACTACTCTACTGTTCACATATATCGCGTTCAAGTGTTATGAATATCCATTAAACACTTCCCATCAACTATAATATGTCGTTTTGTAACCAACAATAATTTTCGCCCGTACATCGCCATGTATATTGCTGATTTAAACTAACGCGCTGTAGAAACTTCCTATCGATCACGCTATCTTTTAAGCATGACACATCTAAATATAACTGCACTGTTAACACTCACCGGTCATGCCGGTACACTTTTCAAACTGTTTGAAAGTACAAAAGGCTGTTTAACTATTGTATTGTGAAGGAACCATAAATGTTTCATATAGATACACATCTTAATTAATGAAAATAATCCGTGGTAAATTAGCTTTAACACTTTTAGGTTATCAGTTGATTTTAAAGGGCATTTAAAAAAGTAGATCTATAAATTAAGTAATCAGGCCTAAGTTTCCTTGTTTTATTGTTCGGTATAATAAAATAAATATCACACCCCATAGAGGGTGATACAACGTATTGTCAACCCTCGAAATGGTAATGTCAACCTCGATTTACGCCTCGGTTGACATTACCATTCTCGGGTTGACAAGACGTTGTATCACCCTCTTTGGGGTGTGATATTTATATAATAATCACCTTACTAAAATAGCTTGTTAATGTGTTATAGCTGCACGTCTTGAAAATAGTGTGTAGTTCCTTTATTCAAAATGGCATTGATTTCAGTTAAAATGGTCGCATCTATGGCTTTGTGTTGGACAAAGACACTATACCCTTAAAAGACACAGGAAATCCAGTGTACCAATCTAGTGTTTGAATACATTTTGTTGTGATCCTGGGGCGTTTATTCTCCATAATCATGTTTGTGTTTGTGCTTCAATGCATATATTGTGTACGTAGGGCGTTTATACACAATGTGTTAAGTTTATCCTCACTTAGTGCCTTAATAGTAGTTGTGTAGATGATATAATAAGCCTAAGATTCGGAACATTAAAAGTATCAGATGTGTGCTTGTTTCAGTTGTAAGCGTCTTATAAAACATATATGCATATGTTCAGAGTTTTAATAAGAAAATTCAATTTAAATGCAATTGTCAAAATATTGTATACACTGTTGATTTAGCAAGAGTGCGCATTTATCCGAAACGGCAATTGAACATGTGCGAAGACAATGGCATCATATTTTTCGCCTTACTTACCTACGTACTTAATTACTTACTTCGATGTTGGTCCTTTATTATAGCAATATTTGTGTCTAGAAGTTGTCGCATATGAGTTAACTATTGCAATATTGCAATAAAGGTGTGTTGTAATCTTTAATAATTTCCCAGTGTTTGATATCAGCAATATCGCACGTATTTTTGGTTTGTTGCAGTATCAGCAGATGGACGGAAACAAATGTATATATAGCACTTACTTTACTAATAACAACATCACCATTTACAGATATTATGTTGAACAAATTCGCTTCACAATTTCGACGTCTAACGTAAAATACTATTTTAATTGTCGGGCCACTTACAATTTGAAATTCCATTTCCTGCTACGAGACGTATGTAGCTTCCATACGCTTGCTATTTATACAAAGAGGATGCAATGCGTATGTTCAGATAACCTCTTCTAAAGTAATGTAACATTATGTCACAGTGCGTGTATTTTAAGTGTGCATACAGCTGACATAATATTGCTATAATATATATTTATTCAATCAAATGAATACATGTTTAAAGTGTATTAAATAGTGCTTTGTGCGGCGAATTTCAAGTTCATAAATTTAAGTTTTAAAAAAGACTTACCTGTGTGCAATGCTTCATTCGTTGGTCGGTATGAGGAAATGTCTTTCGCTAGGTCTTATGTTGCTCACGATACTGTCTGTTAGATAACGGAATTACGTGAATGTGAACTGTTATGAAACAGTTGCATTAGCAGTAGGGAAGCTCATTCTTAACATCGAATGATATTTTTTATGTAATTGAACAGTTGCTTTTAGACATTAGTGTATATAAGGCAACGGTTGGTGTCATCGCCTTAGATCGGCGTTTATGATGGTTTAAACTCAACTTGGCCAATACTAATATCAATTGATAATCAGGTCTCTCATAATCATTGTATTTATAAAATAGCGAGAAAGAACTAGATTAAGCATGAATACATATGAGAGAAATGATATCTTTTTGAAGGGTGTTAGTAAAACAAACAACGTAACACCTCAACAATATCGACAATAATACACTAACATTAAATACTTTGTTATTTGTACATGCTTCACTTTTTACTTCGAGTTGTTATGTAATTTATATATTATGGAAATTATTTATTTATGTACTGCTTTTGTGTTTAAAAGTACGAAATAATTATTATACCAGTTTAAAATATAATAAGTGTAGTGATTGTGAATTGTGTGTTAATGAATATTTTGCAACAAAAACGAAAATCGATATATAATAGGAAACGCCATTTTTGTGACATGCGCAAGCACATTAAAATATATATTTGGACGTCCTCTGCAAGCAATTTATTATATATATCTGTTTGTTTATAGTATATTTATACTTATCACCTATATATAATGTAAATTATTATTCACATGCTGGGGCTATATATTAACATACAAAGAAGTAATAGATTGAGGCCGGTCAGCAGGAAACAAACTCTTCTAATACGACCAGTATGTCGATTGCAGTTATTGTATATTGCGTCAGTTATATGTACACAAATACTGGTTTTAATGATAAAAAAAAAAAAAGCTGTTAACATAACGTGGAAAATACACTATAATACATGCATTTTCACTTCAATCCAAATATGAATATAACAAATAATTTAATAAAACAGACATATTTACTTCGATGCTAAGTAATACTATTGGTACAGTTTGTGTTTATAATTAACTGTTTATGTGGCTAGAATAGTAGAAATCTATTTATATGGCTCATGAGTTAGTTTAAACTTTAAAGAATCGATATTTAAAATAAATATTTATAAAGATATATATATAACTTTAAACTTTAAAGTTATATATATCTATATAAAGATTTATTTCAAATATCAATTATTTTCTATTATTGCTTAACTCTTTATATAAATGAGTTTATTTATATTTTCAACCGATTGTTTCATAAATGAGACAAACTTTAAATTAGGAGAGAAATAAAGTGGTTGATGCAAATGCCATATTGCAAAGGTTTATTGCGAACAACCTTTCCCTCGATGTAAGACGTGCAATTTGCAACATTTCAAAATCATCACCAACACCTCGAGTTTCCAAGAAGCCTACAAAATAACTGTATACTTGGAAATTTCAAAAACGTTAGTAGTTAAAGGCTTATTTGCAGTGCTCTTAGCGACATAATTATGGTCAGTACTAACTGAGCTTAGACAAACAGTAAGTGTATTGACAGTGCGACATAGACGGATACTTGTTGTTGATGGTTTAGACAAGACAACAGTAGGAACATGTTGGTATTTGGCTAAGAACAGGGTCAAGAAGCGAATGAGCTCAGATACGCAATACGTGTGCTTACAATGTTTCAATAATTGCTGTTGTTTAACAACTCTTAGTATGAGAATCAATTAGAATAGTATTAATTTAGAAGCGATTCTTACAGCTCCCATGTGTCAAATACAATATCAATAATATTTATGTAACATGTTATGTTTCATCTCTCGTTTAAATCAAATATTTAATAAATGTCATAAGTTTTTAAACCGAATCAGATAAATGCCCGAGTTTCGTCTCTTTAAATGAAACATAGTGTTAACAATTACAGTACACTACATGGTGTTAATAAGATGGCCAGTTAAAACTACTGTCATAAATATGAAAATAATATGTGCTTAATTTCATACTGTAATATGCATATGTAACCCACTTATAGTGTTTCGTGGTTGTGTTATATTCCACATAGTATTAATATAAATACTTGCAATATTGTAGATTTTGATTTATTTGAAATAACCGCCTGACATTCAAAACTACATGTATTACTGTACATAGACGTACTGTATGCGCAGTTTGTGTCAAAAAAGAGGTACTGTAGTAGCATTATATGGTAAGAAAATCGTGTATATTTAACACAATAAACAACACGTCCAGCTTTCAATTGTGTATGCAATATTGAAGGTAAATAGTTGAAATTATGTTCTTTCTCAAGGTCTGCTTACTGTAAAGTGTTATTAAGAAGTCACAAAGTGTGCATTTTCAACCATGTGTTTGCCAGCGTGCAAGTATTTTGTCGAACATGTCTCAAGGTTTGCTTCATATGTCAGTCAAATTTGAGGTCAAACGATGCATATAGTGTGCCTTCTTAATGTTTCAGTTACTAAGTAAGCAACTTATGACGTAAAACATAAAAGAATAAAGTTACGCTTGTATTATCCGCAATTTAGATCTCAAGGTATTTTATTGTTACATTACATCACTTTCCGTTCTGAAATCAGTACGATAAGAAACGTGTCAGAAGCCTGTTTTTCATATTCAAAACACTGTATTGACGAACCCTCCACTAAGCCACTGACGTTAAACATGTCATTGACTCAACATAATTAGCATTAACCGCAAACCGACAGATCAGTTAGTGAACAAAATAGCAGTCCCGTTTACCTCAATTCAGACCCAAAGTAATTAAATGAAACAACAACACGTATCTTTGTTTTGACTGAGGTCGTCTGATTTAAGAAGCCAATAATAATGAAAACAATATCGAATAGTATATGTATTTAAGTAATAGTTTTTAAACTGATTTCGCTGTTGTTTTCTGTTCACTTGTCTGATACACTAAGAAACAACATTAATGCTATTATTATTTTAATGACGCGGAGTAAACTTGATTTTGTATAAATGTTCGAAATACGTAAAGAACCGTTTTAATATGATGATTTATGCAAAGCAAGCTGTGTCCTAAATGATTTTATCCCATCATCACGCCGGCATTCATGGAATAACACCCCGTGGGATAAACTGAGCTGTATTTTACCAGTGTTGGATAAAGCAAACACACGCAGTCTTATGACTTTATTTTTTTAGTTATCCAGACATGTTATGATTTTCGTGTTACTGAATTAAATTGTTTTGTTTATTTTCAAAATAAACAGATTACAAGGTAATTATTGAATAAAGACAGGTTGGGTAGCTCTGCACGATAACAAAAAAAGGAAAAACTCTACACTTACTTAGTAGTCTATATGTAGGAAACACATATGCATTGTGAAGTACACATTGAAATGCGACTTTAGCATTATATTGTCAAAAACATATTTTGTGTTAAATATACGTAGCAATACGCTGTAAACACAACTGCTTATAATACACATACTATATGTTTTATTAAACTCACTAAGTCCGAGCACGACTATAACCGTTTCAGTATGTCGGGCGACGATGTTCTCAAGAACAAATTATTTTGGTGTGAAATAAGGAATCCGAAGTATTTATTTTAATCCAATTATCGTAAGAACCAATGTACGAGTATATAATGCAATCGTTACATCTTTTGAAGAGGATGGTTAGCAGTAAATAAAATAATACGTTTATTTCCCCTGAACATTGTGCACAATTATAACATGTGCTTGGGGCAGAAGTGTATTCTCACTTTATAGTGCCAGAGGTGACCATACAAGATACTTATTGTGTTTTCGCTCAATTGTTACTTTTTCCTCAAATAATTTTAACAGCTTCTGTCTACCAATGGAAGCACTTTCTTTTGTTATCGCAATTTAGCGAATTTGAATTGTAATAGTCTTGATTTACTTTTGTTATGTTGGGTATCAAAATGAATAGTACATTTAAGATAATACTTTACATTGAAGTCTTATATCTTATTTCGTATTTTGACAAGTTTGAAAATAATCGCGCGGTAATTTAAAAAGTTACAGCCTATTACCCCAATGTCTAGTTAGAAGTGCCTCTAAGTGTCGTTGACACTATCTGCTTTGAAGAGTTAAAGTATGTTGCCATTTGTTGTTTTCATCTCTGCCGTGTCAATAGTAATGACTTATTATTTATGTTCAGCATGATGGAACTCAATTCATATATCTGGCCACACAAAGATGGAGATCGACTTGTGAATCGTTAGTTACGATGGAACGACCGCTATTTGACATTCTCCACACCACACTAGCAAATACATGTATTTCTATATACAACTGATTGAAATAACATTGTAGACACATAAACAAGTTTTCAACACACTGGTTTGATAACCACGCATTGTTACAGCTCGATTTCACGCCGAGGACCGGGGTTCAAGGTACTCGGGACTGTTTTGTTAAAAATTGTGTTTGTACGACTTTTCCCAATATACTTTAGGTAATGTTTTTAAAGTAAATCTATCAATGAACGAAAACAATTGTTTTAAATTGTATTTCGTTTTGTTTAAGTCGACTATTAGACACGTAGAATCAACAGAACATCTTTAATATCACACACCGAACAATGGTAGTCTATTTTTAGAAGGGCTTTCCCAAACGAGCCTTTAAGTCCGCTTTTACTTCTGTTGTTAGTATAATACTTTTTAATGCTTAACGGACTTCGTTTGATGAGTATCATAACGTTTACATTATAAACAACGTTTTGGTCCTCAGTCATATATATATATATATATATATATATATATATATATATATATATATATATATATATATATATATATATATATATATATATATATATATATATATATATATATATATATATATATATATATATATATATATATATATATATATATATATATATATATATATATATATATATATGTCTTATCATCTGTGAAGAAGCAGCCTTTATGTCTACCATAATGTAACACAGTTTATATGACTACTAATGTAATACAGTTTATATGACTACTAATGTAACACAGTTTATATGACTATTGATGTAAAACAATAATGGTCCATTGCTATTTATATAACAATACGCTAGAAACTAAAATTAAATGGGAATCAGTGCCATAAAGCCTGTAATTATAGGCTTCTTTTGTCTTATTTTCTGATTCGTGGAATAGAGGTCACTTGAATTTTAACTACTAGAAAACATTATACTACAAATGATCTACATACTTTGAAAAGTAATTAACCAAACTATTTCTTGGTGTTATCGCCTGTTACCCACATAGCTTCCGTTTACATTAGAAGAGTACACTTTTATTTGTGTACTAGATCAACTACCTATTTTCTTTTTCTTAGAGTGCGCCTGAATACATTCGTTCGTACTTTACACTCGTTGTAAACGTGTGTGTTCTTATTGTATGCTACAATTTGTTTTACTCAAACACTTTGTAAAATCAGCGTTATATCAGTTTTCGAAGAGAATTCATACAATACATACTTACATACTTTGTATATAAGGTTTGACGAAATATTCGCGTATTGCTGTGAGCACTTGATAACCCTGATACGAACACATATGATGGTGAATGGTGTAAATGGCCAAGTCCACTAGCAAACTGTATTTAGAATTTGCGAAAACAGTTGCAATCATTTTTTTGTTTGTGTGCGATGTGTGTAGTTTTGTGTATCGTAAAACGTATATAAATTATCGCACATTTACTTGCATGATCACTAGGCTGCACGGATTTAAGTTGATAATATAATATGATGCAGCTGTTGTTTCATAGTCCGGAACGGTTCATGTATATGCACTACACAAGGTTTAAGCATTTTAAATATACGGTCATATATTTTCTGTATTTCTGCAAATAGATACGGGAACGTGTTATTGAGTCATAGCTGCGATAGTGCAAATGATCAATTTTCATAATCATATCACAATCTTACCTTTGCATGCTATGTGACATCGGTGATTGCGAGATCGTATTGCAAGCTGTTACACGTGTAAGCCTTGACGTGAATATTATGTGTTTATTTCATATGAGAATCGCCAGTTATGGATGCTCTTAGGTGAGTGGCTATACATGCAATAGTTAAATAAGATGTGTATACTATCTATTCCAATTAATGAACTATTTTATGCATTGTCTTGACATGCATGTCGCAATTGCAGGTTGAATATATTTCAGCTGGATTGCATTTATTCAACCTCTGGTGTTAGTGGGCGTATATGTTCTTCTCAAATGCTTGGGATTTAACATATTCGCCAAACTGGAATACCCAGTCTACGATTTGGAAGCAGTAAACGAGAGGCTACAGTCGTTGGAAGAACGATCAAGTATTAAACCGGACACAGCAGTTCTTGCTCAAGATATTCTGCGACTTGACGAGGCAGTAAATGACATGTCTAAATCGATCGCACAATTTGCGGACACAACCGGCACTGATTCAAACACAAGACATGTTAATCAAACAGGTAATTTAGGTTATAGGTTTCTTCCTTATTTTAGAATTGCTTTTGAAATAATTATGATATTATATCTGACATATATGAAAGACACAACTAAGTTATAAATTATACCTACACTCTCCTTTTGTGTGCATGGTAAATTAAATTAACCCTTAACTCTATAACATGTGTTTAAACACAGTTTGTTCACAATATATACGCGCATTTTTTGCTTTTGTTGTATATAAGTACTTTTGTATAGTTTGTTTACACGAAATGTACTTCTGTGTACTTCTACTTCTACAGGTACCTGCGCATCACAGTTATGGATCGTTCTTCTAGCGCTAGCTGGTATTCAGTTGATTTTGGCATTGCTTGTTGTATTATTGTGGATGAAAGTGGTAAAAATTGACCACCGGAGAACCAAGGAAAACAACAATACACAGCCGCAAATGCTGAAAGAAACAAAAACAGAGATGGCGATAGAGGCAAAGTAATTGCCCCAGAGTCGAAGACTATATTTGCATAATGAACGCCCTGATATATATCCAATAATATGGATTAACGAGAAGTTGCTCTGCAATTATACCTTTATACTTAACTGTCAGACACACAATTGTCACACATTTAAGTTTGACCTGATTTTGTTTGTTACGGTGTCCGCATAACATATACAACGTCATAGTGGTGTTAAATAGCTTGTAGTTATGATAAAATTCCATGAAAACCATGACCGGTATCGGGTTTTTAGTATTGTATCCCGTAATAATTATAATAGTGGCTATGTTTAAGAAATTAACACCGTACAAATAAGCCCAACAGTTTGATTTTACACTTGACCTTTGGACATGACTTGTGGACACCGGTCCAAAGCGGTGGTCGCAGTTGTAATCATAATTGCGTTGCATGCTTGTTTCGTGTTGTTCCTAGTGTGTTGTTTCGTATTGCGATCGGTCACTTGCCTGCAAGAAAGGACCTTGTAATGTTAATACAATATGTTTTAACAAATGCACCGGGTTTGGTGTTAGAGAGAATAAAGAACAGTGCGTTTCCTGAAAGACTAATCTTGATAATACATGTAACTGCGATCATTTATATCAGACTGCGATGGCAATCATGTTCAAATGTAAAGTTTACAACCACTTGGTTTAATACTCGGGAAGATGTTTTAATAAATAACAGTGTGCCCTTCCTTAACAGGAGGAATGCTAGGTATAATTATACATTTGACAGAGTGAAGTTATAACTTGATTTTTTTTTATTAAACTTCAAAAATCAAAATGGAACGTTAAAGGTTTGTTGTAAAGCACACGCTAAGACGCAGACTTGTATATGACAATTCTTTATTACTTGTGGAAGTATTGCACTATAAGATTGTCTCCAATTAAACATATAACTAATCTAAATGTAAAATGTGTTGCATTATTATTTACGAATGAATATCACGATTTATTCATGCAAAATATACTCCATAAGGAAACTATTTCAATGAAGATATTGATTAAGCTGGGCCAAGATATCATTCGAGTGGAATTAAATACATGGTTACTTCACAACAGCTGGAGCTTCGTTATATACGACAGAGTATAAACTGGGAACTGAAATGCTCTCCTGTTTATAGTATATCAAACAAGGTTATGTCTTTCATTCGTGAACGTTTAGACAATTCACCAGTTTTCTGATGCTTGTCATATTATTTACAGTTTTTTTGGATAACAAGAACGGAATATAGAGAACGATGGCTTCTGTGAACAACTTATTATATCCATGCACCAGGATATGAAAACAAACCATGTTTAAATACATTATAAATGAATCATGATAAAGGCAGCATCTATTAGCATAAACACATAATACCATGGAAACAATATATGTTTGGAAACAAGTATCAGTATATATGAAAACAATATTGTTTATTAAATGCACCAGGATAGGAAAATTTCTCTTTGTTAGAATAAATGCATTAGACCAACAAAACAATATAAGTATACATGATAAGTATATATGATAAAAAGCATTGTACACATAGTTACTTGTTAGCTGATGTATTGTGTAAAAGTTCACACCACAGTATATATACTCTTTACATGTGAAATATACATACATTTTGTTACATGCTGCGTTTTCTTCTCGGCAATATTTCGATCAACAAACGAATGATTGAGCACAATGGCTAACCTACTAAGAACACGACATTCACCGACAAGACAAGACGGAAAGGTGAAATTTCATTTGCATTTCTCGATCGGTTTGTGATTAAATGTCCAACGGAAGTTAGGCAAATAATTGCATTTGTACTTGTGTGCCTATTATGTGTATGTAATCGACACTGCAGCGATTATCACTCAAACACTTAATCCTTGAACCATAAAAAAGATGTTCACACATCATCAGAATTGCAACAACCCTATGTATATTTCTTCGTGATGTCTTTTACTGTTCCCGATTATTATGACACCGTTGGCCTATACAACATTTCAATTAGCAAACCATATACAATAAAAAATTAAAAGTCCTGATGAAAGAATAATGCATTTATGGAATTCAAGGAAACGACAATGGCCTTAGTGTATTAACATTCTTACGCCGTTATCTTTATCGTTGTAGATTATACATGTACAGCATGTACATATTTCACAGAAATGAAACATGTAAAAAGCTGAATAACGTCATAAAGCATTCCAGTAAACTTGACGATGTTTTATACAAATATCACGGCATAACTGACGTTAACATGCATTTATAAAATATATTAAAGTCAGACATACAATGTCGCCATTGTACAAGTATTTATGGAGACATATACTTTACTAAATGGTTAGAATATCCACATATGAGCAGTAAGGATTAACTTAGAAAGATGCGCTTGTACACGGCACAGTTTTGCGACATTCATGCTTTCTTGCATTTCAATGTTCTGAGTTTAATTTACTCGTTTAATTGTAACAACATAACATAAATGATCGACATAGTCTGGAAGATTTCTTCTACATCGTTTTTCAAAGGTTAAAAAAAAAGCTTTTACTGTTCATTACCGTAATTGGGCGTTACTTACATACTACGTCGTAATATCGCAAAAGTATGGCTAAGCCCGTCATAAATGAGGCATTCACATTGATTCGTCACTAAATATCTTTGCCGTTAAACGTCAACACTTAACATCATTTGTTTCTTCCGTTCCAAATGCATGTTTATTTATTTGCTTTATATAGCATTGGCATATCATAAAGTGATATATGATGATATTACTTTCAATGTATATTTACAAAAACGACCACGACAATGGCAATATCAACACTTTAGGCCCTTTACAATTCAGTTCTGGAAATAACAGTTTTGGGGTCATTGCGTGAAACTGCCAAATGGTAATAATTCCGATTTCTGATATTTTCTTCCATCTCTGAAATACTCTATGGCAAAACGAAATTGATCTCGATTCAACAACGAAACGACTTCTATATACATTCCGTACCAAAAGATGTTGTGATTAAACCGTTATTTCTAAGAACGCATCAATCATTTCTAGATTGTACATTTTCAAGTTCAACTCTACAACTTTAATGCTGAGCAAACTATTCAGACTTAAACGTGCATGTTGTCGTGTGTTCACTACAGTATCTATGCATTGATATTAGTATTTAAAATACGCATTTACATCTTATTTTGTGTTATTCAAAGAGAATAAGAAAAGTGGAAATTCCATGAAAACCACATTTTTCGAACGAAGTGCATAAATGTCAGCACAAAAAATTTTGAGTAATGGTGACCTTGACCTTGACCCCATCAACCCCATATTGAATCCCAAACGAGGTCTAGATATATGATATCTATGTATGAAGTTTCATTGAAATATGTCAATGTGTTCTCAAGCTATTTAGCGGAAACCGTTTTTATATTTTTAGTAACGGTGACCTCGACCTTGACTCCACCCACTCTATACGCAATCCCAAGCGAGGCTATCGATATAAAGTATCCATATATGAAGTTTCATTGAACTATCTCAATGTGTTCTCATGTTATTGAGTGGGCAACTGTTTTTTTTTCTATTTTTAGTAACAGTGACCTGGACCTTAATCCATCCACCCCATACCCTATCCCAAGCGAGGTCTGGTTCTATGCATGTAAGCTTAATTACAATAGCTCTATCCGTTCTCGAGTTAGAGAGCGGAACCCGAAAGTTGACGCCGCCACTACGCCCGCCCGAGAACGACATACCCCGATCTAAAATAACCGAAACATTTGCATAATAAAACGTGTTTCATAATTAGGTATTATAAATATCAATGTAATGTATGTGTTTGTTTATATATACATATTAATTTTATCTGCCTTCGTTAATAAGTACATGTTCTTAAGTTATACTTAAACCGTTTCTTTGTCCTCGATATTGCAGTGTCAGCGCTGTCTGATGTTGCTTTTTGTTATACGTATATCCTTCGATAGAGACTGGCATTATCTTACGGCTAGATCATTCTGCGTAGAAATTGGCGTATTCAATGCATTTGTGTGATGTTTTCCGTAATAAGGACTGAAACATTAAGTAAAAAATAACAAGGCATAAGATGGCCTAGATCCTTACAGCGGTCAATATTAGAGGGGCGTTAGATTTAATCAAAAGGCGTTTATCTCACCTCGAGTCAGCAACGTCCAGTTTGTGCACATTCCAGTGCATTCAGTTTCAATAATCACTCTATCACTATACATCACTTTAATACTTAACTAAAATGCAAATCGAACGCTATTTATGGAATGATCTAAAAGTGCAGACATTTACTTGAACTCAAACTTCAGTGCGTTTCATCAATACTTCATTGCATTGCATTTAAGCTCGTGTTTCGTACATTTCTATTATCATCGTTAGCATCTTTATATGATAATAATCTAGTATCGTTTGCCTTTGGCATACGCATCCATGTACCGAGAAAACAAACTTATTTTCTGTCTTATGCAGATTACTTAAAATCTCGGATAGTCTGTAATGACCGCCTACTAATCCACCTTGCCGCCTACTTATACCGCTTTTTTTGCCACACTAATGTTCCTTCAAGACACACTAATGTGCGTGTGAGTGTATCTTTGAAATGCATATGTGGATTTAGCTTTCTCTGACATATTAGTTAAAAAACGATATTGTATTCGTTAACAGAGGCAATAAACAAACATCATGGTATTCAAGGACAGGGAGTGAAGAAATTTCAAACGCACCTTCATTGCCAACATATAACAGTTTTAAAGTTTGCATGCACTACTATGTCATATAATTACAATGCGTAACATTAGTATTTAGTTTTACCAAGAAATACAGCTAATTCCCATTGCGGATATGGCATTAACCGTTAACACTCTGCACGCAAAGAGCATGTGGTAAAGCTTGTTAAGGTTTGTGAAGATCTACAAGTAAATAGTACCCCTATAATAATAGTTTCATACAACGGTACTGTTGTTGTAGCACAAAGAACATACTGTGCTAATGACTAGTTCCAGTAAAATCCATACATAACAAGGAAACGTACTGATACGTAAGATATATTTAAACGTTTAATTAGAATTAAATGACCCAGACATCTATGAGGATGTACTTGATTCACCGTTTTGTTTCATATACTAAGAGGTATATCTCAACTTCGCATTTACACGTTTGTGAAGATAATGAAAGCACCGATCCTCGACTGTGCTATGCAATTAAACTCTAAGCCAATGTTAGTGTGTATTTTGTTACATTAGGATCGACTATGACCAACTTCGTTTGAAATATAGGAATCATGAAGACAAATATGGCGATATTTGATTGCACTAATACAAAATATGTATTATGTTAACACTTTAAAGTAATGGAACTTAGTCTGAGACTCTCACCTGGATTCGACAAGAACGAACACAGTGCACACAACTGTCAAATGATTAACATGTCTTCAGTCCAATGTATCAGCTATTCAATTTAAATGTAATGTGCTTACTTTTAAAATAAATTTGCGCATAATGTTTATATAGTTTTGAATGCAATCCTTTATAAACAATTAATATAGTCCACATTAATATAGTCCACGTGTCTGACCTTTAAAACCACAATTTACCAACGCGTTTAGTTGTTTTGTATGAAAAAGTAAATGTCATAATTGTCACAACACAGTTAAATATTAATCTGTGATCATGTGTTATATATGCTAAATAAAAAGAATGTTCGACAAAAAAATGTACATGAATAGTAACCCAATACTAAAACTGTAATGTAGCTTTTGATATGCAATGTATGTTTATCCATAATTACCAAAATATGTGCTACTAAAAGGAGTTTGTGCATTAATTGTACTTAATACATCATTATTTAGAAAGAACTAAACGGAAAAAGCCATCAGGAACATTACCTGTATCTTGTTGATTCGATTATTGATTGCAGTATGTATTATACTGTTTTCGTGTGCCAGTGTATGCATGTGTAGATCGTATGCTTAGCTTACATTATCCAGGTTGTATTACAGAGCCCAAAAAACCATATGTGTATTACAGAGCTCAAATGTCTATGGAAATATAGTATAGAATTGACTGTGTAGACTTTTAATCTAAATCTATACGTAAACGAAGGCTTTTGCCACGTTTTATTTAATATTTAATAATGTTGTGTCATTTCATATAATGAAATAAATTTCGTCGCAATAGAAAACCGCTTTGCAAGTTGAAGTACAGAATTATGTTTGATCTTACAAAATTTAATTTAATGCAGGACGTGACGGGTTCATTGAAGTGTAAATTATTGTAAGTAGTTATTTTGTGAGATTATTGACGATATAAATAAGCGGTTTCATGTCGTTTTAATATTCGGAATAACAGCGTAAATCTCAAAGGAATCAAGATAATGTGCAAACAATAAATGATAAATAAGCTCAGACTAGGGCAGAAAATCAGGATTGGATAGCGTTCTAGCAATCATATTTGTTTTGTTTCACAAGTTAGTCTTGGTATGGAATGAGACAATGAGTAATCCTATTTGTTTCAGGTTGTTGTTTCATGGGAAATTCTCGGGGAATTGTATTAGTGCGTAAAAGCCGGCAACTATGCATCCTTGTCAACAACACTTATCCTGCTACAATAAATTTTCTTTCATTCGGCAGAGTAATTGTTCAACGTTTTACACTGATAGTTTTTACTTATCTTATTGAATGCGAATTCCATAAGTTTAATTTGGTGATATCATCAAAGAACAACTTTATGTTCTCCTAATAAACACGATTGTGATCTTTTAATTCAAAATGTCATGAACGCGTATCATATGTAAAGCAAAATCAAATGTGTACGGTGGCTTAGATGTGACATGTGCATGGTTTATTTATGTTGTTACAACGACATATTAAGTCGTGGGAACGAGATCTTATCTCGTGGGAATGACATTATTAGGTCGTTATAACGATATATTAAGTCGTGGGAGCGACATAATTAACTCGTGGAAACGACATATTATGTCGTGGAAACAAGATCTTATTTCGTAGGAACGACACAATTAGGTCATGATAACGACATATTAAGTCGTGGGAACGAGATAATTAACTCGTGGTAACGACATATAAAGTAGTGGGAACCAGATTTTTTCTTGTGGGAACAACATGAATAACTCGTGGGAACGACATATTATGTCGTGGGAATGAGATATTTTTGTCGAGGGAACGACTTAATGAGCAAATTAAAATCACATCTCCAGATATGCCAATGTAAAGTGGAAGTTGAATGTCCCTAGGTGAGCGGGAATCGGAGTTGTTTTTGATTGGCCCATCAAGTCGTTCCCACGTTTAAGTCTTCCATTTCCAACTCATGTATATATCACAGAAAACTACAAGTGACAATATAAACATTATAGGAAGTTCAGAAAAAATGTTTTCGGTCTTTCACACACAGTGCATACAACAAATGATAATAATAATGATGATGTTTTTTATTCTTCGTCTGAAAAACAATATGTCAAAACGAAATGGAGCTTAACTCAACGATTTACGGACATAGAAAGACAGTCCGTGCCAACATATTTTCAGATCTATCCCTTCAGAATGGATGAGTGCAGACTAATTTTAAGAACAACTCGACAAATTAAATAATTTATAATAATTCAAACTTTGAAAGTGCCTTTTTACTACAATGCATACACTGTTATTAGTATTCAATATTTTAAATTACGCATTTTCGTTTTCCACTTCGTCCTTCCAAATGAATATAACGAATTTTTTTAACTACGTATTATTTCAAACAAGTTTATATATTTGTGTGTTTTTATATGTATATTCATATCGGTCTACCACACAGACTAATGCAAGGTCGTAAATAGGTTCATATTCGTAAGTTACCCTTAATGAGTTGTTTAACCTGTTCATTGTCCTCGGTTTTCGTGTGAGAGTGCTGTCGGATGATAGTTCTAATTGTACGTATTTTCGACGACATATTCCTGAAATTAACTGACGGCTACTGCGTTGTTATTTGTGTACTAAAGTATTGGTGGGACACGTTCCTTTATAAGGCCGTTTAACAAAACGTTTTCATCACAACAAGACTTAAACTTAACTTTCACTTGAGCTAGCCCCATGACTACTTAACTTCTCAATTTCATACCACCGGAAAAACTTTGCGAAACCGAGCTTTCGCAAACTTAAGTACCCGTTTTCTTTCAGATATTACAATTTTACATAAAGAGTGCGCTAAAGTGTTTAAGTGTGAACAATTATTTATCACAATTAAACGTTTCAATAAATACTTTATGTAAAATAGTAATATCTCAATGAAAAGGATACTTAAGTTTGCGAAATTGCGGTTTCGCAAAGTTTTTCCAGTGGCCGTTATATCTTCGTAAATAAAGAAGTGACAACATAATTTAAAACATATATATATGACAACCGGTTGCAGTATTCAATATTTACAGTTTAGACTAAGTTTAAGTTAGATATTTTGCAATGGAATGGCGATAGAGGTACACAGCGCTTTTGTCAGCTCTGGTGTGCAACGTCCAATTAGTTTACGTCGCTGTGCTTTCAGTTTCACTTATCATTATACATTGAAACCCCGCTTTACGACCACCTCGATTTTACGACCACCCCGCTAAAGCGGACATTTTTTAAAAGACCCGACTGTTTTCCTATATATTTCAATGGTCGCAAACCCCGATTATACGGGCACCCCGCTATTCCGTATTACGACCACTTATCCCAGACCGAAAGTACCAAATAATGCTCAGATTACCCCGTTATTGCGACCACTGTCATTTGGTCGTTTACACTTAACATCATCAATTAACACCATATGCCGTGGAGATAACATAATGCTTTGCGGTATAAAAGGAGCGTGTGAAAATCAATGTTACAGATGTGTTGATAAGGGATTAGCACATCGACTGCGTATCAGAGTACGTTAATTGACACTAGCAGACAGTCAGTGGGTAACACTGCTGAATACTCAACCTTTGTTTATATTTTTATACTTAAATGGCCTTGTTAATCAAATTTTATTTAATTTCCGAATTAATGTAAAGTTCATATCCATAACTATAAGTTACACAATCTGCATTTAATAAAGCATTTATTGAAAACAAATTGGGATTTTCGTTTTCATTCATTATTCATTTATATTTTCATTAAAACTTACAATTACACAGACGTTTTAATGTAATGACTCGGCGATACCTCGATAATACGACCACCCCGCTATTAAGACCACGTTTGTTAAGACCCCCAAGTGGTCGTATTAGCGGGGTTTTACTGTACATGCTGTACTAAAATGCGACAAACAGTCATTTACAGAATTATATCAAAGTTAAGATATGTCCTTTCCTGTACTCAAGAGTTCGGTGTATTGCAATTAACCGCGTGTTTCGTACATTTCTATTACTATCATCTAATCGTCGTTTAGAATCTTTAAGATGCTAATATTGTAACGTTTGCCTTTGGCATACGCATACATATATAGATAAAACAAACTTATTTCCTGTCTTATCCAGGAATCATAAAATCCCGGATAGCCTGTAATTCCCGCCTACTAATCCAATCTTGATCACTAATGTTCTATCAAGACACACTTATGTGCTTGTGAGTGTATCTGTACAAGACAAATATCCACTTATCTTTCGATGACCCATTAGTGAAAAACGAAATTGCATTTATTGACAGAGGCAATAAACGAAAATAAATGGTAATCAAAGACAGGAAGTGGAGTAATTTCAATCGCACATGTGCGCCTAGTGGTGAACACAAACATTTTGAATATCAGTGATATTTGATTGTCTTTTTGGTGTTATAATAATCTAATACTCAGCAAGACATCTGACGATCAAGAGACGATTGCAGTCATACGAGCGTTAATCACTTTATGAAAATAGCTAGCCAATTAGGTTAAGCACCACGTCTGGAAGATATATTTCTTTCAGATGTTTCCTTATTTAACATATCATTCACCCCAGTTAAACAGGTCTGTCACTGAATATAAAATATCGAATCCCTAGCCGATTTTGGAAACCCATTATACCTAACTAGTGCTTGTAGGTAAAAATTATGGCGTTCCTGCGGCATTCATTCTTAAGTATTGAGTCACACATCGAAAAGAGGAGATGTCAAAGATGTCTATCATATGCAAATACATCTCATGATTTAAACAATGGCGTTCCTGCGGTATTCATTGTTAAGTATTGAGTCACACATCGAAAAGAGGAGATGTCAACGATGTCTGTCATATGCAAATACATCTCATGATTATAACAATCACTGGAATATCCTGGGGTTAAAGGTACATGGTCCGATTTAAATAAAACCATTTCAAAACAATTTACAATTATTTTGTAGAGCTATTTAGAAGTGAAATATATTGACAATGTGTGCGTAGTTTACATTTTCTAAAAATGTATATATATTTTTATTTAATGCTAAGTAGTGAAATATAGAAAAATATAAGTGATATATATCCCTAAATCACTCACAGTGAGGTACTACTTTTTAAGTTTATTTGATATGAACAATATTTAATTGTATGTGTTGTCACCATTTATCACACAGAATTACCAAAGAGAAGAGTAGTAAAGATTAATAACAGTAAATGTTAAGAATACCTCCCCAATTATATATCGAAGTGCCTTACCTATTACCTCTCATTTTCTCTTGGATTTTCTTCAGTCGTACTGAGCCAATGAGACCAACCGACAATGTATTGCGGGTACAAGTTTTACCCATAAGGCATTGGAGCTGGTCATCTTGGTCCAAACTTAATTTAACATCCAAAGTTTGTATTTATTAAATAAATACTTTGGATTTTAAATTAAGTTTAGAACAAGATGATGTATCCGTTGCACTTTATTGATTCTCACATACTACACTTGCACTTGTTGTTTACTGTTGCTATGAACAGTAGTCTCCCTTTGTTTACATAATTGCTGTGTTGACGGTTATCCAAAATCCAACAAGAAGCCGATGTACCCTTAAGTTATAAGTTAACTCACGCTCATTTAGCACATATTTATATATTATTTTGTGTGTATTAAGTCTTTATATCCAGTAACCACGCTTAAGTATTTAAGTATTCAATGTGTTATTGTAAGATGTGTTCAGCGTTCGATTCTCCGCCATCTTGTTTTCTTGGCCGACTTTTAATCCAATTGTGTTGATAAATCCGAATAATTATCATAGAAAACACATTATACGTATAAGTGATCCATTTCAGAACACTCTTTCACCGCACATCTTTTGTTGTTTCACATTTTAATGCGCATCTACACGTTTAATCACCTTGAATTGCTTGCAAAACACATGTGCGTTTGAATGTCGTGACTGTGTTAACTATTGTTTACATCAAAACACGTATGCCCTCGCTAGTTTTAGAAAATGTGAATTTCGGAGAACTGAACGCACTTTCACTTTTAATACGTACTATTATCATAAATATATTTAAACCTAGCATCTTGATTTCTTGATTTAAAAGCTGACCATTTCCAACACTACCATTATTCAACGACAACGTGTATCCAATTGAATGTAACGTTATTAAAACTTAAATAAATTTCGAAACCTGGATTCTGAGTTGCCTTGAATATACTGTACAGCATAGTAGACTGTTATACTATTAACACGCTACCATGATAATGCATAGAGTCAACAATTTTGCGGTTTAAATTGCTTCACTAATCCACGGCAATGTTTATCGGAATCAAAGATAGCGCACGAATGTTTATAATTAACAGGGAATATTACGCATTATAGAGAAAATAGTGCTGAAATAAAACTTAATACATCGTGTTAAAAATCCAATCAACATAATTCAAATGTAAAAAATACTCAATAGCGTTAAAATAAAAAGAAAATGTGTTTGTTTTCGGGGTGATAACGCGTTATATCATCACCGGAAAGGGAGACAATTTACATATATATATATATATATATAATTAATTGTCTCCCATTCCGGTGATGATATAACGCGTTATCGCACCGAAAACAAACAAATATCCTCTATATATTATGAGCGTTTTCGAAAAGGTTTTCTTACAAGTTCCGGTAAACTACATGCATAACAACGAAACGTACTATTAAGAGATAATTGAACGTCTAGTTAGCAGTAAATGACCCAGCCATCTATGCGGATGTACTTGATCTGCACCGTTTCGCTAAATTGGAAGCATTTCTCCACTTCGCTTTTAAACGTTTGGGAAGATGTTATTGGGTCTATTGTTACCATAAGGATGGGCTGAAATCGACGTTATATGGAAACAAAAATAGCGTTATTTTGCACATATATACATAATTATGTTGATCGATTGCAAAGTTATTGTAAATAGCATGATTCCATTATGTGATATTGAAATGAAAGAATACAATGCACGCAATTGTCAAATTATTAACAGGCCAAAGTCCAATATATAAGCTATTCAATTTAATTGTATTGCGCCTACTTTGAAAACACATTTGCATATATGTATATATAGTTTCAAATGCAATCCTTTATAAACAATTAATATATTCCATGTGTCCTAACTGTAAAAACACAATTTCACCACGCGTCTTTTGTTTGTTATGAAAAAGCAAATGTCATTTTTGTCACAACATGTGTTCATGCATTACATATGCTAAATAAAAATAATATTCGACAAACAAAAATCTATGAATAGTAAAGCAATATTTAAATTGTATCGCAATCGAAATCCACACCGCAAGTTGAAGAACATTATTATGTTTGGTCTTTCAAAACAATTAGATAAAGGAAAGTGAGTTGTTTATTAAAGTAAAAACTAGTGGAGAAGTTATTATTGGTGACAATATACGAGATGATTAAGCGGTTTAATGTCGTTTAAACTATTCAGAATAACAGCGTAAACGTTCAAGGAATCAGAGAATTGACTAACAATAAATGACATCGAGCACAGACTGTACACAATGATCGGATTCAAGCAAGCATTGATAGTGGATTTGTTTCACCCATTAGACTTTGAATAGAAATGCGGCTAAGGCAATATACAATTATTAGTAATTATTAGCATTTACAAAACGACCGCTATTTACAGAATGATCTCAAAGTTCTGATATTTTTCTTTGTACTCAAAACTTCATTTTTGTTTGGCAACTAACGGCGTGGTTTCTACATTTCCATTTTAATCGTTATCATCTTCATGATGCTAATCTGGTAACGTTTTCCTTTGGCATACGCATATATGTACTTAGAAAACAATCTTAGTTTCTGTATTATCCAGAACACTTAAAATCCCGGATAGCCCGCCTACTAATCCAATCTTGATCACTTGTGCTTGTGAGTGTTTCTGTGAAATGCACATATGGATATGCACCGATAGTGCAGTTTAAGCACACTAAACAAACTATGCTAATGACTAGTGCAAGTATACTGCATGCATAGCAATGAAACGTACTATTAAGAGACATCTGAACGTATTATTACAAGTAAATGGCCCAGACATCTATGCGGATGTTCTTTATATGCACCGTTTCCTTTAGTTAGAGGCATTTCTCCACTATGTATTTAAACATTTGTGAAGATGATGGGACCACGGTTCCCCGAATGTGATCCGCAATTAAAATCTAAGCCCATTGTATTGTGTATTTGTTTACATTTCCATTTTGGAAAATGTTTACAGAAGGGCCAATTGTTACTGACTGCATATAAAGGCAAAAGTACGGCCTGCTTATGCGCATAATTTAATATAAAGAATTAACCATGTTAAACGTTTGCAAAGTAATTTTAATTTAGAGTGATTCTCGTGTATTAATCAGGAAGTCAATCAATCAATCAATCAATCAATCAATCATTCATCCGTCAATCCATCCATCCATCCATAAACCAACCGACCAACTTTCCAATCAATCAATCAATCAATCAATCATTCAATCAATCAATCAATCAATCAATCAAATCGAATCAAAACAATCATTAGGACAATCATTTAACCAATCAATCAATCAAATATAATGGTCTTATTTTCAAATGCAAAGCATTACCGCTCGCATATTCATTGTAATAAAGTAGCTTAGATCATAACAGTGGTATACATGTTAAACATCATTGTCGTTATACTATGTAAACAATTTACATGTTTATGTTTCATACAATAATATTATGACATACGCTTAAACAAACGGGTGTGTAACAAAAATATTCCACAACTAGACCATGTTGTTTTGAAATAAAAACAACAACATGTCTCCCCCCACGCACCGCCATAACCAAATTACACATACCCTTATATGCCGAAGATATTCACAACCAAATTTCTGTGACGTTTTGTCGAATTACAGCCAGATGTTTCAAAACACAAGCACAGACGAGGTATTTTAAGTCAAAAACTACACAGGGCCATAACTTCGGCCAAAATATGCAGATCGTTAATTTCTGACGGTATGCACAACTAGACTTGGTAATGATGAATCATGTGAAGTTTCATCCAAATCCCACCAGGTGTGACAGAGAACAAGCGCAGGCAAGGTAAGTTTGGTAAAAAAACTTCAAACGGTCATAACTCCACCCAAAGTCTCTCGACCACGACATGCTTGCGCAGACAAGGTATGTTAGGTGAAACACATATATCAGTCCGAAATCCGCCGACCACGACATGCCGACGACGAACGCAACGAGACTTGGCACTAATCAATCCTCTGAAGATTCGTCAAAGTCCAACCAGACAGACAGACACCCAGACATGCATGTACATCTTTACAGCACAAACTCAATATGTCTCCCGACCCACTACGTGGGGCATACACATTACCGCAACATCGTAAGTGTGATGTCACTTTAATTTCGCAGTGCATGGTTATATGTAACTATAAATATCCGTTATACCTATAATAATGGTGCTAAAGGGATTGTGTGCACTGATTCTGATTTATACACCGTTATCCTGAAAGCATTAACCGCAATGGAAAATGCCACCAGAAGCATTACATGTCTCTTGTGGATTCAATGATTTATTGCAGAATGTATTGTACTATCCGTATGTACGTTAAGTGCTTAGCCAACATTATCTATGTTGTGCGTATTATAGAGAACAAACGAAAGTTTTCCTATGTTCTTTTATAGTTTTCTCTGTAAAGAATTGGTTATTGCGAGCGACAGTGTAAGACGTCTTTTAATATATACGTAAACGTAAGCTTTAGTCAAGTCCAGTTATTATTTTGTGTCATTTAATATAATGAAACAAGAGTTTGTCACAGGATGTGACTGCAGTCCCCTAAAGGTGGCTTTTTACGATATGACGGATTTACAGACCACCTTTTCTGTGAAGGGGGTGGCATATTTGTGTGCATTATCATGAGTTCAGAAAACATACAAATTTAAATGTATTAATGATGGATAGTAAGAAGGGGAAAAAGAGAATAAATTCAATAATGTACAAAATGAAACACGCACGTCCGTATTTATTACATGTAGAACTATAGGACAAAAATAAGGAAAAAACAATACACCCATATATATTGTCTCATAATGGTGTACATTAAAAATCTATCCAGACAGGACAGAGGTATTGAACGGACACGAAAAACAGACCACGTCCCATTTTTTACTTTTGAACTCTAAGTGTGACCCTGACCTTGGAGGTACAGACATGGGTCTTGTGCGCAACACATCGTCCCATACTGGTGAACGTTTTTGCTAAGTAATTTTGAAATCCATCCAGAAATGACATCTAGTTATAAAGCGGACACGAAAAACAGACCCAATTTTTTATCATTGTCCTCTAAGTGTGACCTGACCTTTAAAATTCGCACCTGGATTTTGCGCGCGACACATCGTCTCATGATGGTGAACATTTCTGCCATGTTATTTTGAAATGACATAGATATAGAGCGGACACGAAAAACAAACCTGATTTTTGACATTTAACCTCGAAGTGTGACCTTGACTTTGGAAGTAAGGACCTGTATTTTGCGCGCGAAACATCGTCTTATGATGGTGGCCATATCGGCCAAGTAATTTCAAAACCCATCCAGAAATTAGAGTTATAGATCGGACACGAAATGGGACAGACGGAATGACGGAAGAACGGACGGAAGAACGGACAAATTGAAGGACAGAAGGACGGACGAAAAGACTGACGGAAGGACTCACGCAAACTAATAAAATAAAATACAAATCCGATTGCAAGTTCAATTTCATGATCACGTTTGATCTTACAAAACAAAAACATAATAAAGCCCAGTGAAATGTTCATTGAAGTTACAATTTATGTTTTAGCTATTTGTGTGAGAATATATTCGAGAAGAATAAGCGGTTCCATGTCGTTGTAGACATTTAAAATAACAGTTTAAACCTCTAATGAATCACGAGAGTGTTCAACAGCAATTGATATCATGCAGCGGTGGTAATAACTGATTGGATCCAATTCAAGCAATCATATTTGTTTTGTTTTAGTCCTTATCATTGCATAAAAGCCGGCATATATGCCTCCTAGTCAATATCAATGGTATCATTACAATTATTCTTCTTTGATTCGTCAGTAAAATGGCAAAGTTGACTCGATGCGCAAATCCATATAGCATTTAATTAAGATATACTCAATACAACAAAATTAATGAAATTATTTTTCTTATACGACCCTGAAATTGATTTTTAAAAATGTTGTCTGAGATCACACAACTACACTGATATTTCATCCTAACAAATACAAATATGATCTTATAATTCTAAATGTCAAGAACTTGCATTTACTATGCGACAAACTTGATCCAATGTGTTATAACTAGTACCTTTAAAATTAATTGCGTAAAAACTACACATTAGGCAACTATTGGTCTATAATTACCCGTGCCAACTACACACCTTTACCCAACGACGCAGTTTTATTTTCAAGATCACATTTTGGATCGTCAAACGTGTTGACATTACGGCTAACTAATATTTCTGAATTGTATAATTGGTGTACCTTCTAAAATATTTGCCGTTCAAAGTTATGTGTATTGACAAGTAGCTAGTAGAAAATATAACACCACAGTACTTTGTATGTCGGCATTGCCGAGATTATTATCAGTTCATATAGTCAAGCTTCATATTTGAAAACAAAGCTCATCGAGTAGTTTGGTATTTCATCTTTGTTCAAGTGCAATGCAAAACGTGAATAAAAAATCCCAATAATTGTACCTATTTTACGAATATATTAAACGAATATACATATGTGGTAATAATTTCCTGATGAATATTTTAAATTTTTGAGTGGTTTGAATATAATCATAAACATTGTTGTAGTATATCATTGTGCAACTGGCTCTGTTTATGTTGCAGCATCATGTAACGCAAATTTAAGTTCACAAAATAATGCCTAATTTACAGAATCATATAAGAAACTGAATACAAATCGTATTATATGGCCATTTTAAGGAGGAATTCAGAATAAATCTTTCACAAGCGCATTAGAGTGTCTGGCGATTACCCAGGCAATCGCGGCTGAATAAAATTAATTTAACTTTAGACATGAGATCAATGTGATGATCTGAAGTTTGGTACTTGTATGGCGACATGAATTTTTAGCAAATATTGATATTTGCCGTTGGTCAGGAAGTTTAAAAAAATTATCCAACGTAGAAGATACTATTTAAAATCGGTATAAATTGATTTCAATGTATTCGCCATTTGTATTCACGTTTCACTACTTTCAGTTTAATTTGTTAAGTATAACTATATAAAGCATATTCAGATAAGTTTCAGATAAATGTGTGTTCATAACAAACATGGACGAAACCTTAAAAGAAAAGATATTAAGAATTTCAAATATGATTGAATTCAAACTTTGTAATGATATTTTCATTATGCAATTGCATATGTATGGCGATTCATGAACATCATGTGGCTAAAAAACCATGTAGAGCAGTCTTGTCAGATAACATTCTCTATCTGAATAGTTACATAATTTTCTATATTGACAGTGCATATATGACGGAAAAAATATCACCTCAACATGTTTGTATCCGACCATATTCCGGCCACCTGCAAGAAAAAGTATAGTTTTACCTATATAAATTACAAAAAAACAAACAAACGTAAATTTAGCAACGATACCTTAAATTATGGGTGATTATGAACAGAACAGAACAGAACGGAAAGTTTATTTTGTAAATAAAGGCCACCGGCCCAAAATACAACATACAATGAAACTTATATAATGAAAGGTTGTCTCTCACAATCGTGCACAATAAACATGTAAATCGATGTCTATGTTTTCATTAACTGAAAAATATATGTCATTATTTTCTGTAGTACAACTTTATTTGTGGATTGCATAAGATTTATAAAAGAAGCAACATCACTTTGGCCGTTAAACCATGAATACAAATATAAATTGCGTCTTTGTATATATTTTAAACACTCAAAAAATAAATGAATTTCTGTTTCTACTATTCTTATTTGCAATTGTTCTCGACAAAAAGTACAATAACGTTCTTCTCTTAAAATACCTGCATGTCTTCCGGTTTCTATGGTAAATTTATGGTCAGAACATCTAAATTTAGCAAAGCTTTTACGATAACAAAAAGGAATGTTAACATATAAATATTTTTCTGTGTTTAGCAATGACTTAAATTGCCTATATGTATCACAACGAGTTGAATTTAAACTGTCATGCCAATTTTGATATTTAATATCACTTATTCGTTGTTTAAAAGTTTATAGAAAAACATTAACATTACCAATTTCTTGGGATATCCAAACGTTACCAAAACCATGTTTGAAAAGCAAATTTTTAACACTACTGGTAACTACAGTTAACTCTACCTAAATCATCATGTTGTTTAAGCATTAAATAACAGTTCCGTAGGTACCTATGATTTGGCATGTGCAATATTTTACACCAATATTGTATACACGTTGTGAAATAGTTAACACAAAGCGGAAATCGCCCACACTCTCCCAGCGCCATACAATCATTAATAGAATTATTAACACCCAGAAATTTTTACAACATTGTATTTGAACACGTTCGATTATTTCTGAAAATTCAAAACCCCAGATTTGAGCTCCGTGCGTGAGTATAGGCTTCACCATTGAGTCAAATAGTTAGAAAAATTATTCTCTATGGAAGCTACCGAATGACATCTGAAGCATTTTTATTGCATTAATTTACTTTTTAGCCTGTGCAGCTAGTTTTTGTTTTGCCTTTGTCCATGAGAGAGTGGGATTGAAGAGTAAACCCATATATTTATACATGGATGTAACATTTACAGCCTCGCCATTGTATAACCAGCGTTCATAAAAACGAAGAGGACCACCATTTCTGAAAACAATGATTTCCGTTTTCTTTTGATTTATAGTCATCCCTGTATTTGCACAGAATTCAGAGATGCTATTAAGCTGCGACTGTAGTTCTACTGCTGTATCAGCACAATTCGCTACATCGTCTGCATACAAAATACATATGATATCAGAAATATCTTGCGTTATGAAAATACCCCTATGACCCATTCCCTAAAAAAGAGAGACAACTCGTTTATAAATAAATTAAAAATTAACAAGCTGCTTAAGTCCCCTTGTTTGGTTCCACTATTACATTTAAAAGGTTTGCTGGCTGTATTTTGAGATATACGCACACGGGCGAATAAGTCTGTGTACATAGCTACAATTACATTGTAAAATTTACCCCGTATACCTATTTTATACAGAATTTCAAACAATTTATGGTGCATAAGCCCATCGAAGGCCCGTTTGAAGTCTATATATAGAACATAAAATCTACCACCAGACTTGGAGATATATTTTTGAATCATACTTTGTAACGTAAACATATTATCTACTGTAGAATACCCCGGCCGAAAACCGGCCTGCGATTCTTCGATTTTATTTAATGTCTCTGCCCATAAGCATAACCTAGAATAAATTATATTTAAAAACGATTTATACATAATGTTTATCAGAGAGATTCCTCTATAGTTGGAAGGCTCCGCTTTTAAACCGGATTTATGTACCGTGACAATACCGCTTTCGCGCCAGCTATCGGGAAAGACGCCAGTATTTAGAATATCGTTAAAAAGATCACATAATACTGGTGAAATAATCGTACATGTATTTTTGTAAAATTCGGCACTTATTCCGTCAGTGTCTTGAGACTTGCCCGATTTAAGCTTTTGTATGCTACTTTGTACCTCGGATAATAAAATAACAGAATTTAATATATTATCACCTTGTTGTTCGGTATTTGATTGTTCCATAGAATTATCAAGTAAAGGCGATGGCAAATTGGGCCTATGTAGTAAATCTTTGAAGTATTATACCCACGTATCACGAGAAATATGTGATGAATTTTCTGACTTATGAACGATTATGAACTCAGCTGGGTGAACGACCGCCAATTTGAAGATTAAGTATGATTGTGTATTGCAATGCATTACAATTGCTGTCTTAGCTCGTACTTATTGATGGTTGCGGAGAGGTAAGCACATTAGGTTTATTCTCTTGAAAACAACATCTTTTTGTCCTAGTAAAACGCCATGAATACAATTCGAACATTGGATTTCAATGACTAGTCAAAGAAGAATGTGTGCAAGAGAGTATCCAAGGTAAATTACAAGACGGCTGATACATGAATAAATATTTCGGCTTGTGTGCTTCCGGAATGATATTTAGCTGTCATATACCGAATTCATAATGAGATACGTTCTTAAACACAATATACTATTAAGAGATGTTAATTAATTTAGTTAATTAAATGTAGTTTTCGGACATATAACAATCGATAGCATCCGCAATACAATCACAGTGTTAGTCTAGAGAACAATACAAAAGTCTACGCCGGCAAAGCGCTCAACGGTTTTCATTTGTATTTTGCTGTTAAATTAGATGATAAACATGATGCACACGTATGTTGGTGCTATTTATTTCATCATTAGACTATCCGTGGATGTCCGCAAATTTGAAATAATCTTAGGCGCTAAAAATATAGAAATACCATATAAATCAGGCTGACGATACATTAACACAATATTTAGAGTTCACTGACGGCATATATACATACATAACATGATAACACAGTTTATTTAAATAAAATAATACAGTAGAAAACATGCATCTAACAGACAATAATCGTTTGTCATACAGACAGCTAACACTAATAGTTGTGTGGAAGATATTTATTACGTTGTGCTATCGAAAAGAACGTTTTACATCATTATAATAAATGTAAAATATGCGGTATTTCTAAATTTTTTAAATAATTGGTAGTGGTTAGGTTGGACAAACCAGTGTATAATCAATAACCTGACGAGTTCAATGTAGCTCAAGTGCAATGACTAACAAATGCACATTAATTTATATGTAAAATAAACGATACAATACACAAACGAAATACAAGATCCAAGCTAAGCAAGAAGCAAAGATATAAAAATACCTGATGTTGCTTTAGTAAAGCTAGTGCCATTTTAAAACAGTGCGTTTAATGCCTGCTGAGTGTTATATGAGCGAACATTTTCTGTGAAATTCTTAACAAATTGAAATAGTTTGTACCTTATTACCGAATATCGGTACAATCAACGTTCTAATTCTGACTTGTCAATCATAAAATACAAACAAGAAATTAAAACATGCATGCATTAACAATCGTTTTATCTAGAACACAATCATTCGTTCATTAAGTGAGACAAAACAAGTAACGTTCACCGCAATCTGGAAAAAAACTATGGAAATTTAAGAGAGGAGTTTTAAAACAAAAAGAAACATTTGCAGGCCTAGTTGTTTTGTTGTTCTTTTGTGTTTTTGCATTTCCAGCACCATCCCGTTATTTCCATATATTTGTTCTTTAATTACCTGTAGAACTGTCATTTTTATACAATTATATACTCTATCTTTTGTAATATTACGCATGCGTAGATAAATACCTTAATGCAGATTTCATATTATCTCTGTCAAACTGAGATGATTTTGATATACCTTTCCAAGTCGAAAAAGTACATCGTTCTGCATCAGTTACCTCGGATGAACCTTTTTTTTTAAACTAGCTAAGAATGTTTTGAATGTCTAAATGGTGTTTTGTAAATTAGAATGCAAACCCACAAGTGTGGTAAAGAGATTGATAATAGTGATCGTAATTTAAAAATATAATTACGTACAAGTGTATGTAATTATGGGCTGACTGAAAGTCTAACAAGTAAGTGCATGTAATTACAATGACTTTAACGTCGTTTATTAAATCGAGTTACAGAAAAACAAAATGTAAACAACCCATATCCGAATGATATATAAGACCTAATTGGTTCTTGCAAACTAGTTGTTGGTATTTACACAATTAAATATTGTCAGCCACAAGAAATATAATATCTCTATGATAACGTTTGTGTTGTACATAAGCGCTTCGAGCGGTCAATGTTGTTATAGGTTGCAAAATAAAATTATTAAGTGTAATAACACACTATGCAACATTTTACTACTATTTTTGTTTCATTTTTCAAGAAGTGCATTCCATCAGTTAAACTCAAACGCAATAGAGAAAAAACCCCACAAATCATCCATGTTCCAACATTAATTTTCGTCTATAAATTGCCAAATATGTGCAGCACGTATCTACTGCGTATTATTACTTGTCAGCCACATATCCCATGATACATGACCAAGTTATGGTAAATGTCTCAAAATTAAGTATGTGTTAAAAGTACGGTCGGCCCCATGGATCAATCTTGCATATGTGCATTTGTCTGGAATATATTTTGTTAAACAATAGCTAGATCATTTAGTGGACAGTTTGTACGAGATTCGTTGGTCCAATTAAATTATGGTATATGTTCATATAGATCATATAGGTAAGACAAAACCATAAGTACATAAATTATATTCACGTTAAAAAAACTAAAACAAATAATATTGTCATGCTAAAGTCAGAAAAGTTTTAAGGTCAGTTTTTACACGTGACAAAAGACACAGTATCATGTCAAGGATATAGACATATATTTGGGCGTCTCAAAACATTTTAGAACAGTTGACCACATCTTTAGTATTATACACACACACACTATATTACAAAATGTCTTCATTGTAAATGACCTTTGAACAGAGAAAGTGTTGATGTCGTTGTTAAATATTATAGCTTCATTACGCCCCTTCAATTTAGGTGTGTATAAATAAGTTTGTAGGACTGTCCTTTTTATTAAAATACATCGCAACGAAATTTCTCGTTTCATACATTATTTCAGAATTGAAAAACCTTTTCGGCGCTGTATCGATGTATGAAGCCAAAGGCTTTATGTACAAATTAGATACAAAAAATGACCTTCATACATCGATGAAGCCCCAAAAATAGCGTTTCAATACTAATAATTACAATTATAATTACAATTGTGTGTATACTTTAAAATTTTACCTTAAAAGAGAAAAATAATTTGGGATTTATTTTTTGCAATTTCCGCATCAATACAATTAAGTATGATCCGTAGGCTCCGCCCCTTGCACTGCAGCAGTGTTGTCTACATGTCATTTATCAAAACGTTATTTAGTGGTATCGAATAATAGTGCTAACATTTTCTTTTGATTTACGTTTGTTTTGGTTGATATTTCGTAAGAAAAATTATAAACAAGATGTTTTTTATCCTCAATACGTAGCAAAAGACGGAAATATTTTGAACGCTTTCCAGTTAAGATTTATGACAGAAGGCTAAACGAATCGAACGTTGTTTTCAGATAGTTGCAATTTTGTAATCGCCCATATACATGTGTGGTTGGAACAGTACTGTAGGCGTAAAATATGTTTAAATAATTAATGTTTATTTTTATATTTGAAACGCAATGTTCCATATGTATGTTTTATGTCTTTCTTTAAATGACCCGTTTGGTCCTCGATGTTAGTCAATGTTTACACCCCAAATAGCATGCACTTTAAACCGTGTGTTGAGCAAATATTTCAACAACACACCTGTTTTTGCACTGTATTGAAACGTTTTGTGTAAGAAATTCGGCAAATAATGTGTGGATATAATATCAAGACGAGAAAAGGGTAAACGAGTTTTATTATTTACTACTGATCAACATATCGAATCTATGAAATTGTGTGCCATCGGCCGAAAATATCAGACTGAGCTTCAGATCAATATGTGACACAAATCGAAAAGGTCATTTTTATGCATCTTATTTCAATATTTACATAGAACTGTGAACATGAAGACAATTTTAATTGTTTAAGTCAAAACATTTCATGTTTGTTTGTGGTTTTTTTTTTTGCTTCAGCTGCTGATGAAACTCCTGGCCCCGAGTGACAAACTGCATACCTTGCTCTCTTGGGTTTCGGGTGGCTTCCTTGTAAAATAATGCGAGACGTTTATTCAACTTCATGCCTATTATTTGACTGAAACCTGTTGTTTCTAAACCGTTCTTTGCTCCAATCTGTCAAATTGTGTATTTTTATGTTTGTGTTTGTTAAATTTATTTATTTACCTCTTTTGAAAAATATTTTAATCCAAAAATCATTGTTAATGTTGATGTTGAATTTTCTCTCTTCAGTTTATTTTCTTTCATGCATAATGCTCATCAAATAGGCAAAAATCATCAAAAGGATCCAAACAACATATATTTTATTTGTTTATACGTTATTATGTATTTATTTATATAATTTATTTATTTTGACAATGCCATTTATAAATGTGAATACATCTGTTAAACTGTATTTCTATTTCTTGTGTGCCTTTGTGACAGCAATGCATGTAAACAACAATAAAAAGTAGTCCCTCATGAATATTAATAGAGACAACAGGCTTCATAGAAAAATAAAAACCTGATACATGATGCATTTTACCGAATCAGAAGACTGTAAAATGATGGAACCAAAGGAATTTGTTATTATATAGGGAAACAATTCCAATATCTCTTACACATATTACTAGACAATGGATGTAGAATGTATTCATCAGTTGGTCATATACCTTTGAAAACAAACAACAACTTGCTACATGTGTATTTTCATTTATTTGCCAAGGAGTGTAATCGTTTGTCTTGTAATTGGTTCAATAAGTATTGTAACAGACGGATCGTTGATACTTCAATAATATATACAAAGTCGGAGTAATGTACGATTAACGACTGTTAGTTTGAAATTGATCATTGTTTGACCTTCGTTGTGAATATATATATGTATTTATTTATAATTATTTATTTGTTTTTATATATGTTTGGATTCCTGCAAAAACATTTCGCTAGATACAATAAGCATTTATTTAAGAATTATTCAGCAGACAGTTCACTTAATGTCAAAATGTGACATATGTATATCGTTCCATTTACATTTGATTACAGAAGCATTTGAAATGTTTAGCACATTAGTACCGGTCATGTGGACGATAAAACCAAATCAAATATGTATACATTACATATTTAGCATAAGCTTATTGCACGCTGGCCGTTGTTGACATGGTTATCATACCAACGCGCAGATCAAACGTTGTGCTTCTGTCACTTTCAGGTTACTTAAACTCTAAAATGTTATGTACGCCTAATTATCCACTTTTGTCCACTTTTCAGACAGTGAGGGTCTTTTCAAAAGCACTGAGCTTGGTAAACGTTAGAATTATATACGCGTAATGCTTTGATGTGACATATAAATGTGCTTTTATACGTCGTCAGCATCATGATATAAATGAGAATGAATGGTCATGAATATCACTGTGTTCAAATGTACCTGTTAACACTGCATAATTGCTATGACATTTATACACAAACATCTGCTCCATTCATTGAAAGGTACTGTTATTCAAGAATATATTATTATATTACTTCACAACGCCATGCGAGAAACGCTTTGTATATAATAACAAGTATTTGTATAACATTTACATTTCAATTTGATTGTGTCGTCATCTTGAGTGGGCTAGCACAGACAACTGCAAAATATCTCAAATAAAGCTAGATGACTGCAGTCATAAAATACAAATGAGGCGCGTCGTGAGAAAACCGGGCTTAATGCATGTGCGTAAAGTGTCGTCCCGGGTTAGCCTGTGCGGCACTTTCCGCCTTTATGTTATTTTCTGTTTCAAAAAAAGTATCTCATAAATCCACTGTAGGCGGAAAGTTCCGTCCTGGATTAGCCTATGCGGACCGCACAGGCTAATCCGGGACGACACTTTACGCACATGCATTAAGACAGGTTTTCCCACGACGCGCTCAAATAATCAACTTGTCAACTAAGTATAAGCGCACGTCTGCAACCTATTTTCATTTTTTTAAATGTCATTCATTATAATTACAAAAGTCATATATTATGACACATAGGAACATAAATAACTTTAAAAGAGACAGAAAACCTAGAGTACCTAATCTCTACTTGAACACAAATATCAAAATATGCGCAGTAACAACGCAAAAAGAAGTCCCGAATCTGATTTGAGCATAGTTAAAAGTAGTTTCACTAGCAATTGCAAAATATTATGACAAGGCATGTTAGAATCTAAATTAGTTCGCGTTATCTTAGTTTATCAGCCAATATACAACTTCGTGCTGATGCGTGTCTATTAAAAACCTCGGGCTAACGCTGAAAAACAGCGATACATCGAAACCTATGTCTTAATTAGACAGACGCAGACAAGAAATACTATTAATAACGTAATTATTCCTGCAGTGTAGTACTCTGTCAGAACTTGTAATTCATCGTAGACATAATTTTAAAACAATTGAATATGCATTATAATGAACGTAGTGAATTGACAAAGGTTGTAATGTAGGTGACACTAGTAATGCACAGTTGTCTATCAGACTAGGTCGGCAAAATAATGATCAACAATGCAAGTGTATCGTTTTAACTTAACCGAATGAGCGGAAGAGCTAGCTACCCCGTGTTGTGAAATTAACTTGTAAAGATGTGTTTTGTTGGTGGCATTGTGGAAATGTATGCATCATATGCAAATAGCGAGTAAACTTAAATTGCAGTTTAGAGAGTTATGCAAAATGTGTCAAAACAGCCTTAACTTTAATTTCGCAATCACCCAAAATGTGCTGGTTGCTGTATTGCTCTATTACCTGCGATACTGGATCCAATAAAAACTACTGTGCACATATGAATGAATACCCCTGATCAATCATCAAGTTCAAAGACGTTAACATGTTGACATGTTTGTATTTGCTCGTCGACACGAAATCACCACGTTTAGACAAATGAAACCAGACATAATATTTTCTTAACATGAACTTTACAACTGTGTATGTTATAAAAAATTATATTTTAATGAATTCATGTACAAAGACTTAAATTCAGAAATGGCATCAGTGTATTTGATAAATTACTTATGGTTTCATGTCCAAAGCGCGATAACATGATATTAGGGAAATATATGAAACAATATGCGATTATTTCTAGGAAATATTAATATTAATGTAATATGAATCTGTGGAATCTAGTACTTGTCATGAACGTATATTTTATTTCCGTTAGTAAAAAAGAAATAGGAAAATCTTCAAACAGAATACTTTGTGTACATGTTGGTGCCGTCTACATTAATGTGTGGCTTATTTCCAGTTAGTGTTCCAAAGGCACTCCGTGTCTGTTACATTTCCTCCTTTGCTTCTATATGCGGCGGAAGTGAGCGAAATGACACTAATGATGCGAGCTCATTACATGTCTATACATTGAATTCACGGTCGCTGTGAAGTCGTTTTTATGACTTAAGGCTTATGAAATTGGACTATGTTATCGTCATGTGTGTAGTACATTTCGTATCGAGTTCACCGGGATTCTCTCACAAATGACCATCGCCCACAGAAGACTTGTTAGTTGGGTTACGGTTGAGAGTGTAAGATACAGGAGAAGCCCCGTTCCAGAGGCGACCCTGGACTTTTTAGTGCCCGGCGTAAAGGACCTAGTACACTGCACCTCGGTTTTACGTCTCATGCGAAAGACGAGTTAGTAGGTTAGGGTGTAGCGGGGACACGAACCTGCGGCCATAGGCTTTTGAAGCCAGTGCGTTACCGCTAGACCACGGATCCGCTTCATGTAATCTTCATAGACGATTTTCGGGTTAAGATTTAACCCGTTGACTTTTACCAATGCCTTTGTTACTTTAAACTTAGCCACATAAGGTTATAGTGAAGTACGTGATACTTTAATGTTCTTCATAGTCTGTGTTAGAAAACAATCAATCAACTTGGCACTGCGTTTATATAAAAGCAGTAAGAACCTTAAGCTCTTTTAAGCTATATTTTTTCAAAGCGCTTAGACTTAAAACACGATCGTTTATATTGTTCGCATTACCTCCTGTGTCATTCATTAAACTTGACATAAGTATCTAATGTGCTGAAATGAAATTATATCAGGCAGGACTTTCCCGGTCGGTAAAGAACGGAATTCTAGCGGATAATGATCGCATTGTGTAAACACTGGCATACATATTCTGTAAATAAGTAAATTATAAAATGAATAGTTGCATCAGAAGTTGAGAAACGCCCTCTGAACAACTCGTGGTAGAATAATAATAATAATAATAATAATGATATTTATAATACATGCATATAATATAATATTTATAATAATAATGTATTATTATTATTATTATTATTATTATTGTTATTATTATTATTATTATTATTATCAAAGGTTGTAGTAGTAATATTATCCGTAGTAGTTGTAGTATTAGTCCTTGTGGCTTAATTTTGAAGTTACACAATTGTTATGACTATTTAAAAACATACATATTGCATAAGCCCATTTAATTCATATTACATTTGAATGTGTTTCACAAGAGTAACTCATGTATTGTACGTATGAATGTGTATATACATATACGCTGTATGAATATTCTGAGACTGAAATTTCATATCACCTAAAAACTGCAAATTTTTATAACCTGGACATTTATTCGTTTCCTTTTTGTAGGAATGAAGAATTAATTATTCAACATAACAACACACTATAAACAGTTTGGCTTGTTTTTAAAACCACCTGGATTGCTTAGCTATAGTTATGAATATGAAATCTTTACATAGTGTTATTGGGTAAATAATTAATTTCTCATACTTGTATCATTATTTATAAATTGCAATATAATAATCATAGGCTCCAATAATTATTGCATACTTAATATTCGGTCTGTATGTGGTTACCTCGGAGCACGTCCACTATAACAACTGCATTTTCTAAACAATATGTTTTCAAAAGAATGCGTCTTTTTATAATCATAGAATGATCAATGATATGTTAGCGTAGAATGTCACTTAACGCATGCAAAGATGTATTTTCCACCGTCACGCAATCCTTGAATGGATTCTTCGCCATTTTTATTTCCAGATTGTCATTAAGGATGAAAACGTCTGACATAGAAAGTTCGTGCCGCGGACGTTCATTACTAAACTGTAAACTGTATTTCAATTTATCCTTGAGAAGACTACGGACTCTGCGTGCGCAAATGAACGTCAGCTGACATTAAAAGCAGTGACTTTGAAAGGCAACGCATTTTTTATGACAATGACATTTGTGTCTTTTCTTCTTCTTCCTCTATGGAAATGTAATACCTCGTTAAAATGTTCAAAAACAGACAAAACACTTTTTAAATTGCTCTTCAATTGATTTTTGGGGATTTACAAAAACAATTATGTTCTGAGAAAATCAAGCTCTGTTGAATCTGAATGTTATATGATATTATATTAAACGAAAATATATTCATGAATTATATTAAATAAATGCAAAATTTGTTTAAAAGTGGAGATAAAATATTTAAATTGGCGAAAGTTAGTGGCGATAACACTTATGGACACAAATAACGTAGTTAGACTTGCAACAGTCATTAAAAATGTCTACTGAATTAACGTTTTTACTGTGTCAGCAGAAACACAACTATTTTTAACCTTTATTGTTAACACTGTATGTGTGATGCAATAATTGATAGCACAATCAATGAGTATGGCTCCAGTTGCCATATCATATGTCATGGATTGACGATGTGATGTAATACAGTAAAATTTTAACTATGTAACTGCAGATTGGCCACAAAATGGCTCCATTGTATTTACAATAGCGACAGTTTTTTTAAATGGCGAAGTTGGAGGCGACAAGATAAATATCACACCTCCAACAAATTTCCAGCACCTCCATTGGCTAAAAAAGGTCACGTGACTGCCCCGTATTTTCCCATCTCCAGAAAATATTAGGACAGTAAAAAAATCAAAATAGCCGTCGGTCAATTAAAATGGTTTTCTTTGGCAATTTTGTGTTGACTTTAACTTGATAAGTTGGCAAATGTCAATACTGACTACATGAACGTATAAGAGGGGAGTAACTGGTACGGATTCATATATACTTACTGCTGTCTGACCTAAGCTTTCTTGCCGTTTAAGTGGACATATTTGATTTGTTTACGTTTTGTCGTTTGATCAAAATGTCGCTGTCAAAAAGATCAGCACATATTTCGACTGAAGAATTTAGAGGAAGAGGCTAAATCCACTCCGAAAATTATTTTAAGTGTAAAGAAAATATTGGGTCAGTAAAAAAAATAGTTACAATTTTGTTTCATCTTCTTACTTACTTTAAAGTCTTACTGAAAGGTTGTCGGCGTGATATAAACGATACAGGGTGAATTACTGCCCCGTATGGAAAATACCGGGCAGTCAGGAGATTCATACTGGGCTCGACGCAAGCGTCTCGCACAATATGTATATCCTGACTGCCCCGTATTATCCCATATGGGGTTGCAATTTACACTGTTTCTTATAATATTTACCAGTGAGAGCTCTGTATTTAATGTAAAATATTAACTCACCAGCAGTTAATTGAATATTGCTCAAGTAATATTTGCAAATTTTAGAAGTTGATCGCAATTAAAAGGCCATCTTTATAAAGTGAGTAATTGTCAGTTTTGATGTTCATACTACGTACAGGATGACAACACAAGTGGGTGTAATCAAGCACCCAAGCAAACTGCTGATACCGAAATGTATCCATAATTTTGTTTCAATAATAATTATATTTTATATAGATAACATGCATGCGCCACCCACAATGATTCAAAATATACATCAACTGGTTTTTTGTTGTTGCCATTATGTAAATAAAAGACACCGGTTACGTTTTGCATTAACATATATTGCCTTCAAATGTGTGCTTTCACATATAAAAAATAATGCTTATAACTTTCTTAAAGTGCATGCTTCTTAAAGATTTATCATCCATACATTGCGTAACATTGTATTTTCGAAATATAACATAAACCCAATAAATGCAGCTTTCGAATCATATGCAGACAATACTTTTACCACAGTTATTAATCTTAGACATTGACAACATTATTATCAGAACCAAGTGATATATTTCCATTATAATTAAATGTTGAAATGGCTGATAGATTTTTTGTTATACAAAATAACATCGACAACCATTTTGTTACCTTCTAAAACTATTAGATACTTGCAATTTTAATGTTTGACATAATATTGTTAGCCTGTAAGAGCGGCAAAAACAACGCCATTCAAATCACACTAGTATTAAGCCCTTTCTGTGCAATACGTTCCAGGCTTCATCGCGTAGTTTCACTTCGGTCTTGTAGACCAACATCGCGACATTGCTAAATGAAAGTTTCAATGTTGCTGTACTAGCTATACGATAATCCAATATCGGGGTTAAACAAATTGCATATTAGCCATTTTCATATTCAATGCTTCGTCACACACTTTCATCTTATTTTTTATTTATAATAATGATTTGCATTGTATTAGCTATTATGATGTCACTAGTGCACATGGACGATTACCCAATTGAGGACGATGGCCCAATATTTTTAAGCGTTATCATACCACTGACCGATAAGATAAATAAACTCATCCCACCTTATCTAATATCATGTCACTGACTAATAACACTGCAACTTGTACTCCACCAACATTAACGATTATCATGCGCCTGTAGCATAGATTTTCTAGGTCCGCCCACTTCTCGTCGCTGACGTCGTTAAAAGGTCAAAAAAGAATACATATATACAATCATAACATTTTAATTCATAAAAATATAATTTACTGGAACAAAACATTCAAACATTATTCAATAAACAAGAATTAAGTTATGACGACAATTAAGCATTATGCAAAAAACATATGCAATCTACAACATAGAAAACCTGTCAATATATTTAAAAGCTGGTATTTTTAAAAGCTGAAACAATTACAATCAGACATCACACACACTGAAATTCATTTTTAGGAAAATGCTATTAAGACCAGTTATTTTAAATAGACAATTGCATTTTAAATGTTCTTATCAAAAGAAATCAAACAATCTAGCCAGGTAACAATTTAACAATCATTTGATTATGGTCAATTTAACAAAACTGAACTCTTACAATTCAACAGAAATTCAAATACATACTCAGTACTAGCCAATCTAAGTTGATTAACAACAAATTAATTTACTTCTAAATGAAATTTTAAAAGTTACAGAAAAACATATAAAAAGTGGCTATACAAATTAAAAACAATAGGTTTTAGTGAAATAAAATGCAGACAACGCATTATGTTTTTAATTACTTCAGTCCAACATGAAAAAGGGAAATGAATAAGGAAAATAAAATAAGGGAAATGATGCACAAAAAATAGAAGAACATGCATTAAAAAAATATATATGATGGTCAACAAGAAATTCTTCAATTGACAGTAAAACAACTAGTTATATACTGTTTGGAACTAACAGCCACGATTATCTCCCTATTGATGCAGTAACTCATGTTTACTACAAATTGTCTAAAATGTCACATAAATAATTGTACGTTTGCAACAACTTTCATTTCACAATTCTTTGCTTTTACTGTCTGTCAACCTGAATATATTAAAAACATTCAGTCACCTTTTGAAAATTAACGCATTATGCACTGATGGAAATATTGATTAACGACTCATTTGCTAATAAATCCACTGTTGTTCTTTTTACTTTTAAATCCGCTGTTGTTGTTTTGTGTTAAACCCCCGTTATTGAATGTTCACATGACACACATAAACTCTCGAAAAGTCGTTCATGTCGACTGCAGTGTACTTCTTGTGGTTGTTAATAGATAAACGATGTAAATGCATTTATATTGTGTTCAATGTTATCTCGCTTCAGTTTTTGTGTATTGATTAAATGTGTGTTAAAATGTTATTGTTGTTGATTTTATGTAGATTTAGTTTTCATGCGTAACTATGCATTCGCAAGTAGACATCATCAGGCTGTCTCATTTGCATACTGCGTTGTACTGTCAAGAGTACATTGTTTTCAAACGAATGTCAATTGCAAGAAGGAATCAAATAATAAAAAGTACATAATTTAATAAGATGTGTATTAGACTAGATACATGTATCAGCAGTCCTCTGTTTAATATCAGGCCCATTACAGCTGGTAGGTTAGCCAAGTGTGCAAAATGTGGTTTACAATACCATAGGTATGTTTATTCCTTGAGGAATAATTGGCGCTTCAAATTAAAAATTGTTAAGTTATACATTATTATTCCTATAATTCAAAACAAGCAACCTCGGCTGCTTATTAATCAATGTCATATCTTATTTGCACATAATGACTGTAATAAAATACGTTTGAACTTAATTTAATGAATGCCCTCGCTTGCCCGCAATTCATATCCATTTTAGTTAATGAATAAAACTATTGCTAATACAAAGGCACAGCTTTGATATTTAACAAACGCATCGGAGTGTCTAGAAACAACTCAATTAATATGTCGTTGAATATGCCCAGGAACACTTTGCATAGGCGGGCATAACGTGATATTCTGGATTTCGAGTAGACTGCATAAAACATGAATACGTTTTCTTCAGAGTGTTAGTGTTTGCAAATGTCATTAGTTTGTGTTTGCAAATGTCATTAGTTGAAACAAAATAATACATCATAAAGTTTATTGTTATTAATAGGAAAAGAATCATGTGGGGAATTAAGAGATTTATATGAACAGAAGCTTACAGATGTAGATTTTGTGATGCACTGATATTTAACAGCAGAGCTGAAACTGGAAAGCAGGGCTCGTAAAATCGATCTGAAATGCCCTACAATTCGAAACACTCACGCAGAATCCATATTAATACATTTCGTTACTTAAGCATAGAAAGGCTTTGATGCGGTACTACTGATAATTTCTGAAAAAGACAATAATTTAATTAAGGACTTGACTGAAGTTAAATGTTGCTGAGCGTCAGCAGACAGTATGTAGAATGAAAAATATGAAATTGTTGTTATAAAACATTTCACTAATACGGTACCATTGAGTGTCGTGAATTGCAAGTGTTTTGGAGGTAAAGACACATACAATAAACTCTACTGACAAAGTATTAACAGAATGATTAATCAAAGGTTCACGCTCCTTTTCTGGAATAAGTTAGACGGAGGAGCTCACCATGTCTTGCTTTAATCACATACATAATGGTATTTGTAAATTAAAGATGAACATTGAGTCTCCCTATGACAACTATTCGTTTTCTTTGCTTACCTTAAAGTTAACTCATTTGTCGGAGAAAATGATAGCACCTGGTACTTGGTTGACGTCAATTGCAAGCAAGGCAAATTACATGTAATTGTATTCTTGTTTAGTACAATGATAGCACCTGGTACTTGGTTGAGGTCAATTGCAAGCAAGGCAAATCACATGTAATTGTATTCTTGTTTAGTACAATGATTAAGTCGTTATCTTAGCAATGGACACTATACAATGTACCAATTGTAAGACATTTTTATTTGAAACACCTTCTGAACGTTATTACCAGTCAATTTCATACATCACCCCCAGTGTTCATCTACATGTATATTTCACGAGAAAGATAAATCATGTTTGTGCTATTCATAGATACAAATAGTCATGACTTTTACCAAGAAAATAACTCCCTGTTATTCGAAAGACCGTAGATTGTTAGAAAATGTGTTTTGAAGAGTGGACGAGTAGGTGTCTTCCTGGTTGTTAAGTGGTCTGGATAAGACAGGAAAGTGGCTGCTTTCTGCGTATGTGTATCGGCTTCATGACGCAATATGCATCGTTACATGGAGTATTCTTCTCGTGTATAATACTATGAATCTAGATTCTCAAAATAAACTGAAATTCATGTTTTAGTACAGCATTGCAAGCATGCATATATAGAATTTTGACACGTATGTGTGCATTTGCAATCACACAATGTGTGTCGTAAAATGTTTTGCTTGTATAATTCCGTTAACATGTTAATAATAAGTCATATGTTTACATTTCGCGCAGCTCGAATGTCATAGTTAGTCCCAGCGGTGGCCCGACTGCTCACCCCCAATACGCATACGAGACTTGAAAGACAGTGACCTCACATTCAAGTTTGTGTGTCTTTCTTTTTTCTTGGAGTGTGTGCTGTGGTGTGATAAATGTTTGCTATCTTAAATAAGGTACTGATGCGGCTTAAATAAGAGACACTGATTTTGAAGAAAATATTTCATACTATAACCCACCTACAAGCAATCATTAAACGTTCTATTTCGGACTGATTGATCAATAATAGCACACTGTAAATGACTTAGAAATCACACAATTTTTTAAATAACGTTTTAAATTTAAAACAGGTTTATTTAATTGCACGATAAAACGCGTTTTGATTTAAATACGTTGGATAAGAACGCGAAATACTCGAAGAAGCAGGAATGTTTTAAGTCAAGACTGTTAAAATTATCGACCAAGATGTAACTAATTTTTGATCCGTTGATTGTTTTTCCCGACAAATTGTACCGGTTAAAAGAAAATAGTCTCCTAACTCATTGGATAATTATTACATGTAACTTGCACACGATGTTGTTGGTTTTCATAGGTATTTGATTTAATTGTTATTGTTTATGTGCGTCAACGGCGCAAACACGAATAAATACTTTATACGTTATCGCGATGAAAGGCGTTAGCATGTTAACATGTTATTATTAAAATAATTATGATATTGAACATGGCATGCAAAAGATTCACTTTCACAGTAAACGTTAGAAATGAAGGACAATACAGTGCGACAATACAGACGGTTTGGAAGTGTTTGTAAATTAGGCGAAAATAGTGAACAGAATTTCCTGTTACGCTGAAAGAAAAGCAACATTCACTGTTTGTAAAATAACTAAATGCAATAGACACTGCGCGCTTTTGATGTCAAATATACCAATTATTTTAATATTATATCCATATTGTACTCGGCGTTGATTACCTAGAGCTCACCCAAGAAAGTCATGTGTTTGAAATTTGAGGACAGAATCAGGAATTAATGACAACAAGCATCTGGAGTTTTAATAACATTGTTTAAGCATTGTTTTGCTGTTCAATCAACATGTTTTGCTCTGTTGCAGTTATGATTATGGAAACTGACAGACAATGTTGCAATACGTGTCGATTTTGTATTGCTAAGTCTTTTCTTGCATAATATAAAAAAAATCACTGATATGTTTTTGTTATATGTTTTCACAATTACGGAATTAATTTCTTTAAAACAATTAAAAAATGAACACATTTCCGAAGCTATGTCTTCGAAAAATTGATTTCCTTCACAAGTTTTTATGTTTATATAGAAAAAAACCGATACAAAGGCGTATACAATAATTAAAATGTGTATAATAAAACTACATTGTAACAATTTCTATTAAAAACACAAACTAATTACTTAAACAAAGACAACCCAGAGTGGGTATCGGACTTACGAAGACGATCGTGAGAACACATATTTATCAACAGCGCTCTAACCGACTGCGTCGTTCTGATAGGAAACAATAACAGTTCATTCTTTGGTTTTACACGTTTCAGCTTTGTGACAGTTTGTTGTCATAAAAAAGATTAAATAACTTGTGCGAGTCAAAATAAAGTGGTCCGTAAGTAATATTTTACCATAAGAGTTTAACGCAAACACGTTTACTATAAAATAATCCATTGTTGACGTATGTCTGACCCTATAACATAGTGAAAGTGGAACGCAATCCAGAATAAAAACTGAACCAACTTAAGGTATAGTGAAATACGTGATACTTTACCCCAACATGTTGCTCGACAACTAATAGAATATAAACCCCTTTTATGATGGTGACATGGCATCTGGATAATTAGAACTGGCATATAGCAGGGGATTTCCTTGCTTGGTACCATTTTCGTCTAAGATGAGCGCATTTTCTGCACTAGCCTTCAATTTTTATTAATATTGATATACTAATTTAGAGAATTAAATTGTGTATCAACACAATCTTTAAGACCATGTTATGCACACACTTTTAATGCTCAAAAATGAAAGCAGGGTTGTTAAAACGATTGATAAATGCAATCAACTTAACGCACATCCAGATTAAAACAGTTCATTATTAATGCACAAATAAGCCTTGATGAAAAACACCAAATTGAGTCATTTTTAATTTCTTAAAAAACGGATTTGATGGTAAATAAAACAAGAGGGCCAAATGGCCCTGGGTCGCTCACCTGAGTTTCATTAGTCAAACCATTTTAAATGTGTTAGATTTTTATACGGATATGGATATACTGATACGGACTTATGGAAATGAGGCCTTAATGATCATGGTTGAAAAAGCTTAAATGACAACAGACATTTACAATTTGGGAAGTACATATAAGTATAAGCTTTTTCTTCAATTTGACCTAGTGACCTTGTTTTTGGTCCCACATGACCCAGATTCGAACTTGGCCCAGATACCATTGGGACAAATGTTCTGACCAAGTTTCATGACGATTGGGCAAATAATGTAACTTTTAGAGGGTTAACAAGCTTTTTATTCAATTTGACCTAGTGACCTAGTTTTTGACCACACATGACCCAGATTCATATCCGGGCGAAATACCATGAAGACAAATGTTGTGACCAAGTTTCATGAAGATTGGGCAAAAAATGTAACTTCTAGAGTGTTAAAAAGCTTTTTCTTTAATTTGACCTAGTGACCTAGTTTTCGACTCCACGTGACCCAGATTCGAACTCGGCCGAGATATCATTGGGACAAACGTTCTGACCAAGATTCATGAAGATTGGGCAAAAATGTGACTTCGAGAGTGTTAACAAGCGTTTTCTTCAATTTGACCTAGTGACCTAGTTTTTGACCCAACATGACCCAGATTCGAACTCGGCTGAGATATCATTGGGACAAATGTTCTGACTAAGTTATACGAAGATTGGGCAAAAAATGTGACTGCTAGAGAGTTAACAAGCTTTTTCTTCAATTTGACCCAGTGACCTAGTTGTTTGACCCAGATTGGAACTCGGTCGAGATATCATTAGGGAAAATGTTCTGACCAAGTTTCATGAAGATTGGGCACAAAATGTGACTTCTAGAGTGTTAACAAGTTTTTTCTTCAAGTTGACCTAGTGACCTAGTTTTTGACCCCACATGACCAAGATTCGAATTCGACCGAGATATCATTGGGACAAATGTTCTGACCTATAACCTAGAATTATCTTAATTTCTTCCAAACGTTCGCCTATACTGACAAGCTATTTTAATCCGAGTATTATTTATCAATGTATGGAAGCGTCCTAGTGCTACAGTCTATATCGTTTTTGGATTCCGTTATCTCATAATTAGGACATACTTAGTCCTAATAAGGAGATAGTAAGTCCTAATTAGGAGATACTAAGTCCTAATTAAGAGATACTAAGTCTTAATTAGGAGATACTAAATCCTAATTAGGAGATACTAAGTCCTAATTAGGAGACAGCATCTCATAATTAGATGATACTAAGTCCTAATTAGGAGATACTAAGTCATAATTAGGAGATAGTAAATCCTAATTATGACGTACTAACTCCTAATTAGGAGATAAAAAGTCCTAATTAGGAAATAGTATCTCCTAATTATGAGATATAAATCCTAATTATGAGAAAGTTAGTCCCGATTAAGATATACTAAGTATTGTAGTATCTCAGTTCTAATTAGGGGTTAGTATGTCATAATTATAACTCACTATCTCCTAATTATGAGATACTATCTCTTAATTAGGACTTAGTATCTCCTAATTAGGACTAACTATCTCCTAATTAGGTCTTAGTATCTCCCAATTAGGACTTAGTATGTCATAATTAGGATTTAATATTTCCTAATTAGGACTTATTATCTCCTAATTAGGACTTACTATTTCCTAATTAGGACTTGCTATCTCATAATTAGGACTTACTATCTCATAATTAGGACATTGTAACTCCTAATTAGGGCGTATTATCTCCTTATTATGAGATAATGGAATACAAAAATAATATAGACCGTGGCACTACTACGCTTCCATATCTATGTAATTGACCTATTGACTAATTTGTATTTTACATAATGAGTTTCTGCTTCGCCTAAGTAAGTTATTTAATCAATTCATGAAATCAAGGAAAGTTTCAATACACGACAGGCCTTAATAATAATTACTTACTGTCTTGCTTATTTTTTGACTATTTCAATTGATGATTATCCATTAAAGATATATTATTTTTAAATATATTTCTATGCCAGGAATATTATTTATAGAAAATATATTTATTCATCTGCGATGAAATATTAAAACTTGTCATTTTCTGAATATGTCCCTGTAATGCACATTTAAAATTTAAAAAAATCTTAACATTTCACCAGTGAAATCCATTTATTATATATTTTGAATTACTCCCAGTGTTCATTTAGATTTCGCGAGAGAGATAACTCAAGTTTGCGCAATCCATAGATACAATCATGACGTTTACCAAGAACATCGCTCCCCGTATGTGGAAAGACCCGTAGAGTGTGTTAAAGTGTGTTTTGAAATGCGGACTGCTTGGCGTCTTCCTGGATCTTAAGTAGTCTTGATAAGAACGGCGTAAAACAAATGAATACTTAGTTTCGGTTTTGTATTAATATTTCACGTCAATTATATGCAATTTTTTTGAGCTTTGTGAAAACCTGGCCAAAAAACGCAGTTTTACCTAATTAATAAATGTCAATGTCTAATATTTTCACGCATATTTTGTACTGCTGCCTACACAAAAGTAGTATAGTTACTGTGGCTTCAATATTAACTTATCGTTTGATTAAACCTTTAATTGTACAAAGAGAATAAATGCATGTAATGTCAAGTTTTCAAAAATTGTATTAAACTGTCACGTCCATTATATGCAATTCCACCCCTGGCCAGAAAACGCATTTTTACCTGATACATTAGAAGTAAAGTCTCATTTGTTCACATATATTGTGTACTGCTGCCTAAACAAAATTGTCCTAGTTACTTGGCATACATATTCATTTTTGTTTTATTAAACATTGGATCTTATAAAAAGAAATGAATACATTTAAGTTCAAGAAATATTACATGTTCTGTCAATTAGATATTTAGATAGATGTACTGTTCTTATGTGTGAATACACAAGTTTCATATATATCTTGTTAAGTTCATCAAGTTATAGAAATATTAAATGTTTTGTGATTGATCACTCACTATAATATATATTGTATTATTGCTTTAATAAACAAAAGAAAAACTGTAAAGTTCATGTTTACAAATTTTGTTATGTTTTGGGCCCGTATTCACAAAGATCCTTATGGAAAACTTAAGTAAATTTCCTAAATTCACACAATTTCTTAAGTCTGTGACTATTTCACGTCCATGTCTCCTGACATTTAAATGTTTTAAACTAATAAATATTGCTTAGATGTTTCGTGTTTTACTATTTTGTAAACAGAAATAATTGGATTTCACATAGAAAATTTGATCATCTGAAAAGTTCGCTTCAGTACAACATAAATTAAGATTTCACTTAGGAGCTCTGTGAGTACCGGCCCCGTCCTGTAATGTCTAACGCTTAGGACAAGTGTGATAATACTAGAACATCCGATGTACACTGTTACTCATAAGCTTTCTCAGAAGATTGTATCCCATACATGATGGAGAATGCGCTGTTATGGCAGATTTCAAATCTGAGAAACTGACATTTCTTCATTAACTACCAAGGGGCATGTCTCTGACACTTGAGCTGCACTTATTTCACAAAATGTATTCTACGATTCTACGATGCTACATGTATATGTGTCGCGTATAACGGACAGCGCACAGTTGAATGTACGGATGATTTTTTACTGTAATATTAAACAGTACTGAGTAAAGAGACACTAGACGTAAACAGAACTCAGTATAATAATTATGTATTTTTATTATTAGTGCAGCTTGAGGTTCATTATTTGTATACTTAGTATGCAAAATCAAAAGTATAAATATACGATAAATATAAATATATGAACAAGAAAGGTGTTTTACTTCAACACATGTTATTTTACGACAACGTTTATCATTTAGCTTCTCTACCAGTTCACAGAAAGCATATTAATACATCCTATACATGTATGTGTTGTATTTTATTAATTTTGTGTTTTACGCATATGACGCATCGTTATTAAAATAAATATATAGCATTTAAGTTGTTAAACTTCCTGTCAGCTCATAATAACGTATAAGAAATATTAATAAAAAAAAAATTATCATCCTACAACACGTATAGGTTGGCAATGTGACATTCTGGTCTACAAGGGGAAATTTAAAAAAATTACTAGTTCATCATTTTTATAAAATGGCTCTTCCAGGTAAGGAATGTTCAACTTTGTACTTTACCGATTGGGACAGATATTATGTAGCACAGAAACAATATGTTCATGAGGTAAAAGCTTTGATTTCTGCACTCAATCAGACGTGTCGTATTTATAATCAAATCAATATATCATTATTATTTTTACGCTCACGCAGCTGGAAATTATTATCAGATATAAACATTCTACTAACTTAAACTTAGCAATGGTATATATTATAATACATACTCAACACTTATATACTATCGGGTTTTAAGCGAAGTAAGCAAATTAAGCAAATTATGGTATTTAAAATGACGGGAGATTGTTTGATGAATGTTTTAGAGGCTATTTATGTGAATAGTGAATAGTGTTTTAACGCTTTCAAATCGTATTCTAGTGTTATAAATGCTGGCAATCATATATTGATATTCGCGAACTTCACATCATATTTATCAACAACTACATACTTTAGACAAAGCTATAAGAAGAATCCTTTGCTTCAACCTTCATTCAACTCAGTACTGTTCATGTGTGCACGTAAGCAACGTAGACACGTTTTGCTTCAGTTGTTAATTTATACAGCAACTGATATCACATAATAATATTTGGTTTCAAACATATTTTAATGTTAATTCTGTTGGGTGATGAGATCGCATTGTACTTGCATATTTCAGGCATGTCTAAAGAATGTTTTGGTTTCTTTTCAGAACAAAAGATTTGAGTGAAAGCCTGCTTGCAACGTCAAACAGAACCATCCCGAAAGCAGATTCTTTTGTGTATCTTATATTTGTTTAGGTATTTCTGGAATGACTTTTGTTCGTCGAGAAGACCTTTCATTCAAATAATTAAGACATGTTTTGTAGAATTTAAGTATAGTTTCAGTATCTGCGGTATTTGCTTTAGACGTCAGGGCATCAATCCGACATACTGCCAACGACGGCTTCGAACCAGAATCGATTCATGCCAATAACATATTTTGTCAGATTTGGTTTTGTTTTTGATCTAGTGATTTAAAACAGTGTCGATACGTAAATAATTATTGTACTCATATCTCATAGCGAGTAAATAAACTAATAACATGTGACCTCCTCTCTGACAAAGACTAGCATGAGTTCCCATCATTAGTGCATGGACAATCCCATGTGAATCATTAATCTATATCATGATGGGTTTGCCTGACACATTAATTCATATTCTAATGGATGTGTCTGACAAAAATAATGTATTATCATATCACTGTCCACACATACGATAGTAAGACGTTATTAACATGAGACTATATATTTTTCATATATATTACATTATGATCTTCTCACTATTTGATTATATTCTCTGAATTATTACACAAACACATTGAATTTACTTAAATAAAAGTGGTACACATTTGCATTATTGTAACACAATTATATTTCTTGTAACACATTTCTTCCTTTAATTTATACAAATACTAAGCATAATAACTAACACTTTCCTAAATCATATCTGTTTGTAAAGATATACAGGATGATTGTGAACGTATAAGTTTGCTTCAATGCGATATCCTACTATTTTTTTACTGGTTCGTCTATAATCTGTCACTCTGTTATTGCTTGTTTCACTACGTTTATTAGATTTTTAAACTTCTATTCAGAATATTATTATAACCGCATGAAATATTAGTATGTATTTTTGCATGATGCCACAACCATGTTTACACAATATGAGCAAGCCTTCATTAGTGTACAGACATTTTGTTTAAATAATTGTTCTGCACGAACTAAATATCAAACTTTACAAAGCTTTCAATGTTTAACGTATATTCCATATTCAAATATAACGTAGGTACTACAAAAGCAGATTTGCACACATATTTGTCAAAACAACAAAACTACAGCTTTGTGAAATTTATTTTAACATCTTTAAAAGCATTACTAAAAACGGGTAAAGAAAGTCTAGGTTCGAATATATCAAAACAGGAATCGGTCAAAATCGTTTATAATCCCATCCACATCTGCATCCTGTAATCGAACCCGAGCATGTGCCCCCAAAGGCAAGCGGAAACACTGCAATATAGCCTGAAAAAAAGGTTTGCATACGCAAGAGATTTGTAGTTTAAATACTTCTACTGTTGGCAATTTACTTTGCAGCTAATGCTTCACAGGTTTTGGTTGATATATGAAGGCAACCTCCACTATATTTATCATGTTTATTGTTCATGTTTTATGTTTATTTATATTTTATTTATAATCTGTATTTATAATTATAATATATTTTTAATAACTTTATAGATAATTCTAAGAATATTTGCTGTTATTATAGGTAATGTATACCAAGTGACTAGTGTTGCAGCTTTAGCGATTATGAAGGTGCATTACACAATAAAGCTTTAAATTGTTTTATCACATTAACTTTACTAATTCATTAAATAAGTTGTGTGTGTTTTAGTTTGAATTGTTTATGTTTAAATATTACACCCACGCACTGAACAATGATTGATTGCCTAATTAGTTTATCATGTCTAGCTGCATACATGCATTATGAAATTAAAACTACGTTAACGTTTAAACCCTTCTTTAAAGAATGCGATACACTTATATAGCAATTAAAATACCTAAAACAATGGAGTTTTAAAAGAATTAGTGCTTTTTAGCATGTTCGACATAATATAGCTATTCTATAAAATATAGTTTTGCAATTTCGTTCACACGAATTTAAACACAATGTCTGAGTCTATGTTAACCCTTATGAACGCGTATATATAGTTGCACTTTTCAATGCGACACAATATCGTATACTGTGAGCGCTACACTACAAGAGTCATACCAAACGCATGCATATAATTTAATTCACTTCTGTTGGTCATAGTAAGATGCTGGTTTCATTACGTAATTTCATTCAGTTCCTTAGACTGCGTTAAAGTCTGTGTTAAATTAAAATGTATTCCGATTAAGTTTTATAACAAAACGTTTGTTGATATATGTTTTTTATCTATGTTATAATGTTATAACAAACATGCCTGTCTGCACGTAGATGAAGGCAATAAAGCAAATGCTGCCTGATGGAATAAGTTAAGTCTCTTAGATTGCAAATACCCTCTTTTGGCAAGTATATTCGTATGCAAGAACTGTTTTTTTACAGTTTGGTTGACAAATCGTGTTTTTATATTATCGTGATGTTATTGTCATCGACCTTTTGAACTATTGCTAGCGATAAAGTTATTAAATTCGCGATGAACCAATGAAAGAAATATATCTGAATGTTGATACTAGACATATTTGGCAAAATATAAATATTGCAACTGCTGTTTATGTAAATTCTTATGAGTTCGGGTCTTGTATCAATGCCACTTAAAATACCTACATATTTCGGCGTTACATAATAGTCTAATTAGAAAATAAATCTACCGAAACCACGTTTGCAAGTTTGATGCATGATACAGACTGCACTTTTAACAGAGAACTGAATTCTGAGCCATTGCCATTAAGGGAAAATTTGTCTTATAAAAGCTTGGTAATTACAAGTACATCTGTACTGCATATGCCTTACTAAGTGTTCCTGACAATACAAACTGTGTCATTAATAAACGATATTTTTGTTTGAAAGTATCAACCATTTGCATCTAAATGCGAGTTTGATTTGCGTGAAACACCTGTAACTAGACACACACGTAAACCAAATATACTGAATTGTTATACGTGTGTTTGGTTTACAATCCTCCAAACAATACACGATCACACTCGAACACAAGTATTTTTGTTTGTTTTGTGCCCGGCCCGGCTAGCTTAGCTGGACTGTCAATCCGGGGATCGTGTGTTCGAACCCCAGCCCGGCCAAATAACTTGTGTGGTGTTTGGTCATGAAATTATGTCTAAGGTCATTCCCCCCCCACCTCTAATTAAAGTAGGGCAGTTGTCAGTTGCTGGCATAAGTGTGTGCACTTAGTACTGGTAAACTGCTTAGATCGGCTGAGCTCGCCCAGGAAAAGTGTGAGTAGGTTAACTGACCGCCGTGATATGACAGAAATACTGTTAAAAACGGCGAAAAATCCAAACAAACAAGCAAAGGTATAATATTTGAGTGACAATATTTGACCCTTACCGTCGGTACTACTCTAGTTATTACAAAAGCCAAACAATGGATCCAAATAATAATGTAAACAGTGTGTGATAATGTCGGAAACAACGCGAATGTAACACAAATAATATGCCATTACATTTTCAATATACCACACGTGCCTGTTTGCATACTGATATTCTGGTTTCCAATAGGTAATTTTAAGATGAAACTATTTCAGCAGTTTTGCAGAAAATGTCCTTCCGAGGTGAAGAATCTTTCAATTTGTACTTTACTAATTTGAAAATACATACTAGAATCAAAAGTTAATATAAACTATTAGAACTAGACCTAGATCTTTACACAGAACACACAAGGTATAACCATTATTCATAGTCTACTCTTTTAAATTTCGCAAGAAGCAACTGTATATAAATGATAAATAATCAACAGTCAACACTTATATAAAATTAGTTCCTTAAATGTTTCATCAATTGTCCCAGGATTTAAAATGACACATTAATTTATAATTAATTAATGTTTCAGCGGCTGTATCTCAGAATAGAGGTTTAACTTGAGTATACGACATAAGTGTCGTCAATTCTGAAAATACGATATGTGTGTATTGAACTCGTGCGTGATTTTAAGACAAATTGAGGTACCGTTGCATTATACCTGTGTTTCAACTTTACGCCTATCTCAGTGTTGCCTTTGGGAGCACGTGAAAGGTGAATCACCGAGAGCCGTCAATACTAACATAATCACATATAAGAAGTGTAACATAATTGTTTCATATGGCATTCATAACGGCTAAATTATGTGTGCTTCATGCTTCTCTGTAGTTCACAAAACCCCATGTGAATCATTAACATATATACTGATGCTATTGCGTGACAAAACTTATGCATTGTCATAGCAACCCGATGTATCCATTGAACGACGTTATAAATGTGGAACTAGTGAGTGTGTTGCGTGACATACGGGTCTCACTTCTGGATTAAAATAAGAAAACACACACCAAGTTTGAAATTCAAAATAAAAATATACATACACATCTGCATGATTTTAAACATACATACTGTTTTACAAGTAACCCAATTACGCTTTTTGCTGAACAAAGATGATTGTATATTCACAGCAAAAAAACGATTGCTAAAATGTTCGGATACCGACTGGATCAAACATTGCACAAATAATCAACTTAATCCTCAACATTTCTTGACATTCATTTTCTGATTTAAAAGCATTTTTCGTATCTTTTTACGAAATCGTCGACACGTTTTCTTTAATTTTACACGTTGTATACTACTGCATGAGTTAGCACTACAAGTTCATATAATAGGAATATACACGAATTTGTTTTCCAGTATATGCATCAAATTTGAAAGATCTTACGCAATCAATATGGCCATTACAAATTATACAGAGTGTTATTACCGACCAACATTATTATTTCACTTGTTGAAAGTGAAATGTGAGTACACATTTACTGTCAAGAACCACTGTGCTATGAAATCACTTGAAATAATAAAAACAACGTATTAAAAAAAATGTAGTCACAAATACCCCATAGTTAAATGTTATTAAAGGGATATGGTCATTTGCTTATATTTCTCACTATTGCACCACATAACATGACAAAACAAAGTCATATCGTACTGGTTATTGCTACTCTGCTATAAAATACCATGAAATTAGAATATTGATGACAGTAAATAAAATTATCGTGTACGCTGATACTTCTCTTTCTGCTAGAAGTCATAAGAAGGTAAAAAAGTCACCAATTTCAAAAATATTAGTTTGCTTTAATGGCAACATGTTTCAGCGATCCAATGTTTGTTCGTTAAAGTAGAATGAAAATGATAGCCTCCTGGCAGTTTCGTTTTAAATTAGTTTCTTTCTTTTTTTAGGCCTAACTCGTGTATGAATTAATATGTGATTGTTATTTAACGAATAATGAAAAAACAAGAAGAACAAACGTCGTAATTGGAGCATTATGAAAAGTATATACGTGATAACCTCAAGTTATATAGGGACTGCCTTAATTAATTAGACTTTTTGAGGATATAACATTGCCATTGAATTGGTGTTAATCCATTTGTAACTAAAAAAACTCGAAACCTGTTGGCAATCAACTATCAGCAACAGTGCTTACATTTCGAACGCAATAATGTTTCCAATACATTGAAATATTATCTTTGAAAAAGATTCATAACAATCATAGTTTATGTACTTGTGAAAGCTCTCTCGAGATAGAGTTCATGCATGCATCATTCAGAAACAGACGAGAATAAATACATTGTATTCAGTAATATATAAATGTAACGACCAACGATAGAAAGAGAACGAATATGCGATCACATGTTGCTGATTGGTATTGGGTTCGATTTGTTGGATATTTAAATTTTTTCACATTATTCATAATTTGATGTTACCGATTTATGTGTAAGTGCATGGTGCCCCAAAAATGGATTCACAACAGTTAAATGCCTTAAATTAATGAATTAACCACGTTAAATGTGTCGATTTAAGGTTAGATTACCTTTCCCACAACGTTTTATGTACAAACACAAAATAATAATCACATCCACAAAAACAATTGTAATTATTCATAGTATCAAACCAAAGCTTATTTACATACACATTTATATTTGTAGTGCATTATACAAACAAGGACATTAAAAGTCATATTTTTGCTATAAATCGACCTACTTTTTTCTTCCAGGCAGCCAATGACAAAAGGTCACACACTAAACCGAATACGCAATAGTACTGATTTAAAGTTAAGTGTCTGTATATTGGTCTAGGTCTGGAACATCTGATGCCGTCGTCTAAGCAATTGCCGAGCGGATGCAGAGCACACCGGATTTATGAAAATAATGCAAAGGAAGCACATTGTCTGAAAGATGATAAAGTAACTTGATTGTAATTGAACGTGACAACGTCTAGTATAGAACATTTGCTGTTTGTGTGTTCCTTATATTTTAGCCCTTGTTTGTCTAATATTTTACTTAAGAATAGTCACACATACAGGCACACATGTTCGTATATAATTGCAATGTTCGATGTGTGCTGCAATATCGGTATCATCTGGGTGTTACATTACTATTGACAGGCGAATATCATGCACATCATACATTTACAGTAATATGGAATCCAGTGATGTTTGGTTATTTCTGGTTCAATCACGTAATTGTCATATATACTCCTGTATGACCCGATTTACTCAGTTCCCTACAGTTTCAAAACCCAACGTGCCTAATACAAGTATCATCCAATTACTTTCCCATGATATATGTAGTGGTTTTATAAACACCCTCTTATTTGGTATATATTACCATTTAATATTAGATAAAGGCTGTTTCATATTCACTGCCCCAGTAACGTATTGATATCGGTGTGTCCAACACTATTAAACTGCAGGTATGTCTGCGACAATGTCCTGGAGAGTTAGGCCGTGGTGTATGTTGACGAAAATAGTGTAGCTTCAGTGTAAACAAACGATAGTTTCTACGGGAAATATTTTTCCTGACCACTAAAAAACCACTAAAAAACGAAACGGTAGTTTCTACGGGTAATATCTTTCCTGATCATTCAAAATCGAGACCTTCTCTTAACATACTATCCGCACCATAAATTTGTGGACAAATTCAGTTCGCAAACTTAGATCAATGTATTATAGGCCGGTTTTCATATTTGAACAGTTCTGTCACTTATATATCATACATAACTATGTTAGTGAATAACTGAATATTTACACAGTACAAATCCCGTGGAAGAATTTAGGGATTTATATCAACGACGAGAGTAGATTTACTTGACCCCAGTAGTTTACTTGTCCTTTGAAGGTCAATGTCATTTACATGGGATTACTTTGAAAGGGAAATATTGTCAAAATGATAATGCTTCTTTATCTTATTTCGAATAGTTTCTGTGCATACTTCGTTGTCGTTGTCGTTTTGTTAATTATATTAATCTCCGCCAAGATGGTTATGTTTTAACCGGCGTTGGCTTGTTTTTCTGCTTGTAAGTTCGTCATAAACGGATTTGCATGGCATTTCCTCAAAAGGCCGGTAAGATTGGTAAGGGCCAAACATCGAATTGTTCCATTTACGGTCATGATCCGCATCACCGTATGGACCCAGGATTTTTTGTTTAAATTATGTTATATTGTTTAATTGCAAATTGCCACGTTTTGCTGCAAGGCTAATTAGTTGCACAATGATAGAGGTATGCGACCTATAGTTCATATATTATGTTCGACTTTGAAGAAAAAAAGTCACATAACAATTATTATTCTTTAATAAATATAGACGTCGCCAAGTTAATATTTTATATCAGGCTATCAATAATTACATATAAGCAGTTGTACTTGTATTGGATACGTTCACTTAATATTTATCGCAGCACGAATTTCTAATGTTCTGCATTTTATTGTACATTTACAGATTATGTCATCCCGCTGACTCATTGATTTTATAAATACACTTCAAAACTATCATTTAAAAGCTGCTTTAATTAGAACCTTTAAATTAATATAGTTCCTTTTTTGAGGATTGATTATTTATTTATTCAACTTAACGACAAACTATGAGCATTTTAGCTCCTTTAGACCACATTACTTGCTTAGATGTAGTTATGAATATGCACTCCTCACATAGTGTCACTGGGAAAATAATTAATTGTTCATACTTGTATATGTATTGTAATATTATTATCATAACCTCTCATAGGTATTGTATACATAAAAATCGGACAGTATATATGATTTCTCTTGGCAAGTAACCTCACAAGCATGACAACTATAACAAATACACTGTGTACAAAATATTTTCCCAATATAATGCGGGCGTTTATAGTCATAACACGACCATTATATGTTATCACATCATGTCACTAAATGATTACAAAGAAATATTGTCCTCTGTCACGAAATCAGTAAATGGATTCTCTACTACTGCGCTATTTTCATTTCCAGATTGTAATTAAGAATGAAAACGTCTGACATAGAATGTTCGTGCCTCGGACGTTCATTAATAAACCGTAAACTGTATTTTAATTTATCCTTGAGAAGACCACGTGCGCAAATGGACATTACAATCAATAACTTTGACAGGCATCGACTTGACTATGACAATACCATGTGTATCTTTGCTTCTTCATCCTCTATGTAAATGTAATACCTGGTTAAAACGTTCAAAAATAGAGATAACTCTTTCTGAATTGCTCTTTAATTGCTTTTCGGGGGGTGGGTGGGTGGGGGGGGGGGGGGTTCAAACACAAACTGGCGAGCTGAATGAAATCTTGTACTGGGAGATGTTTAGCAGTTGGATACAACGGCACAACGCCTTATCAAAGTCTGGACCTATATACCCTATATTATACATTATAATATTTCTTACTCGATGAAATAAAAGCGATTTCTACCTATAATAACAATAATAATGATAATAATGCTAATAATAATAATAATAATAATAATAATGAGGGAGGAGGAGGAGGAGGAGGAGGAGGATTATTATGATGATGATGATGATGATGTTTATGATGATGATGAGTATGATGATGATGAGGAGGATGAGAAGGAGGAGGATGATTATTATGATGATTATGATGATGATTATGATGATGATAATAATAATAAATATAATACAAATAATAATAATAATAATAATAATAATAACACGGATTGCCTAACAGTATACGACTCAGCAGTCTATAAATGTCATAGTCAAATACATTTACTAATGTTTTGTGCAGTGCAGATGTACTGTTTATGATCATGCGTGTTCCAATGACAGACTCGATGTCCCTTGCTACAAAGACAAGTAATGTCAATGTTTTAGAATAAAGTAATGCGTTAAATGTACAGCCTGCATTATGCGAGAGACTTGCAAATGTCACTTGCGAATATATTCTGTTATGTAATGCACAATATATCAAATGAACGACGCATGCACTTTATATGTTATATAAAGTGTACGTTTTATACATTTTAGTAGTTAATAATATATATTTTCGCCAAACATAACGTCCGTCGCGCGTGCTTGCATCCGAAAACCATTTTCTTTAAAGCTACGTCTCCTCTGACATCAATGGACCGACTTTAATGAAACTTCACAGAAATGTTCCTTGGGTGGTTCTCTACTAACGTTGCTCAAATGGTTCCCGGTCCGTGGAACAACATGGCCTTAATATATGAACATTAGACTATTTGTGCGTAATTGCGTAAACGACATCTCCTATGAAACAACGGGGTCGACCATGATGAAACTTTACATGACTCTTACTTGGGTGGTTCTTTGACAAAGACGATCGGTTGGTTCCGGTCCACTGCACGAGATCGCCAGTGGAGCTAAAATACATTAACACAATCATTAAACGACGTCTCTTAAACCACTGGCTAGATTTTATATCAAATTGTAATAATTAGCGGACGGAAATGTATTATCTTATTTGCTGATATTTCATTTTTACACAGACACATATACGCATACGTTGTCATTTTATAAATCATGTCATAGTTGTTTCGGACTTCACGATATCGTTCACATTCTTTGTATTTGACTTAAATCACGAACTGCTGGTTCACCCATTTTATTAAACTGCGATACTTTTTAGCCGTATGGTAGTGAACGGCGTCGAACTGTGCTTTGGTACAGTGTGGTGCAAATGAAATGCTGATGATTAGTTTATAAATGCGAACACTGTGTTCACGTGCAAGAAAACAGTACGTGTGAAAAACGATGAACACGTGTACAAAGTCACAGCATTGTATATTTTGTTGCTACAGCATTGTATATTGTGTATCTAATATAGTATATGCCTGATATGCATGTTATTCAAGACACATGCTATCCGAAAGGAATAACGATAGGATGCATGTTACAATGTCTTTTTTTTTCGTCGTTTTTAACGGTATTTCAGTCATATCACGGCGGTCAGTTAACCTACTCACACTTTTCCTGGGCAAGCTTAGCCGATCTAAGCGGTTTACCGGTACTAAGTGCACTTACCTATGCCAGTAACTGACAACTGCCCTACTTGAATCAGAGGTATGGGAGAATGGCCGTAGAAATAATTTCATGACCAATCCCATCACAAGTTATGTGGCCGGGCTGGGGTTCGAACTCACGTTCCCCGGATTGACAGTCTAGCGCTCTACCAACTGATCTAGCCGGGCCCGTCATGTTACAATGTCATGCAATTACATTGCATTGCAGTTGAAATCAAAAGATAACAGCATTTACACTCATATATGAACGAGAAATGTGTTTTAGTTCAACACACAAAATAGCATTAATATTTTACGACAACGTTTATCATTTACCTTCTCTACTAGTTGATAGATAGTAAATAAATACATCCTACACATTTATGTGTTTTATTTTTATTAATTTTGTGATTTCCGCATAAGACGCGTCGTTATTAAAATAAATATAGCATGTTACTTGTTAAACTTCCTGTCAGCTCAATCCAGCGTATGAGAACTATTAATAAAAAACTACATATTTCATCATCCTACAACACGTGTAGGTTCGCAACACGTGTAGGTTCGCAACACGTGTAGGTTCGCAATGTGATAGTCTGGTTCTCTAGGGGACATAAACAAATAAACTAGTTCAGCATTTTTATAAAATGTATCTTCCAGGTAAGGAATGAACAATTTTACAGTGACTATCCATTGGGAAATATATTCTATAGCGTCAGAGGAAGCACCGAAACAATAGGTGGTATAAGCTTTGTTTTGTGCACTCGACACGACGCGCCATATTTATACACAAATAAATATATCATTATGTGTTGTACGCTCACACACCTGGAAATTGTGGTAAGATATTTACATTCTACTAATTTAAACTTAGCAATAGTATATGTTATAATACATACTCAAGAAAAATATGCTATTGGGTTTTAAGCAAATTAAGCAAATTATGGTATCTAAAATGACGGAATATTGTTAGTGATTGGAGTCAGTCCTAAAACAATTCGTTGATTAATCAGAGCTTTAAGTGACTGATTAATCATGACTAAATATGTGGATTTTCATTGTTCAGTACAAATATGTCATCCAATCATTTTTTACCAATTTAAATGTTTCTCAATTCATTTTGTTAAACTTGGTCTTAGTTTAAGCAAAACGTTTTTTTTTACATGTTATTTCTGTACAATTTTAAAACCACAGAATTTACTTGTACAATGTGTACCTCATAAGTAATCTATAAGAAATCATTAAAATCGTGCTAAAATACTTATAAAATCATGAAACTCCTTGAATGGACACAATAACAACCTATCCAGGAATGTTTTATAGCATTGAATATTGCATCGGATGTACCATGTATTTTATTCATAATATATTTAACAGTGCAGAGCTACAAAATACAATTTTGTTTCTTTGACTGCAGAATACAGTTTTGGCCAAAAGTAGTACCAGTGACATGTACACATTTTGTCGATTATTTTACCCATCGTCATCGTCATGTCATGGCCCGGTTCGTCATGAATATTTGACGAAATAATTAATCAGCCCATCACTTTGCTTCAACTTTCATTCAACTCATTACTGTTCGTGTGTGCACGTAAGCATCGTAGAGGGCACGTTTTCTCCACTTGTTAATAATACACAGAAACTGATATAACATAATACTTCATTCGTTCAAAGATACTTTAATGTTAATAACTTTGGGTGATGAGATCGCATTGTACTTGCATAGTTCAGGCATTTTCGGAAGAATGTTTTGGTTTCTTTTCAAAACACGAGATTTGCGTGAAAACATGCTTTAAACGTCACACAGAATAATCCCGCAAGAAGAGTATTTTGTGTATCTTAGTTTTGTTTACGTATTTCTGGGATGCCTTTTGTTCGTCGAGAAGACCTTTTATTCGAGTAATTAAAACCTGTTTTGTAGAATTGAATTTTTAATATCTTTGGTATTTTCGTTAGACGTTAGTCAATCAAACCGACATACTTCGAAAGACTACTAAAAACAGAATTAATATTTCCTGCCAGTAACATACCTTGTCATATTTGCTTTTATTTGTTTTTTTGCTCTAGTTATTTACGACAGTGTTGATACGTGAATAATTATTTTACTCATATCTCAACGCGAGTAAATAAACTTATTACATGTGACATCCTCTCTGACAATTACTAGAATGCGTACCCATCACTAGTGTTCGGACAGTCCCATGTAAATCATTAAGCTATATTCTAATGGGTTTGCCAGACACATTAATCCTTATTCTGATGGTTTTGCCTGACACATTAATCCATATTTTGATAGATTTGCCTGACAAACCATAATGTACTATCATATATTCTACCACGGCACGCGGCTAGTGGTGCATAGATAAAGAAGGAAAATCACTGTGGGTTATTCTGCAACAAATAATGAGCGGAGACTAATGTTTTGAAAATAGTTCCGGAAATTCGAAGAAATTGTTCCGTCTTAAACGCGCGATAGAAAATTGTGACAAACAAATCATTTTCTGCATTTTGTAGCACAATAAAACCACACTTGTACTACATATTTTATACTTAAGTTCACAAAAACGTTTACGTTTTGCTAATATGCTTTTAATTTGCGCTTTTTAGCATCATATTTTCACTGTATTATATCGATAAGTATGATGTCATTCGCTCAATATGTATCAATAAAGCTGACGTCATTTTGAATAGTTATGATTTATTGACGTTACTGAAACGCACGTGCAAATTCTCTTCTCGGAAAATGGGCGGAATATAGATAAATATAGTTCTCATTTAAAACCTTTAAAATACGAATTTTATAAAAGATCGTGTTAGAATCGAAATAATTAACAGGTAACAGTTGGTTACTGTGGTAATAACAGAACAGAACAGAACAAATGTTCTATTAACTTAAGCATATTACAGCTCATCGTTATTTTACACAATCAAATCAACAGACATGCGTGAAGAAAAAGAAAACACATAAATATCAACATATTTTATCAAAATACATAATCAATTACAATGGATTAGTGGTTTAATATGATATACTAGTAGGTAAAAGTAAATGTATTCCTGTGTGTGTGTGTGTGCGTGCGTGCGTGCAATTGTTTACAATTTAAAATCAATGTATACTTAATTATAACTGGTAATGTATAACAATAGCAAAATTAACTGAGAAGGAGCATATTGTTATTTATTTTTTTAAAGCATGTTATACAATAAATAGCTAACTGTCTGAGCGTTGTTTTATTACTGCTATTGAAAGGTTTTTAAAATGTGTTCATACTTGGTCTCGTTGTATAGTATTTTGGAATATATTTGTTTCTTTCTTCAAAATATTGCGGAGATACTAATATAAAGTGGTACTCATCTTCTATATCGTCAAGATTACATAAAATACATTTTCGTTAATTTCTGTTTATGTTATAATGTCTGCCAGTTTCAATCAACAATTTATGAGATGACAGGCGTACTTTTGCAATGATATTCCTCTGTTTTTTGTTATTAATAACATCCAAATATACAGACCTTTCAAATACAGGTTTAAGTTCTTTGTATACGTGTAAAGATGGTGAAGAATCAACATTATCTTTCCATTGTGATATATAATGATCTCTCAGTCTATTCTTTAACAAAGGAATAAAGTGATCAATATTAACAGATTCAAGGAATAACCATACATCTTTAAATCCTGCATGATTCAAAATATCACGAACTTTTGAGGACCAATTAACAGTGTTATTTCTTGTATCAAGTTCTAATCTTTGCATATTTATGACAGCATTAAAAATACAATTTCCTTGTTTATTTTGATATAGTTTCAAAAAATATTTAACAATTCTTAAGTATCTACCAATATATAAAGGAAATCGACCGACTTCAGCGTATAATGACAATTAATTTGTTGACAATTTTACATTTAATAACCTTTTAAAGAATTTTCTGTGAACACGTTCAATATTGGTAGCTGCATTGAAACCCCATACTTCGCAGTTATAATTCAAAATTGACAAAACATATGAATCAAACAACTTAAACATAATATTAATTGGAACTTCCATGTCTTTCGTTATACAAAATAATGAGTGCATTGCTCTTCTGGCTTTACTATATAATGTATTTGTGGCAGGAACAAATGACCTGCCACTAGATATAAAAAAACTAGATAGTTAAATTGCTCACTATTTCAATATCTTTCCCTTTGTATGTCCATTTGTAATTTTTGTTTACTTACCACCTTTTCGGAAAACCATGATTTTTGTTTTATAAATATTTACCGTTAAATTCCATTTATCACAATATGTTGCTAGATTATTCAATGATTCCTGCAGCCCTTCATTAGTTTCTGAGAAAATAACAGCATCGTACGCGAATAGGAGTAGATAAATAGATAATTGATCTAACGTTATTATAAGTTTGACCTCATTATACATAGAGCGAATGAGAGATAATAACTTGCCATCAACGCCTGATCGAATCATTTTGCACCATAACAGTCCCCGATTGATGACGTCATAGGCCTTCCGGTAATCGACGTAGCAACAGAAGAGTTTATTTTTATTATGTAGCTGTTTCTCTTTTAAAGCATAAAGAATAAAAATTGCGTCGACAGTACCTCAGTTGGGTTTAAAACCGAATTGATCATCTGTTAAAATATCATAGGTTTCCGCCCAAGATTTTAAGCGTTTGTTTATCACTCCTGTAAATAATTTCACAAAACAACTTATCAACGTGATACTCCTTTAATTATTTGGGTCGGAAATATCTCCTCGTTTATATAGCGGCACAATCATTCCGGATGACCAGCTTTTGGGAAATTGTTTTGTATCTAAAATGTAGTTAAATAATATTTCTAACGGCTTGGCTATTATATGAAGTGTTTCTTTAAAGTATTCATAAATAATATTGTCATGTGAAGCCGCGTTATTATTATTAAGACGTTTGGTTGCTTTTGTAATTTCTTCTATTGAAATAGGTTTGTCGAGATCGGGATAAGAGCTAGCTTGGTATTCTCGATTATCAAACTGCGTCACTTTCATCGTTGTTTACGTTGACGTCAGCCTCGGAAGCTAAAGCATTGAAATACTCGTAAATTTGTTGTAGCGATATATTTTCCGCATTCGGTGAGGACGATCTTTGTTGAAATAAATTCCAAAATTCGCGCGGCGTTTTGCGTTCTCCGCGTGCCGCTTTCATGATTGGGACACGTTTTCTTCTTTTTTCCATGACTTCTGGTGGATACTGCTCAGCGATTCCGTACGTGGTCCCTTTCAATTGACTGGAAGCTTTATCGCCACGATAGGTCTCACTTCGTCAGGTCTGTATGCTCCAACTCGGTGAGCTCTGTGAATTTTTATCTCTTGTTTTGCATTTTGTATATGTAGTTTTGATTCAATGAAGTCTAAAATTTTGTTTTCACAATTTTCACACTTTTCCTCGGCAATTCTGAAAAAACAGCAGGTTGTCGCGCATACTTCGGCATTTAAGGTCTGTTATTTCCGCCTGAAGTCGCGATTCCTTGGAGACATGTTTCTCTTCTGACGTTTTGATGCTGTTCATGGTTTTCATTAGTGAGTCCAAATTTTGTAAGATTATCCGCCACACTACCGCTGAACTCGCATGCCTTTTTCAATTTGCTTGATTTTCACCTCTAGGTTATTAATCCTCTTATCCATTGTATCAACCCGTGAATTAAGTGCCGAAATACTTGACTGAACTTTATCGAGCTGTGACAATGTACTATCCATTGAATTTAATCGTTCTAGTATTGTGGACAAAATGTAATGTGTTGGTGAAATTGGCGTAGCTGGTGTCATGTAACTCTGCCCTGGAAATGATGGTGTACTCATGATAAACTGCCCAATGGGCGCATTCGGTAGTTGAGAACAGTTAAATAATTGACTTGCCTGTCCATGCTGGCTATATCCAGGTGAGCACCGAACACTTTGCGCCATATTTTACCTTTGTTACCCTTTTGTGAGTTCGTTTTTGTTACTGTCTGACCGTTATCCGGCGATTCTTTCGACTTTTTGCGTTTTCTGGTCATCAAGTTATAATAACACTATAACTGTATAGAATTAAAACCCACTTTCATTCACGTTTGAATATGTATATAACAAAAATATCCAGATTTTTTCTCCGCTCAAATGTTTTCCGCCATCTTCATGCATGCGTTCCGATGTTTGTTATCAAACCACTCGGGCTACCGCCCTCGTGGTTTAATTCCTACGCATCGGAACTCCAAAACAGTTGGTTATTACCGCAATAACCAACAGTTACCCGTCATTTATTTTTTAAACCTTCCACACATTCGATGGTAAGACGTTACTTACGTGGGACTTCCTATTTATTATCTTCTCAATATTTTATTGTATTCTCTGAAGTATTTTAGAAACACCTTGAATTGAACTTATTTGCATTATTTGCAACTAAATTATTTCTTTCTTATTATACAATGTTGCTTTTAATTTGAAAAATATACTCAAACTCAAACACATATTCGAATAACGAAGAATTTACTAAGCTATATACATGTATGTTTATATTGGCTTAAGGGCGACAGGGAACGAACACGATTGCTAGATATTATTGATTGTTTCGCCGTAATTATCAGAAATGTATACTTCTATTCAGTATATTTATAATGCCACAAAATGTTTGTATCTGTTTATGATGCCACAGCCACAGCCATGCCTACACATTATTAGCAATCCTTGATTTGATTATTTTACATCATTTTGTTTGAATATACTGCACGAACTAAATATCACATTTCACACACCGTTCAACGTCAAACGGTTTGCAAATGTCTAATTGTCGAAGCACAAATGCAGAAAAGAGCACAAAATGCACTTTAATCAGCAGTAAAAGGTACACTGCATTGAATAACTAGTAGGCTATGTACCTGTTCGAATTGAATGATGCCATGTAAGATACGTTCGTTTCCTTGCGTTTTTTTAAATACTGTCGTTTGTCCGTTTGTTGTGACCCTTCATAATTGTATTCACGTGTTAATGCACTTTTCAATGCGTGACACAATAGTGTTATCCTGTAAGTGTGACGATACACGTATCATTCCAAACACATTTATATTATTTAATTCAGTTTTGTCTGGTAAGATCCATTTTTAACCACGTAATTTCATTTCAGTCATTTACATTGCGACAACCTGTGCGGAATATCGTCCAATCACGTTTTAAAACAATAAACGTGTAAATGTTGGGGTTAAACAAATACCAAGTTTGCTACAAGCTTTTTATATCCTCGTCTTTTGAATGAGACGTTAACCCGATGGGCAGTGTACTAAGTGCTTTACACCGGGAATTTAAAGACTCAGGGTCGCCTCATGAATCTCCTGTATCTTGCTCTATCCCAAGTCTTCTGGGGGCGATGTGTACACATGTTTGATAACAGTACACATACCAGAGTAGGCCATTCCGGCCTAATATATTTAACTTAATGGTTATCTATTATTAACTAGCCTAACAATCTCTATAGTTACTATTAAGAATACGTTTATTGAAGTGGCCAAACGACCCATAAACAACATCCCACCATATCTAACCCCAAATAATACAGTATTCTTGGTCCACAAACACAACAAAATACCCTAGCTATCCCTCTATAACAATAAAATCTATAACAATATAAAGGCCGACCTCCGCACTATCACCTATAAACAACCACTAACCAGCTGCAATATGCATAAGTAAAACCATTATACTGCTTGAGTGACTTATCTTACCATATACAGGGAATATTGACGCAGTATCTTTAATAAACAAGTAATAAACAAGACAACAAAACACATCTAAACACGGTTACATGCCTTGAAAACCACCGAGCACCTGCCGATATTTCTATCACGTCCTCGCGCCAAAGAGTGACCCAATTAGACCCATTTCCATGCTACATGTAAATATATATGTATTAAAACAACAAGGCCATTATAATTTATCCTAGACTGTTTGGCATTAAAAGACTGTATAATTCAAAATTACTAAGACATTCAAGTAAGGCCAGGTTAAGTTTCAGCGTCCACGACTACTGTAAACGAGCCTCCACCAGCCACCCCATCGCCGTCGACCAGTGCACCCCCACCCCTTACCACGGAAGGATAACACAAATAACTATAAAATGTTTTATGACGTGCATTGACACGAGGATGTTTCCTCACAAAAAGTACGGTCTTTACACAGTCAAGCAAAGGTTAGAAACATTGGGTTTCTGGAGCCTGCTAATGTTTAATAAAGTCCCTAATATGTATTTTGCAATTATTAACATTTTAAAGAAGGAAATAACTATTCCCAATTGGTGGGCAATTTTATTAGCGGTATTGGTTGTTATAAGTGTCTATAGCAGCAGTCGCATGCTAAATGCAAGACTCCTAACGGCTGAATAGGATATGCTACATAAACTGTCTTCTCATATTACATAATTAGGTGATTTACTATATATTCTTTATAGGGGCAATTATTGCAATATTGGACGTTTATTAAGATTTGTCGCAGCTTAAATGCGTAGATTTAATTTAATACACTGTCTCACATTGAATGTCATACATTTTCATTAATCTGAATAATTCATATTGTTAACCATAAAAATCGCGTAAAAGAGACGTACATACGTCTCCTTTTTACAAATAATAATAATAATAATAATAATAATTATTATTATTATTATAATTCAGTTATACATGCACATCGGTGTGTCTGAATGAACCTTATAGCGTTCGAAAATAATCAAGAGGACATTTCATAGGCAGACAATACATGGTTTTCTGGAAATTCATTTTGGCTGAATGACAGGACATACGTGTTGTTCTGCGAATTTGTATTTAAACCATGCCACAGTTGGAAACAGACATATACATTGTGATGTTTATTTGACTGATGGAACTAAAACATATGTGTATAATTTCCGGTATTGATAAAAAAAAACAACGAGGTTTGCCTTTAAGACTACGTTATGCACTCTTGCTTAAAAACAAATGACTACCGTATACACGTATTCTTGTAAGAATTATCATTCTTACATTCCTATATTATGATGTAAGTGTATTGTGTATTAGTGCCTAAACAATGATTATGCTTTCCTTAAATATATGTCATGAATATCCAACCGAAAGACATTCCCTGTTCTTCATATGGTGATTAAATTAACACACATATAATAAATTCTATCTTACTTCACACACCTAAAGCAATGTATTTTTAATTGACTTGTGCATGCATATTACACATTTTTCACTCACCAATAAGATTATTCATTTTGCCACATTTTTCATTTAGTTTGGAAAGAATCAACCGAGCATGCCAAATCAAGAGGATGGATTACAAATTGGACTTGTTCCTCTAGATGTGCATGGAAATTTGGTGTGAAACTTACTTCTGGGCACATGAATGAAGGCAATGTAAAGGCTGCCGACTGGAATATTTATGTCTCTTAGATTGCAAATGCCATCAGTTGGCAGGTATATCCGTATGCCAGAACTGTTGTAATAGTGTTTTTGTTTTACAAATCTAGTTCTAAAGCATATTAAGTAAGCGTGATGGTATTGTCATTGATTTTATGAACTATTGCTAGCATGTTCTGAATTATTGTTTGCATGAAGTCATACCACCGCGATTAATCAATAAAAGCAATATAAGTGATTGGTACCAGATATATTTGGCAAAAATAGAAACTTTGCTACTGTAATATATTTAAATTAATGGTTATTAGATCAAGTTTCGTATAAATGCCACACAACATTTACATCTTGCGGCGTTACATACTACTTTTAATAAGAAACTAATCAACCGAAAGCACATTTGCAAGTTTCATGAGTAATGAAGACTTCACTTGTAACAGTGTACTTAATTCTGAGCCGTTAGGGGGAAATGTGTCTGAAAAGCTTTGTTATTACAAGTGAATATGTACTGCATACGTTTTACAAAGTATATTTGACGTTACTAATTGTGTTCGAAAGTATTAACGATTTGCATTTATACTTAAGTACATGCGAGTTTGAGTTGTGTACACCACCTGAAACTAGACACACATGTAAAGCAATCATAATGTATTTGGTTTGCAACCCTCCAAAAAATACACGATCATACGAACGAAAGTATACTATTGGTATAAAAATATTGACCTTTAGCGTCGGTACTACTCGAGTTAATACAAGAACCAAACAATGCATACTACACATTTTGTAATGACTGTGTCGTGATGGCGGTATGAAAAACGACGCGAATGTAACAAACATAATGCGCAATTACAATTTTGATATTCCATCGACACGTGTAGGTTTGCATTCTGACAATCTGTTTTACAATGGGTTATTTTAACCTGTACTCTTGCGGCAGTTTTGCATAAAATGTCTTTCCGAGGTAAAGAATTTTGCAATGTGTACTTAACCAATTTGGAAATGTATACTAGAATCAGAACGTAATAAAAGGGATTAGAAGAATATCTAGATCTTTAAACAGAACGCACGCTGTAATGTCAATTGTTACATTTCTACTATCTTAAATTTAAATAAAGTAGCAAGTGTATATAATCAACACATAAATTTGGTCCCTTAAATGTTTCATCACTTGCCTCAGGATCTAAATTAACAAATGGCTTTATAATTGGTTAATACATGTTTCGATAACTATATCTCCGAATAGAGATTTAACTTTAGTATTAGACATAATTGCCGTCCGTTCTGAATATAAGAACATTTAGATATTTGTGTGTACGAACATTTATTGAACACATTGATGTACCGTTGTATTAAACCTTTTTTTCAACTTTACACCTACATCATGTTTGGGAGCACATGACAGGGGAATCAACGAGAGCCGTCAATACTAATACGATCACATATAAAAAGTACAGCATTATATTGTTGCATGTGGCAGTCTTTATGGCTAAATTATGTGTGCTTCATGTTACAAACTATGCTGAGTGTTATGACTGACCATCATTATTATTTCATTTGTTCGATAGTGCCCATACACCTTTACTGTCAAGTACAGCTAAACTGTCAAATTGCATGAAATAATAGAAACAACGCATATAAAAGCTAATCAAGTAGTGCCAAAAACCAAGAGTGAATGTTATTATAGGGATATTGTCATTTGCTTGTATTTTTCACTCCTGCACCACATAACATGACAAAAGAAAGTCATATCGTACTTGTAATTACCACTCTTCTATCAAATACCATGAAATAAGAAAATCGATGACAGTAAATACACTTATTATGTGCACTGCCATACTCGTATTTCTGCAAGAAGTCATTAACAGGTAAAAAAAAGTCACCAATTTCAGAAATATTAGTTCACTTTAATGGCACCGTCTTCTAGCGATCCAACGTTTGTTCGTTGAAGTAGAATGAACATGATATCAATATATTCATATAATTTGAGATATTATCTTTGAAAAGGATGCATTACAATAATGGTTTATGAACTTGAGAGAGAGAGAGAGAGAGAGAGAGAGAGAGAGGGAGGGGGAGAGAGAGAGAGAGAGAACCTTCCTTTCAATATCGATGTCATGTACATGGGATTACTTTTTAAAAGGGGAATATTGGCAAAATTGTAATGTTTCTTTATCTTATTTCAAATAGTTTCTGTGCGTACTTCGTTATCGTTTTGTTAAGTATATTTTACTTCGCCAACTTGACGGTGTTTATGTTTTTACCGGCGTTGGTTCGTTTTTCTGCTCGTAAGTACGTCATGAACAGATTTGCTTGGTATTTTCTGAAATTGGTGGTAAGGTTGGTAAGGGTCTAACATCCAATTGTACGATTTTGGTCATGATCCGCGTCACTGTCAGAACCAGGATTTTTCTAAACAGATTATTTTTTATTGTTAAATAGGAAATTGCAAATTGCCACGTTTTGCTGCAAAGCTCATTAGTTGCACAACGTTTGGGAGGCTGCTTTGGTGGAGGTATGCGATCTATAGTTCATATATGTTCGACCATGAAGACAAAAATGTCACATAACATGTACTATTGCTTACTAAATATAAACGTCGCCAATCATGCTATCAATAATTGAATATAAGCATTATTGTATTGGATACGTTTACCTCATATTTATCACAGCACCATTTTGTAATTTTCTGCATTTCATTGTATATTTACAGATTATGTCATCCCGCTTACTCATTGATATTATAAATACATTATAAAAAAAACACAAATTCTACATTCAAATAATAATATAATTTAAACATAAAACTTTGAAACTTGCTTTTTCAAAAGCATGTTTGTATCAATACACCGTGTGCATGCACTGCAAAGATACATAAAATAAACAATAATATTATTCAAAGTAAACTCGTAGTATTACCTAGTACGTAATGTTTAACAGTCGGTCTAATTAAACTCACACACGGACGCGTGCAATATAATATAAAAAAAATCGAGAGAATCATAATTGTTTTTGCTGATAAAAGTTTCAAACATTCGTGATCCGAATATACGAATACTATAAAACGTCTTTCAAAATCAAATAGTAATGTGGTATTAGGATATTTGTATAAACACTGCAGATAGCCTTGCCATCTATAACTTCATAGTTGTTTATGTGTGTGGGATATTACACCTCATTTTTCAATGGGTATATATTTTGTGCCGTGAATTCTTTGACATATACGAACAACCTTAAGACTTCACAGGTCAAATAATTGACCCAGGTCATAACAAATATTCATGAAGTGTATATGACCATGCTATATATAACGGTCGAGTCAAACACAAAACGCAAACTTAACCCTAACCACCTAACCCTAAACCGAACGCTCTAACCATAACCCTAACCAACCCTAACCCTAACCATCTAACCCTATCTAACCCTAACCCTAATTCTCTAACCTTAATCCTAACTAACCTTAATCTTAACCCTAACACTCTAGGCCTAGCCCTATCTAACCCTGACCTAACCCATAGCCCCTAACCTAACTCTTTAACCCTAACCTTAACCCTCTAACTCTAACCCTAACCCTAACCCTAACCCTAACTTGCTAGCCCTAACCCTAATCATAACCCAACGTGGTTGTAATTGCATGACATTGTAACAGGCATCCTGTCGTTCTGCATTTCGAACAGCATGTGTCTTGTATAACAAGTAAGCATATAGTCTATTTCTAACAAAATGCATGATGTCTCTGTTCACGTGTCAGTGGTTTAAGAGATGTCGTTTAACGTTTGTGTTTAACGATTTTAGCTCCACTGGCGATCTCGTGCGGTGGACCGGAACCATTTGAGCAACCTTTGTCAAAGAACCACCCAAGTAAGAGTCATGTAAAGTTTCATCATAGTCGACCCTGTTGTTTCAGAGGAGATGTCGTTTACGCAATTACGCACAAATTGTTTAATGTTCATGTATTAAGGCTATGTTGTTCGACGGACCGGAACCATTTGAGCAACCTTTGTCAAAGAACCACCCAAGTAAGAGTCATGTAAAGTTTCATCAAAGTCGACCCTGTTTACTCAATTACTCACAACTAGTTTACTTTTAATCTTTGATGGCTATGTTGTGTCATGGACCGGAACCATTTGAGCAACGTTAGTAGAGAACCACCCAAGGAACATGTATGTGAAGTTTCATGAAAGTCGGTCCATTGGTGTCAGAGGGGATATAGCTTTAACGAAATCGGTTTTCGCATGCACGAACGCACGACGGACGTTATGCTTGGCAAAAACAGATATGTTTTAACTACTAAAATGTATGAAATGTATACTTTCACTAACGTATAAAATGAAATCGTCGTTATCTGATATATTGTGCTTTGCGTAACAATATATTCACAATGGAAAACAACTAAATGAATCAAAATTTGCAAGTCTATTGCATTATGCAGACTGTGCTTTTAACGCAGTACATAATTCTGAAACTTTGACATTACTTGCTTTTGTAGCTAGGGACATCGTGTCTGTCACTGGGACACGTATTATCATAAAAAGTACATCTGCACTGCACACACTTTAGTAAATGTATTTGACGATAACATTTATAGATGTTGAATTGTATACTATAAGGCAATCCGTGTTGTGCACCGTTAAATGTATGCAAAGGCAAACGGTAATTTAATTCTGCTAAGTAACTGCCATTGAAGTAATAAAATGGCTTTTCCCTCTTGCTGATGCAGACAAACTAAACGACATTATTTTTACTTTTCAACTTTGTATTACCGTAATAACACGATGATTTATTTTTTACTGTTAAGATATTTAAGTCACAAACATGTCAGTATGCCTTTTGTAATTTTAACGTACCAATTGTCCGATGAGATTCAACGGGTTAAATACGTGTACTAATAGTATTAATCCAAATTTCACACGTCAGGCGTTCCTAGTTGAAAAATAATTTTTGATTTATCGTTGTTTATTAGCCAATAAACAATGAATTGGAGTTCTGATGCGTAGAAATTAAATCACAAGGGCGTTACAAATGCATTTTCCGCAAACTAGCCAATATAACTGATAATTAACTGTTAACAACACAATCACAACATGCATGTATTGCAACTACAGGATTCAAGTTTTTTTCTTTTGACACCTTTCTTATTGCCACTACAGGTTTTTATATATAAATGAATGCGTGTCAATTGTGATTTTCGGTAGTTTGTAAAAATAGTGTATTAACATTGTGACTGTTTTCCAATATGTTAAATAGTATGGTTGTTTTCGTTAGTAACATTGTGATGGTCTCTAAGACCAGTATATAATAATATAATAATATAATTATCAGGTGTTTGTGACATCAGCATTACATAGCAAAAAAAGTGTTTTTGTTTGAGTTTATAAAATGCTATTTTCTTGGTATTTGCGAAACAATCACATTAAATGAACATATCAATTCACCAACCGGCAAAAAATTGACGATGGCGATATCAAATTTGACGCGCAGATGACATTTGATGCATACATTTCTAAACTGCCATCATCGGAAAGAATTCATCATGTTTACATGTGTATTGTTCTAATTTGACTTTATTGTTGTTGTAGCTTGAAACATCACAACAACTATCGGCAGTGTCTGTGCAATCAAACAGATACTTTGCAAGTTTAATTACGATTTTCACGACGATATATATGCCACTTGAAAGTTATGCATGTACATTTCCACCTACAATAAAAAAGTTTGTAATTCTCGAAATGCCTTAACGCCTGGTTAGCCTGGTTAGCCAACGCGTCATATACGTTGTATACTTATACAAACGTATACGTATACGTTTTGGGGTATTACATGTACTACATTGCGAAATAGATTAATTGTAATCCTCATAAACATGTTCTTTAAAGTTGCGCGTGATAATGTCACATCATTTGAATGCGTTTTCGTGACAAGTTTATGCTTTATCTCAACATAAACGTCACCAAGTTAATAGCATTTATTACACTTGAGTCATTCCAGATTTATGGATACTTTAACATCATTTCATATGACATGTCACATACTCTTTCACATACTCTTCATTTGCGTTCAAAGATAATGCATGTACGTTTATTTTTCTCTAATTCTCCAGATCTGTGTGCTAACTATTTTTCATGGTTCCTCCTGCTGACGATACGTTTTAAAAATAAATGTCAAACCTAGGATCTACATTCAAATGTAAACACGATTTATTTTTTCAAACACATTTTATTAAGAATATATGCAATACATATACAATACATGAGATGCATCAATGCAAAAAGCACATATTATTAATAACTGAAGTATCAGTCATACAAGAAAAGTAAAAAGAGCACACTACTTATATAAATTAAATGTGTTCATTAATCTAATAAAGGAGTGAAATGTAAGTAATACACTTTAAGTTCAGGCATTCATCAATTAAAAATACGCAAAATATAAATAATATATCCAATGCAACACCTAACTTGTATTTAATATTTAATAATTTAATAAATCATAATGGTGTCTTAACCAAATTTAATGAAGGAATACAATCTAAGCAGTATATTTAAAGTGCATGCATATATCAACATGTGGTATAAAGGTATAATTGCACTTGTATTGTGTTGTGTAGAGAAAAATATTATACATTCACATGAAAATACACAAACTTTAAGTTAGATATACAATGCAGTACATGTTCAGTGTGCTCAGAAAATAATTATCTTCACAAAATTAATAGAGGAAAACAATTTGAGTAATAAACTTGCAAGCATACTCAATATGTGGTACAAAGTTGCACTTGTGTTGAAAATGTTTGAATAACAGTATAAAAAAGAAAGGAAAAAGCTGCCTATGACTATAACTTGTCCAAATAGACAAACCAACAATTGTTAAGAGACTGGAGTTTGGTAAAATGGATATTTCCCCAACTTAAAGGGTCTAAATAATAAATGTAGAGGTCTAAATATCAAATGGAAAGTGTGCTATATATACACATACATTTTGTTATGGATTGTAAGTGGCAGAGACTGTATAATATGTTTAATTAATTGAATGACTTAATGTGCACTTAAAATACAATTGAAGATTTCCCATTCTTTGTCAAACGCATCTGATCAATTATTTAAAACTGAGATTTTTATTAGGTTAACATACTCATACCTTATATATGCTTGGAAAGCTTTTGTTCATTTTGCACGTGTACATCTTTGTAAATATTATGACATTGTTTAATGATTTTGATAATTTTGTAGTATATCCTAGTATAAATGTTTGTTTCTTTGTTGATACTGTAAAACCATTAATAATCGTGTGGCACTAATTTTCGTGGATTTCGAGGATGGAACGGACCACGAATTTAAGTTTCCAACGAATAATTATTCGGCTAGCTTTTTTTTTCGGCCGAATTTCCGCTCTAAGATGTAGTTTTTTAGTTTTCTATGTACATATAATGTTTATAGAAGTTAAATAAAGTATAAGAGTTTGTTTATGATAAATACATTACCTTAAACATGATGTGCATTTATATCACAAATGAATCAGTTTAATAGCCAGTTTGTTTTTTGTGTGACAAGTAGCCCCTATCTAATCTGCATACACTCCAAACGAGGCTCGGGTGTAATAAACTGTGTACCTTATTTACACTTGACATATCCGATTTATCTGCCTATGCAGTAACGCTGTATATACATTGCTATCTTCTTTCAGATAGACTAGTAAAGAGCTATGTGCATAGTAAACACTCTCCATGCAGAAAGCGTGGACCACGTTTTACGACTTCGGTATTGGCAGACGACGGTGAAGATCAAAGTTGACAAATGCATGAAAGATAGTGTTAGCCGCTTAACATAAATTTGGAAACATCAAAGCATCCGGACTATTTTTATGACATTTCTTAAAATCACTATGCATTGTTTAATGCACAGTTTACGATGTAGAACGTTGCGAGGTTAACATAAAAGTGAAGATGCTGTACTGCTTAAGAAATTAACTAATATTCCCACCTCCGTTAATTGGCACTAAGTAAGGCTTAATTGACTACAGTTTGGCCATAATTGCTAGTGATTGCAACTAATTGGTAACTGGCTTCGTTTTTTTAATCGCTCGTTAAGGGTCAAAGATGTTCACCTGTTTATTTAGGCCCATTGTTTAATTGACACATTTGTAGTCGGACCCTACCTTCCACAGTGACGTGCCGTGTTTATTTCATAACAAGGGTCTGTGGCTTAATTGACAGGTCGATAATCTGTTCTGTTCTGATAATAGGGCCCACTTACCGCGGGGACGCTCCGTTTATGACCGTAAGGTGTTACAAACATAAAACAGCAATACGATTGACGCATTTCTTGATGGTTATTTTTTTATTAATAAAATTGAAAATCCACGAATTTAAGTTCCCACGAAATTGTCATTTAAAAAAAAAAAACCACGAAATTTCATGCCGACGAATATAAATGGTTTTACAGTAAATGGAAAATATTGTCTAGGGAACAGGCCATCATTTATTTCCTTTGATATCTGACATTCCCAAAAGAGGTGTTCTAAAGTTTCCTCCCTTTGATTACAAAAAGTACATAAAGGTTCAGGTGTAATTTTCATTTTATACAAAAGGCTGTTTGTTCCCAGTATTCTATGTATTAATCTGTATTGAAACCATTGGATTTTGACATTCTTCGTTATTACGAAGGGTAGTTCAAAAATACTCCTCCATTCTTGTTCATACTACTATTACTACTACTAGTAGTAGTACTACTACTACTTATACTATTACTACTTTAACTACTACTACTATTACTACTACTACTACAAATATAAATTAATAGTAATAATAATAATAATAATAATAATAATTATAATAATAATAATTATTATTATTATTATCTGAAAATTATATAATATATTTTTAATTTGATACGGACAACACACTATTATTTTCCTAAATGACAATCCAGAATTAACAAATTTATTTTGAAAATAAAACAGTTCGTTTTTATAGCGAAATGTTATTCAATTCTCGTCAAGTGTACAGCAGTAAGCGACATTTTTAGAAATTGTAAAAGTTGTAATTATGAATGTATTGAATTATATGTCTTACATATATATCAATATCAATAATACGCGTATGCATACAGTGAACAGTAATCGCTTTTTGTCAGTGATTTATATATTTAAAATACTTACAAGCTCATACTTACATTGTTTCATTATTTTAAATTTCATAAATATGCTGAATGAACCAATTGACAAATTAAACTGTCGAACATAAATGGTAGCAACAATTTTGGGTTGCTTCATAAGTCATTTTCTGACGTCTTCTAATACTGTACGTAAAAGGAAATATTTGTATACGAGCATTAAGCTCATTAGTCTGACATTTCAGCGACAGTTTATTCAGTATTATATTAATCCATATTGAGCGCAAATAATTGATGTCATTTTGCTGGCACAAAATATACTTGCATGGAAATGCTAGAGACTCAGAATGTCTTATGTGCATTATATCGGAAAATGATTCAAATAACCATGCAAATAAAAAAAATCAAAGAATGTACGCTAGGTAATTTGTTTCAATAATTTCTCATATTTCTCGGTTTAATAAAATAATCACAAACTAGATAGATATATATATATCTATTTTAAGTACTAGATTTCACAAATTTAAGTATTTCCGTGTAATACATTTATAACGTTTCTTGTAAATTCTTGTAAATTCTCTGAAATCAAATTGAATGTTTTCACCAAAGTGAACATGAAAGCAGGTTGAAGGTCATTTTAATTTTGTAGCAAACGTACACTGCCATATGTGATTTCCAAGATTAGTTTGTAAAACAAAAATAAAATTATTTTTTATTTTTAACATCACACTGTCAGACGGTCGGAAAATCGAGTAGCGAACAAAAAACACACACACAAACGAAAAATGTTGCTGTGTTAACGGCATTTTATCACGATAACTTATTTGTTTACGTATTTAAATGCAATTTAAGTTTATTTCAAAAACTTGCCAATTAAAGTGTGTATGTACGGTCTTACAACAGATATTGTGGCATACAGACAATAAACCAAATAAAGCTAATTAACATATATTTCTATTTAAACTGGAATAAAAGTTAAGAACAAACATTGCTATTAAACGCACAATAAGCTAGATTTTAATCACCAAATAGTTTTCGTTTGTACAGTCGGAAACTCAAATACATGTATATATGTTGACTTGATAGTTCGTTTAGGTTACACAACACTAACAAACGATGCAAAACCCGACACGAGTATAGTGCGAAAAATTGACCTGATCCTAACCATTATGCAAGAATATTCATGAGCTGAATACGAAGTCAAAATGATGTGCCGAAGTCTGTTCGTGTATATTCGAAGTTGTTCGTATAACGGGACAAGTCATTTGAGGGCCGTCTATGAAACATGTTGTACATTATCTGAAGAGTGAAATATATATATATTGCATTCAACAATTTACAAAGACAAAATCACGTGGTCAGTTTCTGACCACTAATAAGTAATTTTGCATAGTAAACCCAGGTTGGTTTGTTTATAATTACCTATGTTTTCTCCATTTGTTGAACCAAATTGTCTTTATTCAATCTTGACACCAAACTAGTATATGTTTATTAAACGACCCTCGATATTGAAATACTTCACTGACCACAATGACAGAATTTATCGATGCAAAAATAATTCCTTTTACGGAAATAAATTATTACAACATCGGATCAATAGTGGGCCACGAGAACATTCATTGATATGTTCACGGAACGGACCGGCTCTAAAAATAGAAAATTAATTAACCGGAAAATTTATTTAAATAGAGGTCAGCAGGATTATGTCAATGTTTCGCACTATACTTGTTGATTTATTCCATATTAAAGTGTTTCCTTCGTCATGTTTTTCTGTTTGCTTTTAAGTTTTATTGCCACTTTTATCTGCTTTCTTTGCAAATAATTGATATGAAAGATCGTACATACCCACAGAAATGTACCAGAAAAACCAGCCAGTAATTCTCTGAATGTAGCGGTATCAGTTGTGACACGCCGTTACTGCAGACAGTTGATGCTTAACTCTCAAAGCTGCCACCGCCGACTAGAATCCATAGAGTTGACATGCACTGTTCTAATAAGATTTCATTGTTATGGAATGTTATTAACACGCCAACGCCTATAAGCTGTTTTTGTTTAGTCTGAAAGGCACACCAGTAGATATTATCACGCTTTTTGTCGACTTCATCGGGCATATCAATACAAAGCTAGATAAGACTAGTCTCAAAAGCACACCAGTAGATATTGTCACACTTTTATCGACTTCATCGGGCAAATCAATACAAAGCTAGATAAGACTAGTCTGAAAAGCACACCAGTCGATATTGTCACACTTTTGTCGACTTCATCGGGCATATCAATACAAAGCTAGATAAGACTAGTCTGAAAGGCACACCAGTAGATATTATCACGCTTTTGTTGACTTCATCGGGCAAATCAATACAAAGCTAGATAAGACTAGTCTGAAAGGCACACCAGTCGATATTGTCACACTTTTGTCGACTTCATCGGGCATATCAATACAAAGCTAGATAAGACTAGTCTGAAAGGCACACCAGTAGATATTATCACGCTTTTGTTGACTTCATCGGGCATATCAATACAAAGCTAGATAAGACTAGTCTGAAAGGCACACCAGTCGATATTGTCACACTTTTATCGACTTCATCGGGCATATCAATACAAAGCTAGATAAGGCTAGTCTGAAAGGCACACCAGTAGATATTATCACGCTTTTGCCGACTTCATCGGGCATATCAATACAAAGCTAGATAAAACTAGTCTGAAAGGCTCACCAGTAGATATTATCACGCTTTTGTTGACTTCATCGGGCATATCAATACAAAGCTAGATAAGACTAGTCTCAAAAGCACACCACTAGATATTATCACGCTTTTGTTGACTTCATCGGGCATATCAATACAAAGCTAGATAAGCCTAGTCTGAAAAGCACACCAGTAGATATTATCACGCTTTTGTTGACTTCATCGGGCATATCAATACAAAGCTAGATAAGCCTAGTCTGAAAAGCACACCAGTAGATATTATCACGCTTTTGTTGACTTCATCGGGCATATCAATACAAAGCTAGATAAGACTAGTCTGAAAGGCACACCAGTCGATATTGTCACACTTTTATCGACTTCATCGGGCATATCAATACAAAGCTAGATAAGGCTAATCTGAAAGGCACACCAGTAGATATTGTCACGCTTTTGCCGACTTCATCGGGCATATCAATACAAAGCTAGATAAAACTAGTCTGAAAGGCACACCAGTAGATATTATCACGCTTTTGTCGACTTCATCGGGCATATCAATACAAAGCTAGATAAGGCTAGTCTGAAAGGCACACCAGTAAATATTATCACGCTTTTTGTCGACTTCATCGGGTATATCAATACAAAGCTATATAAGACTAGTCTGAAAGGCACACCAGTAGATATTATCACGCTTTTGTTGACTTCATCGGGCATATCAATACAAAGCTAGATAAGCCTAGTCTGAAAAGCACACCAGTAGATATTATCACGCTTTTTGTCGACTTCATCGGGCATATCAATACAAAGCTAGATAAGACTAGTCTGAAAGGCACACCAGTCGATATTGTCACACTTTTATCGACTTCATCGGGCATATCAATACAAAGCTAGATAAGGCTAGTCTGAAAGGCACACCAGTAGATATTGTCACGCTTTTGCCGACTTCATCGGGCATATCAATACAAAGCTAGATAAAACTAGTCTGAAAGGCACACCAGTAGATATTATCACGCTTTTGTCGACTTCATCGGGCATATCAATACAAAGCTAGATAAGGCTAGTCTGAAAGGCACACCAGTAGATATTATCACGCTTTTTGTCGACTTCATCGGGTATATCAATACAAAGCTATATAAGACTAGTCTAAAAGGCACACCAGTAGATATTGTCACGCTTTTGTCGACTTCATGGGGCAATTCAATACAAAGCTAGATAAGACTAGTCTAAAAGTCACACCAGTAGATATTATCACGCTTTTGCCGACTTCATTGGGCATATCAATACAAAGCTATATAAGACTAGTCTGAAAGGCACACCAGTAGATATTGTCACGCTTTTGCCGACTTCTTCGGGCATATCAATACAAAGCTATATAAGACTAGTCTGAAAGGCACACCAGTAGATATTGTAACGCTTTTGCCGACTTCATCGGGCATATCAATACAAAGCTAGATAAGACTAGTCTGAAAGGCACACCAGTAGATATTATCACGCTTTTGCCGACTTCTTCGGGCATATCAATACAAAGCTAGATAAGGCTAGTCTGAAAGGCACACCAGTAGATATTATCACGCTTTTTGTCGACTTCATCGGGCATATCAATACAAAGCTAGATAAGACTAGGCTGAAAGGCACACCAGTCGATATTGTCACACTTTTATCGACTTCATCGGGCATATCAATACAAAGCTAGATAAGACTAGTCTGAAAGGCACACCAGTAGATATTATCACGCTTTTGCCGACTTCTTCGGGCATATCAATACAAAGCTAGATAAGGCTAGTCTGAAAGGCACACCAGTAGATATTGTCACGCTTTTGCCGACTTCATCGGGCATATCAATACAAAGCTAGATAAGACTAGTCTGAAGGGCACACCAGTCGATATTGTCACACTTTTATCGACTTCATCGGGCATATCAATACAAAGCTAGATAAGACTAGTCTGAAAGGCTCACCAGTAGATATTATCACGCTTTTGTCGACTTCATCGGGCATATCAATACAAAGCTAGGTAAGGCTAGTCTGAAAGGCACACCAGTAGATATTATCACGCTTTTATCGACTTCATCGGGCATATCAATACAAAGCTAGATAAGACTAGTCTGAAAGGCACACCAGTCGATATTGTCACACTTTTATCGACTTCATCGGATATATCAATACAAAGCTAGATAAGGCTAGTCTGAAAGGCACACCAGTAGATATTGTCACGCTTTTGTCGACTTCATCGGGCATATCAATACAAAGCTAGATAAGACTAGTCTGAAAGGCACACCAGTCGATATTGTCACACTTTTATCGACTTCATCGGGCATATCAATACAAAGCTAGATAAGACTAGTCTGAAAGGCACACCAGTAGATATTGTCACGCTTTTGTCGACTTCATCGGGCATATCAATACAAAGCTAGATAAGACTAGTCTGAAAGGCACACCAGTCGATATTGTCACGCTTTTGCCGACGTCATCGGGCATATCAATACAAAGCTAGATAAGACTAGTCTGAAAGGCACACCAGTCGATATTGTCACGCTTTTGCCGACTTCATCGGGCATATCAATACAAAGCTAGATAAGACTAGTCTGAAAGGCACACCAGTAGATATCACGCTTTTGCCGACTTCATCGGGCATATCAATACAAAGCTAGATAAGACTAGTCTTAAAGGCACACCAGTCGATATTGTCACGCTTTTGCCGACGTCATCGGGCATATCAATACAAAGCTAGATAAGACTAGTCTGAAAAGGCACACCAGTCGATATTGTCACGCTTTTGCCGACTTCATCGGGCATATCAATACAAAGCTAGATAAGACTAGTCTGAAAGGCACACCAGTAGATATCACGCTTTTGCCGACTTCATCGGGCATATCAATACAAAGCTAGATAAGACTATTCTTACCAATAATAGCAACACTTGCCAGTTCTCTTAATTTATTATCGACTTCATTCTGCTCGTGATTGATTTACAAACACGTCTACGTGATATGTATCTGTTCCGTCGTATTACTATACTGTTAAACCTATTGATTGTACATTGGCAAATACTAATATCAATTTGCGCATAAGTAAAGCCAATAAATGCCGCCTCACTTGACTGCGTGTTCATATCGAGTTGTTTTATTGTCTATAAATGTAACCCAATCACCTTTCATGGAAGTGATTATTGAATACTTTCATATCTTCAATAGCATTACAAGTGTCCTGTAACGTATGCAAATTACTCTAACAGATAATAGATGTACTGTCCTTTAAATGTACACAAAATCATTTTCCGAAATATTAATGTCACAAATACTATCTACGATCAAAATGAAGCACGATTCAAACATATAGCATTGCCGTTTACCATGAAGTTTTTGTACGTTATAACATATCTAGTTATACACGGAGTCTCATCAAGTAACTGTAAATAGGTATAGGATTTCTGACATAGACAGACTATTACCTACGTGAATTAAACACGTCAGTCGCACTTAAACACACACGGTCGTAATTAACTGTATGATTAAACGAATCGTATCGTTATTTTTAGACTGTTGGCGGAAGCCAACGTACGGTCTTTTGAGAGGGTAATTTCCAAAACAGGTATCGCGGAAAACTACGTCTTTTCTTTGCAGGCTATTAGTCAGTAAATCGAAACCAGAAAGGGTCCTTCTTCAAAACAGCACAATTTGACACCCGTTTTCTTACATTTTAATTACTTAAGATAATGTATGTAATATGTATATTAATGTGTATATCATGTGATTTATTACAATTACAGTTTGCAAAAAGGTCAATTTATTAAAAAAATAACTTAAATTAATGACACCCCTTATTTTGCTATTTACTTGTATGTAACCGAAATATTTACCGGAGTGTCATGGAATAAGGCTACCAAATTAATGCGCTACATCTGTTAGTTTTGACTCGTTGCAAAAGTGTTTTTTCTTGTCACCAATTTTCATTCTGAATATTATGACAACAAATTACTGCAATTTATTAATTTAAAACTGTACTATGGACAATAGAGAGCTTGCATCGTAAGATCTATTTTGACTCAGTATGCTACGAACAAAGATCTATAAATAAACATATTGAAAAGTTTAAAGGTTGGAAATTGAACTTCATTCAAACAATTTTTTTTTAATTTTTAGCAAAAATACACTAATAATTCACATGCTTTTAGTTTCTTTTGTCGCCTACAGTCTTACTGTCAGCGTTTTGATTTTGATTTGTTAACAGCTTTGCAAATTATGTACTGTTACGGTGTATAGTGTAGAGAATTAGCTGATACTTGTATTTACTTCATTTAATCGTGTCTCAGAAAGTTGCAATTCTGTTGCACTGGTGAACATTTAACCATTGGGTAATTACATTGTAATTCAATTGAATTAAAAATCTCGTTTATTACTATTTAATTTGAATAGCAATGCTATGAGGTCAAGTTTTATTTGCAAGTGCGTATTGTGATTACCTCTGGGCTAAGTGTAAGGTTCGGCATGCCTTTAAGCAGGTTTTAACCCCCAATGCTTTGCATTGACCGTTCCAATGCAGTGACCCCAGTTGTAATAATATCTTTATGTTTTGTGTTGTGTTTTGAGTATTGACCTGTATAATATAGGCAATTGGTCACTTGCGTCAAATAAAAGACCAGCGGATGTTAATTAGGGTTTCTCACCTGGTGATGTCTCTGCAGTTTCATTATTCTTATACAATACTAAGATCGGAGGACACATATATGTGCATGTAATAATGTAGCGTTTGTTCCCACAGTCTCATATACATTAGTGGAACCTTAATGCTATAGTATGATCTGCATCAATTAACACCATCTTGGTTACAGACTGAGAGCAGTATCTCTTTTTATCTTGAAATAGTTTATGTCAAGCTTATAGTTCTCATCATTGATTAAAATAGATATAAGATCATTAATGTTTCTGTGCGTTCTTGATCTTTTTTTTAAACGGACACAATTTAATGGATCTATGTCAACGAAAAAGTGGTTTCCTATTGCGCTATAAATGATATAAGTTGGTAGAAATGTGAAATACTAAGACATGTACATTAAATATAGAATGCATAACGAGGTTTTTGATAAAACAAACCCGTAAAAAAATGCTTGTAAAAATTAAAACCCAAAGCGGTTATCGAACCCATGACTTAGGAGCCATACGAAGAAATGACAGTAAACGGCGCCATAACCATCCGCGCTATTCTACTTTTGTAAGGTGACGTGTGTAAACTATGGTTTATCAAAATACTCACAATTCTGACGTCAAATTGTAAACATAAAAGGGCCAAACAAACAAGATCCATATCACAAAATGATTCTTATCTCAGAATGCGAACACTTTTTCCCCATTATATATACATTATTTTAACTGTTATTATATGCCATTATTCATATCTTTATATCAGATTTGTTTAAAGATATTATTCCCTTGAGGCCCTTTTCGTTGACTTTTCGGAAGCTCTACGCATATTTACGCTGAGTGGCTTCTGATGGCCACCTTAAATCCCTTGGAGACAGTCCGAGTACTTGAACAATTGCTAGATGATGTCGATTGAAACGGAGTAATAACTCTGCGATAGTTCGCGCAATACAAAGTTCTACTCGGCATCGACTCGCCTCTGTGTTGATCGCTCAAACTCAGCGAATCGCGAATTATGGTTGTTTCGTATATCCGTACTGTACACAGTATGTAATGTGAAGAATCGAATGAAAAAACAAATAATATTTGTTTAAGTCGAAATAAAGAAATGTACTCGTGTTTTTGTGTCAGTTCGCAACTGAGAAATCAATCGCTGTAATCTGCCCTTCTGATTGTGTTGAGCGCTCAATAGATTAAAGGTAGCTAAATGTCATATTTTTCAGTAAAGTTATGGAGACCGGTAATTTACAAAACTGACACTATTTTATTTGCAAGATTAGCCTCGCATGTACAATGCGAACGCACACTAAATTCTCCGAACCGAAAAATAGGAATGTCTCTTTATCACAGTCTCCATCTCGTAGGAGGTTTTGGCATTGAACCCAGAATGCACTTAGTTATAAGTAGCTACGTTATAAATGAAGCATGTTCCTGCTGAAAGCTCTTGATTCTTCTCCAAAAGGTTGTTGTACGACTAATGCATATATTTCCTATAAGAACTCAATATTTTGATATAAGTGTGTCCTATATTCTTGGATGGACATCATGCACGTTTCACAGTATCAATTAAGTGTTACCAGTAAAAATGTGCACCGTTCTACTTAAAAATAATATACTTTTTATAAGTATAAGTATTAGATGATTTATTATAATTTATTATAATTTTAATTGATGATGATGATGATGATTATTATGATTATTTATTATTATTATTTTTATCAGTAGATGGAGTAGTAGAAGTAGTAGTAGTAGTAGTAGTTAGTAGTAGTAGTAGTAGTAGTAGTAGTAGTAGTAGTGTAATTATTATTATTATTATTATTATTATTATTATTATTATTGTTAGTATTGTTATTATTATTATCATTATTATCACCACTATTATTATTATCATCACTATTATTATTATTGTTATTATTATTAAAATATTTTACATAAGAATGCTTACATAAGATGTATTTATCGGTAACGGGGGAAATGCTACTCGCATAGTCGCGGAGAACATTCGGTAATATATGAACTCGTTTACAGAACACTAAAGACAAGTGAACCATCAAATGTACGCTACTGTTTGCAACAGCAATCACAATAATACACTCATTTTAAATATTAGATTCTGCAAAAACATTTTTATATTAATATTTCCTACTAATAAATGGATAATGTTTTATTTAAGTTTCCAAGAAACCGATGTAATCCCCACCGGCAAAACGGAAACAGATATTGATTTTTATCACACGCACACTTGTCATCTTTAACTTCTATAGGTTCGTATTTGAAAATGAAAACTTAAATTGCATTTTATTACAACATGTTACTGATTTTCATATTCCCTTCGAAACAAAGCATATGTCTGGGATTATTTGTCAAATTGTAGTGATATCGTGCAGACGAATATACAATGCATGTGAAAATGTCAATGGTATATAATCACGATCACGAATCCTGTGAACGTAGTTATAAAATGTATTTCTATTAGCCAAACTATCTCGTTAGATGAACATACAAATTTAGCACCCAGTTAAAGATTATGATTTAAACTTTGACGAGCAGTTGAAATTTGAAGCGTAGCATTCCAAATTCACACCGCCCAAACGAATTTAACATGTTAAAATGGGTATTGTTTTAATTAGACGACATTGTTATGTAGCCTACAACAGCAATGCATATCAACTATTTCTGCTTTGTCAAAAAGATCCACTGCACATATTGACACAATTTTGTCGACGGTGTCCCCATATAAATACAACGCTTAACAAATAGGCGTTTATTTTCTTATAATAATGCAGTGTTTTATGGATTTTGTCAATTAAGAACATAAAGTAATACATAAACGTCACATCGATAAATTCGGTCAAGAGTACCACGATTTAAACGTTTAAGGTTATCGTATATCCATGACGGTGTGTACGTTTAAACATTTCTGTGCACGACAAAGACACATAAAATAACTATTAATAATTCAAGGTTTTCAGACAAGACACTAGGACCTTATGCTCACATCAAGTTTGCAGAAACCATGTGGAGATATCACTGCATTAGCAAAGTAATTGCACGATGAATGGCAATGCGAACAACAAAAATTAACTTAGTTTTAATTTTGCTTCACTTAATTCATAATGTACTAATAATAGATGCCTTCGAGTTGTTAACATTAGAATATACGTGTATTTCTAAAATAGATGATTCTCTCAACATGAGAGATTTGAAGTAAGAAAAGCATATACATTCAAAGCACGATGGGAAGAAAACGCTGTAATATATATCCTTGCATAAACCGATATATATGTTTAAGACATTTTACCAAATGACATACATAATCGTCTAATTCTGTCGGTACAGTGTGTACGCCGCCTTGATTATAATGCCTTTCTCAATAACACGAAATTTATAGATACGCATACACTTCTCGTATCCAAACCAAACTTTACTATTCCAACTATTCGATTTTCAAATTCATGATGTCGTTTAGCTCATGTATTGTATGCTATTAAGGTGTATTGATATAGTAACGGTTGTAAACTTAGGATGTACCTTTCATTGATTCTAAAACCTGTAAAACGCGGAATTCACTACAATTACTTCTTTATACAACGCTTTTAAATAGATGTTGATTATGTGGTACATTTAGTGAGTGTAGAGTACTAAATAGGAAAACATTGGCAGTGTTTTAAACATCCCAGTATAAGCCCTAGTGACACCCAACACTTTATTTTGCAAAAATGAAACTTATCTACGAATACATACTGGCAGCATGATTGAAATAATTGTATACTTCATCAATTGTATACTTTATATTGTGCATTTAATAAAAACGGAACCGAAATTTTGAAATGGATTTGATTTGGATTAAAATTAACACTTATAGCACCTTCCAAAGTTGTGTTTCAATAAATGTCTTTGTAAAAATTGCCATGTCATCTATACACACTAACTCTTTGATGTTCTATTTTGAAGACGATTGTTTCATGTCCGGAGGATGTCAATTGTAGTTATGCATCATACCAATATTGACGTCCCCCTCTTTCATTCTCCCCGTGATGAAATGGAATATTGACGTATGACTCGGTATGGTGATGCATGTATAGATTAACTAGAAATCACACAGTTAATTTGCCGCATTGCATTAGCAGTACACCACTCATATCCACTTATATCCCATGCCATGGACATTAGTGGATTTATTGATAATAATTAAGTGTTACTCAAAACATATTAGAGGCTGACAAACGCAACTGTAAGAGTAGAGGTACATATTGTAAAATGTTACATTTAACCTATATTGTATCTAAACTTCGCAGTGACCCTTATTTGAAATGTACTTTGATTCGAGCAAAACCCTTGAAAACGATATTACATTACATTTTACGGGTAGTCCATTTGTTATATTTAATTGTATAATACTGATGACTAAGTATAGTAATTATTAGTTTATTTCATCTTAGGTTGCTAATCAAATCAATCAAATGCAATTATTAAAGACTGCAATAATTAGAAACGTGTTGATATCTTCTTCATCACACTAATAACTGTTTAAAAAGTAGACACAACAGTGAATATAGTGAATATGCCAACGATGTTGAAATAAATTAATGTTTTGAGATCATACAAAACACTGACTTTTCTTTGATATCTGCGGACATGATCCGCAGTAGTTCACACTTGATAAGATAATAAGACTGATCATTTCGCGAATGGTAAAATCACAAAGTACTGCAACTAAAAATCATTTATCATTATGATTAATGGCGGTGTTTTAATCTAGCGTTAACATGGGAAACATTACCACAATGGGAAAGCAATATTATGTAAAAGGGCTTCAAACTTATTTACTGAATGTAACATCACATGTCTATTTCAGTTTTCACATTTTGTGAGTGTAACATGGAATATCCTAACACAGAAATTCATGCCATATTTATAAAGTCAATCCATACCTCTGCATACATATGCTTCTATCCTGTTCCGGTTGATTTCTTAACATAAACATATTTCTATAACGCCAGACTGTCGGACAAGAATCCCAGTTGAATAATCCTGTGTATAATTGCCAAATATAAAACAGTATATATTGTATATGATTGTATGTTTACAACTGAATTTATATACACCTTTGCAATACAATTACACGAACTACTCTGTATATAACATGCATGTATGTATTATTCTATGATGAAAATAAAATTTGACAAAAAATAAAAAAATAAAAATAAAAAATAAAAAAAAATAAAAAAATAATAATTGCCAAGAATCAAAGCAAATGCTGTTAAAATAACATTATTTATAAAAATAATTTATCCTCAACAATCAATTGTAGCTTTAATACACATGTTGGTATAACGGGGAAAAAATAATAATTCTACACATGTTTATTTGAAACACAATTAATGTTTTTACAAATTACTATAAGAAATTATTTGAATGATATTTGTGCACTGCCATGCATTTGTTTGAAGTAAATTAATTAAAATTAATTAATTAAAACATGTATATCAATCACGAGATATTCAGTACCAGTCACTTACTTTTACATGTTTAGGTTTTTAGCAAACAATGACCTAATTTTACATTTGACAAAACAATTTTATATTAATATAATAAACAACTTTGGTTTAAAAATATTTATAACTTGTATTATAACTATGCACTTCTTAGTGAACTATATGTGTTGATTTTTTTTTATTGAAATGTTCAAGTAAATGATTAAGCAGACTTCATTTTCAATCAGGTTGTACTAAACTAGTCCCAAATATGAAAACTGTAATTGAGAAGTGTATCCTGAACATATGCCATGATGACTTTAGTTACAGCTCATTTTCAAACTATGACAAACATACTATGTGTTGTGAGACATGCAATAACTTAGTTGTACTTGAAAGCTCATAAAATATTATACAATTTGACATACAATAAAACAGGCATAACACAGCAATTGTTTTCTTTTCAACCGCAATACATTTAACAGTATGATTGTACAATACTTTATATTCTGTGTATACATATTAATAAAATGTATTCAGATAATTAAATTAAGGTAATACTTATTTTTATAAAGTACAAAAACAAACACTTTAGTATTGTAAAGCATTTGTATTGTCCATTCACTATTTTCAGTGTTGAAACTAGATTTTAGGGTACTTGCCTATGCTCCAGTGATGTAACACTGCTTTATATCGGCTGACTGAGATCAATTATAATGTGCTTGTAGAATCTTTATGGCCAAGTAGTGCTACTTTGCGCTATATAACTCTTGAATAATAACACAGAATATTTTGCTGCACAGTACATTAGAAGTGTCTGTGTCTGATAACTCCACATCTGTTTTGGAAAAACACTGGACAGTCATATCGTATTTGAAAATAAACAATGCCGTAAAATAATGTTATTTGCATAAAAAATATCTACATCTAAGTATAAACAGTTGACACTCATAACAGTCTTTGATCTAAAAACAGGTGTTATTATACAAGTATATAATTATGTATATAATGATATTACAATATTCCTCATTTGTGTACATCATACTAAACATAACAATAATTACCTAGGACAAACATTTTACATAACTCAAATGTATTGTAATCTGGAAATAAATACCAGGCTGTCTGACAAAAATATCCAAATTACTAGTAAACAAGTTATGTCCGAAATTCCGCGTTATTGCTGATTGTCCGAATTACTGTACAAATACAAAGATTGTTCTGGATATAGATGTCTGTTTAATCTAATAACAAGAAGCGTTGCTTTTTCAAATCAATATACCATCATGCACTTACCGCCGCAATGCCCGTCTGTGCCTGACCCATTAATGGAGTGATAGGGGCAGGTAATCCAGAATACAGTCACCACACCAGGTATCAAAAACACACACGTTTCTCGCTAGAAGGAACAAAAATAGATTAAGTAGGTTTCAATGTATATATCTGGTAGTTGCACTTTATCCATGAATGTTCTTTATATGACATCTTAAAACAATATATGATTGATACAGTATTAAATGTTTATATTATTGTGTACAGAAATTAACAACATCTTGTTAACACAATGAGGGCGGTGTTCCTTTTTGTTTTAAATATTTCATTCTTCTTTCAAAGAGAAATGTTTTTTTTTTTTTAAACATTGAGTGTTCATTTTCTGCTGATATGACACTTTGATAAACAAGTGGAGACACAAAATTAAAAAAAAAATACGGCGGCAATTACCGGTGTAACTTTCTTGGTTTCATGAACTTTCTAAGGGCTAAGATGCAAAATATACTTCGCGTTGTCGCATGTCCGTGGTCTTATACAGGGCGAAATGTATCTGGCAGAATCAGGATTCCGTAGCAACGTTCAATATGTTTGAATGTATCAGTAAGAACATAACGGAATATGCGTGTGAAGTGCTTGGCATTTAAAGTGCAATAAAATTCAAATATCTATGTGTGTGAAAATGGCAATGTTTTTTTTATTATATCGTTTAAGACTTCTATGCAATAGCTATACAAACCAACAACGAAAGGAAGATGTTTGTATGTGTCGTATGGACATGATGAGATTATTTTGCACCGTATGAAAAAATACATTCTAGGAATTAAAACATTAAAAGGAATGTGGATGCACCTACTGAAATGTATCCGTAAACAAATAATGATGTTTGGGTCATTAACAATTGCTGGTAAAAAGACATGCACATTTTCGATCAATAAAACATTTAAGATCATTTTTTATTTTATTTAAAAAAACCAAGAGACAACATTAACGATTGGTTTTGCAGTATTTGATAACTATATTCTAACATGCATACTATTTTATACTAAGTACTTTAATTTTTCCCAGGAAGTGCAAACATCGTGCAACTACTACATCTCAATACTGCATAACATAATATATTCAGGACGGAACTTGACTAAATGCACATTTGCAAGTCAGTTGCATGATGCAGACCGTACTTCAGTAGCATCGACATTACTTGTTTACTTGATTTATCTGAGGATGATAAATATGAGGTTTACAGACGGATATTACTTCTGGGGCTAATGGGTGGTTCATTTTGTATTGTATAAGCACGGTCGATAATAATAATAATAATATTATTATTATTATACTTTACTGATGCCATCATCATCATCATCATCACCATAATCATCATCATCATCATTATTATCATAATCAATATCATATTTATCATCATCATCATCATCATCATTAATATCATCATCATCATCATCATCATCACAACCATCGTCATCATATCATCATCAGCAGTAGCAGCATCGTCATCATAAGCATCATCATCAAAGTGGTGATAATGATCATGCCCATGTTCACAATTAATCGGGCTGATAATGAAGTTAATAATAATAACTAATCAATAAAAGTTGTTGTCGTCGAGTCTAATAAAATAAACAATAATTCATATATTATTAGTTAACGTCTATGGTAAGTCCTTCTTGCTTAAACTGACCAAATGCATGCTGGATGTTTGATATATTGAGTTAGTTTCAACATCGATATTTCATAAAAGTACTAAACTTGCAAATATAAACTTATCCAGCTAACTGACAAGTCAGTTTGGAGCTGCATATAAAAAATATTCGTGAACATATAAGAGTTTCTCGAAGATTAATCGATAAATATATCACAGTATATATCACATTCTACTATAAAATTAACTTTCACAGCTTTATTAGCAACTTGTTTTGTGCATCAACGGTTTGGTCCATTAACAGGTCCATTGATCAAATTAATTTATAGTTGATACAATACATATTTATACGTTACAATAGATATTTAGTGTACGTGACTGTATAACGAATCATGTACAAAGTTCGTACATATGCAAACGTACACGTGCGTATTTTTGATCCAATTTCAGTTGAAACAGACAAGTCAAACTTGAATATAACCTTGTAAGGTTCATATATAGAGAGAATATTAGGTGAGTGTTGGATAAAAATGAAGTTTATCATGCGGGTCTTAGCAACAGATGAGTGCGATTCATGCCGAGCGCTCAAAATGTTTCGTGCCGAAACTTATAGATGCATTATATCCTGATTTAAATCTAAAATATATGTTGACGGGAAATGCATCAATTGACAAACGAAACTGTCGAAAGTGAATGGTAGTAACCATCGACATTATGCTTCAGTAGCATTCTTCTGGCGGCTAATAGATCAGTATGTAATTTCTTATGGTAAATAAAGACAGAAAGAAATACTTTCTACAAATATCTTAACGACATCCATCCGGCATTTTAGCGACAGATTATTCAATTTATAGACCTATTATTGAGCACAAATCATTAATGTCTTTTCTCTTCCACAAGACGCATTTACCAGTTAATGAGGAAATACTATAGACTCGGAATGTCTGTTGAGCATTAAATTGGACAAACAATCACTTACAATGTACACTAAAACCCCGCTTTACGACCACCTAGATTTTACGACCACCCCGCAAAAGCGGACACTTTTTTAAGAACCCGATTATTTTTCTATATATTTCAATGGTCGCAAACCCCGCTTATACGGGCACCCCGCTATTCCGTATTACGACCACTAATCCCAGACCGAAAGTACCAAATAACGCTCAAAATAACCTCGTTACTGAGACCAGTGCCATTTGGTCGTTGACACTTTATATCATTAATTAACAAAAAAAGCCGTGGAGGTAATTAAACATACTGCTTTGCGGTATAAAGGTGTGTGTGGAAAACAATGTGATATGTTTTGATAAGAGATTAGCACATATCAGATTACGTTAATTGACACTATTTGACAGATGGGGGTAACAATGCTGAATACTGATATAGACAGTCTGTAAACGGTCTTAATTAATGATTTTTTAATTCAACTTCCGACTTCATGTAAAGTTTTAATCCATAACTATACGTTACACAATACGTATACAGTTAAACATTATAAAGAAACAAACTAAACTGTTCGTCATATATAGAGTATTTATTATTTTCAAGAAAACTTTAAATAACACAGACATATGCATGTTCTGACTCAGTGATTTGCCTTACCTCGATAATACGGCCACCCCACTATTAAGACCACTTTTAGTAAGACCCTACAGTGGTCGTATTAGCGGGGTTTTACTGTACAGATTGAGACAACAAAATTAACAAATGTACACTGAGTACTTTATTCAAATAATTGCTCATTTTTCAATGTTTGCAAACACAATCACAAAATCTAGATTCCGCAAAATACTTTTTGTATTATTATTAATATTTCCTAGTACAAAATGAATACTGCTCATTTTCTTTTCCATGAAATCGATATTATCGCCACTGTGAGAATACAAACATATTTTGATCTTTTTAGCAAACGCACGCTGTTATCTTTGATTCTAAATGTTTGTGTGTTAAAATGAGAGCATTAGTTTTTCTTGTATAACGAAAAAAACACGAATTTGAATATGCCCTTTTAACAAACATTATGCATGGCATTATTTGTCAAACAGCGGTGATATCGTTTAGACGAACACGTCATTACATATCAAATGTTCATGATACTTTATAATGATAACGTATGCTGTGTAAGTCTTTATAAAAGGCAATTTAAGTTTAAATGGAGAAAATATTGCATAGCAATACAGCAATAAACAAAACGTTATGGAAATTAATGCGATATTAAGGTAGATAGCGCAGATGACATTGGATGCTTAACTCTCTGAACAGCCACCGCCGAAAAGAATCCTTGAAGTTAAATTGTGTATTGTGTGTATTGTTCGAATAAGACTTCTTGGTAATGGAATCTCAAAACAGCAACGTCGATTAGCAATTTTTGTTTTATCAAAAATAACTGTTAGTTTGGACGTTAAATGCGTTTGCCGACCTGTCAGACATGTTAAATAAAACACAGAAAACGGTGTCATTTTCTAAATGCACTAACGACTACATCGTTAGTTGCTTCAAATCATTGAAAGTCCATATAATTCTGCATTTACTTTGACAGACACACTGTTGTTGCTTTACCTTCTGTAAATCTCCACAACTTCCCTGACGACAGTATACGTATACTAAAATAAAACATGTCATATACGAACAAAAATAAGTACTATTTAATTATATAAAGTTAACGTTTTCCTTAAAGTGTTGTACATTTAAACATACATAACCACGACACAGACACAAAATGCATCCTTAAATCACGATTTAATGCCACTCCTAATATGGACGTTTCTAAGACGACATGAAGCCATGTTCTGGTATGAAAATACAGAAGCTAGATCAAATTGACGCACATCCTATACAGACATCAGTGCTTAAGCACCCTAATGACTGGCAATACAAGCGACGCAAGTTATATCAGTTTTAAATGTGTTTCCCATAAATGAAGTAATATGTCACTTCGATAGGTTTGCCAGAATTAGATAAGCATGCAGACTTAAGAACCAAGTACATTGCTTAAGTGAGTAATTTGATTGAATTTGAAAAAAAGGAAACAACGTGCGTAATACAACTTTATTGCAATAAATTGATATCAATACATGTAGCACATTAGAGGCATTCTCAAACGCATTCTCTGTGTGTTTGCTTCAAATAAGGTTATCGTTTATTTCCGGGTAAAACAAAATTATACTTTATGATGGACGCATGGATTCTGTGAGGGTCATTATAACCAAGTTTCTGTTTAAACTTTCTTATAGCAAGTTGTTCAGCTTTTATTTTTATAACAGATGCCACGTAAACCAAGAGAAGGTGTAAAACTAACTAGAACTCCGCGATGTGTCTCCTGACGGGGCATAACTCAAGTACGATAAGAGCAATTATGCCGAAAACCGAACTTAACCTTCCGTTTATATTTAAAATGCATAGTTACACTTCTCTCAAGTTGCATTATGATTGCACAAAAATCAAGCTATTGTCTGCATAAACTAAAGGGGACGCCGCCGCTGCTGACGCCGCCAAAGTAACCCCTATATGAATCCTTTTCAGGCGACACAAACAGTTCGACAACGACACAAAATTGTAACATGCGGATGTAAATAGAGAATTTGTATATTACAAAGACCTAAACATACCTGATCAGTTGAATATTTGAATCACAATATTTCACGTTCGCATTGCATACTTACTGATTTTACTGACATATTCACATGTATTTGTTGAAAGTGTATGCATCACCTTTAACCGGTTCTATATATCTTTTGTCTTGTGTATAATGGAATAATTGGAATTTATTGAAACATCAGTTGCACTATTGTACTTAATATACTCTTTCCAGAGTAATACATTCGTGGTTCCTTTTGTGTCCTGTTTCTGTTAAACCACAAAGCGATTTCCTCTAAACGACAAATAAGGAACTTCAACGTTTTATTCAAACATACAGACCACTTGATTTTATCTTCTGTCAATTGCCATATGAATAAATACATAATTTGCAGATTGGCTCGACCTTTGAACAAAATTTTGTTTAATTTTCAAAAACAAAAAGATAAGTTCCTAGTAAATCTAAACTGCATGTTATATAATAATTTAATCATTTATTAAAATACGGTCTGACTTATTAGCTAATGCATAGTTGAACCGTTGCTGATCGGTTCACGTATATAGTAAAGAAACGTAATATGTAACGAACTACCAGTTATATTAGCCGTTTTGTCTTATGTTATTGAGTAACTCAATGCATGTATGCAATCATACATCTAAACATTGCAGTCTGTAATTGTAAAATAGTAAATTAATTTAATTAATAAGCTTTGTTGTAATAAACCAATAATTACTATATAATTAAGCGAAAACATGATATAATAAAATGCAAACGCTTCAAGTTATCATTATGTGAGGTACATTTAAAACTGCGGAGGCTATCCATAACTATGTTATAATAAAGATGTAATATCTTTTTTCCAAGGTCTGTATCCAATACAAAATACATTTTCGTCAGTCAGGTTAGATGAATGTAGGGTTTATGTAAAATTATAAACAAAGTGGAACTCAAGCTGCGACTGCAGGAGAGAACTCTTATTATCAGCACGGGGTCCTTTATTTATGGCAAGTGACCAATTCCCCAAACAACAAGGCATAATACAAAAACAAATAACAAACACAAATACAAATGAATACAACTGGAGTCACCGCCTTGGAACGGTCATTGCAAAGCATAGGGGGATTGATAGCGGTGTGTCATATTTTTAAAGTAATGTTGTTGTTTTGAAGTTTATTGTCCTTCCGCGCTTAAGACTGCATTATGTGAGGACTTCATGAGACACCTTTACTGATGAACATCATTACTTCCAATTCCTATCCTAAATGCAAGGCGCTTGGCAGGAAGGCAATCAGTACCCTCCAATTTAACTAGCTGCTTGGTATGCAACTGGCCATATCAGAACAAGCCCTGTGAGAGACTCAACCATTCGACCTCCCGCTCCGCAGGCGAACGCTCTAACCAATAGGCCACGGAGACGGTATGTAACAACAGTACACGGTAAATAAAAGCCAGAATTATGCTTCATTATGTCAGATTCTCATTTCTGCCATATTTGTAATAAACGTAAATAAGTTTATTATAACCAGGCGTCTGATATATAATTGCATATACTCCAAATACAATTAAGCAAAATAGCTTAGACCTCAGTTGTTTTAATATGCATGTAACGTCATGCAGGGCTATATGTCAATATTCCATTTCATCACAGGGAGAAAGAATGTGGGGAACGTCAATATAACAATGTGATGCATAACTCACATTGATATCCGCCGGAAATGAAACAATCATGATCAAAACATACCGTCAATATTGAAGTGTTTGTATAGCTGTTTTACTAGAACGTTTTGTTAAAATACAACTTCTGAAGACAATTATATCACATTGTATCTTAAATGCTTTCAATATGTAGTGTTTCGAAACGTGCATCAACCATTTATCAAATACAGCCAATTATGTAACATTCTATCATGACAAACACAAAGTTGACTACAGAACAAAATTCACCGTTGTTAAAAAAGTTTCCAAGTTGTTAAATATTGTTCGCAACTGTAGAAAATGTGGTCAGGTCATGTAAAAATCGAAATAATTTTCGCATTATCGTTGTGTATTCGGCTAATAAACAACGATTTGGAGTTCTGATGTGTAGTGGTTTACTATACAGCATCTATGGACATATTCAACAACTAACAAGTATACACACTTGTATGGTGTATTTATTCGTCATCAGTACTATTTAGCTTACTAACGATACAGTCTCAAGAAAATGTTGTCATTATTCTCCTAGGAAATTTTTGACAAAAATGATATTAATGTAGTATTATTAGAAATTATTAGAAATTCGGTAATACGAGCTATGTTCAGCTTAATAAGTAGGTTAAAATCAACTATTAAAATTTAGAATAGTCAATCCTGGATAGAAACAATCTGTTTGGTCAGTTTTATAGTCCTTTTTGCGATTAGGTTTGTAAGTAAGCTAGCATTGTATCCTTGTTCTGGAGGCCATGCGTTATATAATCAACGGGAGTCACGCTCGGTTTATTCCAAAACTTAATAATTAAAGTTCGTATACAACATTTATAGAAAGATTTTATATGGATATTACATAACAACGCTAAACTCAGTAATTTGTCGTGATAGATTATTAAAAAGTGTGGGTCTGAGTACAAATTACGTCAATATTTACTTGTTGTGATCACGTTTTCATTTACATGTAAAACTGTATCAGACTAAACTTTTACAATTGTATATTGTGTTATTGTTTGATTTTTTTTAACAAACAAGGGGCCATAAGTGTTGCGTTTGTAGTCCAACCTTGTCTATATTTGGCTTCTACCGATATCTGGTCAAATACAAACTGTGGGAGTTTGGTAAAGATTGAATGAAAAATGAAGAGAACTCTTTTGGAAACATTCAATGTCTGCATTTGTACTTGAAAAAGGGGCAATACATCTAAGGTTTCTTTCCCGACTTTGCCCATTATCGATACCAACGGAGACTTTATACTCATACACAAAAGTTAGGTCAAGATTGAATAAAAAACGTAGTCTTTATCGCGATAACGATCAAACTGTTGGAGGTTACGGACGACGGGCGACGCAGGAACGGTCACCTATACCAATAGCTCACCTAGCACTTCGTGCTCAGGTGAGCTAAACAAAAGGCGCACTGACGCGACGCTAGTTATTTTTTAATATGTATATTATAGGTGCATTCTTATTATTTTGATCAAATACGCTTACATTACGTAAATATCGAGACAATTGGTTATGTCTGGGATGTTCATTTGGCTTTCCCAGGCTAGTTCAAACTATAGCATAATAAATTTTATCGAAACTGATTAAAATAATGTCTATCAAATTAAAGAATTTGTTACTCATAAAGACATAACTGCACACAAAATATGCCAGTATCCTATAATAATTATGTTTAAACGACACACACTTAAAATAGTAGCGGTCCATTTTATTTTGTTTCAAAGATATACATGCATAATAAATAAAATATTCATTCAAGTATTATAACGAAAGTTTATAAAGTATGACTATATTATTTTATGTATCATAATTGCCAAAATTACTGTGTGTAGTAATCATATATCAACGATCAAGCGTGTCTTGAAACACAATATATATCAAATGATATTTCAGACCTACAGGGAAACTATACCACTATAATGTGCATTCATCTTCGCATTTTCTTTCAACAGGGTATAAGCATCGACCATGTCTGTCATGCACATGAATTGGCTCTTTTGCCATGAATCGAACCCTAAGCTTAAACCCATTGACATTTGACTCAGCAATGATGCACCCTCCGTGCGAACGCGTTGACGAACCAGCCTTTTCAGTGGAGCCTTCGCCTGATGACGTTGCTGATTTCGAGACTTTTTCCATTGCACACGGTATTGCCAAATGTTTTGATGGGTTTACTGTATTAAGGTGTCTTCTGTCCTCTGTCGCTGACAAATAGAAGTCGCCTCGTGGGTTGTTGCAACGCCCGTATCCAATATACCGTTGTTTATGTGGGCAAAATATTTCCACTAATCCTTTAAATAATTTTATATTGAATAATCCATAAAGCACAGGGTTAACGGCACTTTGAAGTAGAGCAATTGTTTCAGCAAAGGCTAGCACAGCTTGAGGTATCTCCATGTTGCTGTATATAGTACAAAGCGTTGTAACAAAGTAAGGCGTCCAACAGGCGATAAATGTTAAAATAATACAGAATGTCATTTTCACCGTTTTTATCTTTGCCAAGGATATAATTCCTTTGTTGACTATAAAGCGTCTCAATGATGTATCTCCATTAGCTGAATATGACTCCGAACGACCTTGCTTCCAAACAACCCTGGCAACATTGATATAACAAAATGACAACACAACCCCGGGGAATATAAGAATGTATACGGTCATAAATGTGAGGTACACTTTCCTCTGCCATTGAGCAGTGTACCCTTTGCTATGACATCCGTACTTGATAGTATTATCTGGGTGGTAGTCATCAACTGTCTGAACGAATATAAATAATTGAGGAATGGACACAACCAAGGAGAGAATCCACGAAATAATAACCATTCTGCGAGCTCTCGAATTTGAAATCGTAAAACGTAATGGCTTACAAATTGCCATGTAGCGGTCAATTCCCATCGCCGTTAATATGAATGTGGTACTGGATAGTGTCACAACTTGGATGTAGGTTAAAAGCTTACACCCTACTTTGCCCAACACCCATTCTCCAAACGCGACAAATAAGATTTCCGTCGTCATTGTCCCGAAGCACACCAATAAGTCTCCGACGGCGAGATTAATTATAAATATATTAATTCTGTTGTTACGCTTCCGGTAGTTGCTGCACGAAAGTACCAGAATTATCGCAGTATTTCCAATCAGCGTTAAGATCATAATAATCACAATCGACACAACTCGTTGTATAACGACGGGTGTCCATATTTCCTCTGTCACTGATTGATGGAAAACCACTGAGCTCGTCGAGGCATTGAAACAGCGTCCCCGTGTACCATTGGTTATGCAATCCAGAGAAACCGGGTCGACACTCATGTTTCAAGAGCTGTTGGGAAATTTTGAAATTGGATTAATATTTATTAATTATATCTAGTGTATAAACATGGTTTTTCATATAGTTTTTCATATAGTATTGAAGTATTTGCTTAGTTGTGTAGATGTATATGCTTAATTTAAGCCTTAATAGGTAGTGTTTTTTTTTTTTTTAAAGTTTACGTACGATCTTACAGATATAGCGGCATAAATACAATTAACCAAAGAAAGTTATTAAACATATATTCTTTTTTAAAAAGGAATAAAGTTAAGAACAACCATAGCTTTTAAACGCACAATAAGCTAGTTTTTAATCACCAAATAGTTTTCGTTTTTACATACAGAAACATACGGAACCTGAAATACATGTATATACGTTGACTTGACAGTTGGTTAAGGTTACACAACACTGATAAACGATGCAAAAACTCGACACTAGTACTTGTTGATTTATCTCCTATTGAAGCGTTTCGTTCGTCATTTTTATGTTTTTTTATGTTTGTTTTCAAGTTTTATTGTCACTTGTATCTGCTTATTTTGAAAATAATTGATATGAAACATCGTACATATACACTATAAGATTATCACGCAGTAAAATGTAGATCTAATTGTAAAAAAAGCTAACACGTCACATTCGTAATGTAGAGTTGATAAACGACTAAGACTTATAATTCATACTGAATCAAATCTAAAGCAATAATTATTTATGTCACCATAATTTGAAATATTGCACATGAAATAAATATATGGCAAATGGCATTATATTTCCTGAAATGTATGAAATGTGAAATCTAATTACGACCAGGAATCTTGACTAACATACTAAATGTCAGATTTGTTTAGTTCCGCAATAAAATACGAATTGCATTTTGCTTTATTCCGCACATATATATAATATGATGTATGCGTGTGTTTTACCTACGCATGTTAAATTACGTTATTAAGTTATATAAATAAATATATGTGGTTAAAACATGTCATACATTTCACTGGTCGTGGTCAGGTCGAATAATCGATTAAAAAGGCGGGTCAGAATTGAAACAATTACATTGATACTCTGGTACTTTGAAATAGTAAACTGCTATAACAATCTATTAAAGGGAACTATTCGCAGATTGGCAAATTGATAGTTCTCATTTTTTGGAAAGTACACGTTATATGTAAAGAAGCGAAATAAATCTCATAATATGTCGTTTATGAATAGATATCAATTGAATTGACTAAAAAAAATAAAACGTTTGTTACGATTTTAGTCGATATGTTTTTAAACACGTGTTTTATTTACAGGTGTTAAATTACACGCTAATATATGAAGGCCCCGATGGCCTAGTGTAGTTACATGTTTTGTATCCAGTGGTGGTTAGTTCGAGCCCCGGCGAAGGCATTTGTTTCTATTTCGTATGTTGTTCATAATATAATATATAGATTGGTTGGTGCGCATGCTTTTTTTAAGAAAAGATAGTTTGGACATGTGACAAAAATCGGAAAATCACGCCTCAAATAAATTTGTAGTCCTATCCTCACCATAAATAACTTATATTACGTACAAAAAGTATTATATGCTCACGTATATCAAGGGCGCAATTATTTACTTAATTGTGTGTGCGTTGTATGTTATCTGCACAGGCTCTCGCATATCGTATCTTTCATAGTCAAAAAGGTTTCGCATTTGCGAATATCTTAAGTGATTAATAAAATATGATTCCTTTACAGGTAAGTTCCTGATGTGTAGACAACAAAAACACTCATTGTAATAGTTAACATGTATACCCTAAAAGCTTTAATACACAGCTTATAAAACAAAGTTGTGTTGTTTTTTTGTTGTTGTTTTTTTTACATCTGCATTGATTTAATACATTTCGATTATTTTACAAAAACTCAATTACAGCACTCAACTATTGCAACACTTTAAGATGTACTTACGACGTTTTCAAAATTCATTAGTCTTATATAGCATCACATAATTACATCCATATATTCATATCCATTGAAATTCATTTAATTCTACAGTATACATTCCGTGAGCTGGCACAGTATTCCTTCTGAAATCCCGTCAAGCGTTTTCCCAGCTGTATTGTCGCGAGCCAAGACTGCGACGTTATAGCTGGCAGTGTAATTCCAATAGTGTTGGTCGCATGAAAGATATTAATCTGCTCCTTAATTTTTCTAGTAAGATGAAATGCGCTATATTATACTCAATATATACTCGTGGCTAAAAGGTGGCATGCATAATAATTTTTTTGCGCGTGCGTACGCAGTAGAAAATCGATCAGAAAAGTTACACATATTTATACACGTGATGCGAGATATAGTAAGCATCGCGTGAAAACGCGATAACATTTGTACGCGTAAACCATGACTAAAAAAATTGACAGGGTACCGTTTGACTTAAATCTACTGATAGGATTCTAAATTTGAATAACCATATATAATTTGGTTTCTAACTTGTAGTAGTAAATTTCTATTATAATGATATATACCTATATTTTGCCTTCAAATAAGTATCAAGTGTATATGCAAATATGACATGGTCAATTATAGCATTGTTTTATTGTTTATATGCATTATAGTATATTAAATATATCGCATATAAAACAGTAAAGCATTCATTTCAGTTTGTATCGACTTATTGTAATGTAAACACGAAAAAATAACGGTATGCTAAATTTAAATCTGCAAACATATTCGCTTCAATTAATAAGGATACGAAAAACAAAGTCGTCGAAAGTTGAACACTATTTTTTCAAGAGGTGTTGTTGTAGTAGTGTTTTCAACATAAATTTGCAATATATCTCTAAACACTGTATTTTATCATTGAAAATTAGGTACATGTATAATGCGTATATGACTTTATGACTATACAGTGTTTGTTAAACAAGTTGGATCTTTAATTGGAATTAATACGTGCGCAAAATAGTAAATACGTTGAATACGCCATGACCCAAGAGGACATGGTTTCATTTTCAGAACCATATTTAGCCGGTTCTAAGCTGGTAACAATTTATGAAAGCAATATAGACTACACATACGGGCGCCTCCCTCTAAGAAAGAAACTACTTTCAGTGTATTGATGTTCTATCGAAAACTTGATGCAACATGGTCTGGCATTGAAACACCGAGAGTAATCTGTGCCAGAAACAGCAAATTAAACCCGTCAATTCCATATACAATTTATACAGAACTGCCAATAATGCATGAAAGGTGGTTATTATTGCTGTGACAGGGCGATCAGTTATGTCGCAGAGCAAAACCATGCAGAAGCCTTAACAAATCAAGGGATTGTTGCAGACGGTACAGACCGTACATAATCAAGGTAATGCCAAATTGGTGAATCAAAGATAATGGTGTAAGTACGAAAGACCGGCGATGACTTCTTTATTCTCATTTTATAATTATGAATTGTGATATTTTAAGTACAAACACAAATTTATTCACACTTCACGCCTAATGTCTTCACTATATATAAAAAATCAATTCGTGAATTTGTGAAGTGTGAATATTTTTTTATACTGCACAGGTCACATGTAACGATTGTCATCAAACTCGTGAAATCGTGAAATGTTAATAAATAAATGTTTGTACTATACAGTTCACACTTCACGATTGTCATAAAAATCGTGAAATTCTCAATTGTGAATAAATGATTGTTTTTTACTTCACAGTTCATAATTTATAATTAGAAAATGTGAAAAGGCAGTCACCACCGGTCTCGTATGTTAGACATCTAGATTGATATCACTGTTTGAAGGTGTGAACACAACATTTACAGTACAGATATTTTTGCATTGCAATTTTCATATGAAACGTAAGTGTCGTTATTTAAATAAGGCATGTCGAGGATCATTAAATCTATGAGTTTGGAATTAAGACTCATATTACTACAATTCTAACTACTTTAGCAGACAAAATGAATGTTATTTAAATAGTATATCTACATTGAGTGCACATAAAAAAGGCCCAATTTAATAACATAAATATAATTCTCCGCGACTATCATTATAAATGCAAAATCAGCCCTATGCATCTCTTTAGGATATACAACAATAAGCAACAAAACATACGGGAAATGAAGTTGCCTGCGGTAAAGCGTTAGACCGCTGCGGCTGACAAAAACTAATAAGTCCTGTTATCGATGAATGATTGGACATGTTTGTTGCATAAAGGAGATTATACGTTCATATTTTGCCTCTTTTAATAATTATAACTAGCAAAACCTCTTATCCTTTCTGCACTATACAGAACGTGCGTGAAGGTGGCCTGTGAAAACTGCGACCAATTAATAAAAATACAACAGTTGTATGTTGTCCGCTTTAATTGTTTTGCCCGTTGTTTATAAACGAGTGGTCTTTTACTGTATCACCCATCTTGTGTTTATTTGTTATTATCATTTTAAACATAAGACATGTTGTTGTTGAGTAAGGCCAAGCGGATAAGCAATAGAAAAGGTCATAAATATTCCGATGGGCAACGTGAACATGTTTATAATTTTCCGCGCAGATTACTATATTTATGAAACACATTGCTGATAAGCAAGATATAAGAAGTTAGTATATCTTAATGTGAATGTGTGTTATATAAAATTAAATATATTTAAACACCTTTGAGTACTGCTATAAACAAAATGACATAAACAGAATTAAGCACCAAAAATCATATTTCATTTTTATTTTTTATTTCAATGTCTTTTAAGTAACAGACACATTAACACATGACACATTCTAGCTAAACCAAGGACAAAATTTAATAATGTATCATCATCATCACTTCCACCTCCACCAACATCATCACCATTGCCATTATCATCATCATCATGATGAGCATTGCACCCGACTACAACCAGATTCATTATATAGTTATTGTTATCATCATAATGACCTTGCTAACAAAGTAAGTGTGTGGGGTTGTTGTTATTTTTGTAGAATGTGCAAGCTGTTGACATTTAAACGCTCACAAACAGTTCGCAGTCATAAATTTTGAAATGAAAGTATTTTATTCGCATATAGTTTACATTTGTATTTGCAGATACTTCATATTTAAAATCTCGAATAGTTCACATTTAATAAGCGGATAGTTAACATTTTTATGCAAATTAGTTGACCTAATTTGCATGTAAAAAATGAACTACATGTTAACAGTCTGCCAGCATTCTTTTCAATATATTGATTACTTCGCAAAACACTCACAGAATATTCGCTTAATATTAATTTCAGCAGTTGACTTCATGTTGTAACTTTTCTGTATGGGTAACATTTAACCAATCTGTTACGTTTAATTAATAGACATAAACAAGCAACTTTGCTCAGTGCAATACATAAATCCTGCTGAAGGAGCAAACGCAATGACTGCAAGTTCATGCCTACTGAACCATACTACCTTTATGGAAAACTGAGCGTCTGTGAATTTTCCCTCCCTCCTTTGGTTCACTTCCGTTGTCATGGGGACATCGGTACGTATGAAAGCTCGTTATTTGATCAACGAGGGTGAATGGACAAGTAATTATGATTAAAGCGCCGAGTGCGTCGTTAGCTAATGAGAAAAGTTCACAAAGGGAATTGATATTTGTACTGGTATATGGAAAGCTATATATATTCAGTCTGATGTAGATGATGAATACGTTTGTTTACTTAATCTACTTTGTCCTCCAGTAGAACCAACGTCGGTATATGATTGCTGTAAGGAAACCAAACCAAATTAGAGCAAACGCGTACATTGGTTTGATTTGTGGTTTTGAACGTATGAAAGCTCGTTATTTGATCAACGAGGGTGAATGGACAAGTAATTATGATTAAAGCGCCGAGTGCGTCGTTAGCTAATGAGAAAAGTTCACAAAGGGAATTGATATTTGTACTGGTATATGGAAAGCTATATATATTCAGTCTGATGTAGATGATGAATACGTTTGTTTACTTCATCTACTTTGTCCTCCAGTAGAACCAACGTCGGTATATGATTGCTTTAAGGAAACCAAACCAAATTAGAGCAAACGCGTACATTGGTTTGATTTGTGGTTTTGAACGTTGCAAGTTTAAGTAGCGCCTGTGTGTTATTCGCCTTGATGTTGATTATCTTTATTAAAAGCCTACCCTTTTTAGATGGCATTTATGTGCACACCTTTTTTGTGCTTTACATTCGTCATATATATATAAACAACTTGCGGATAGTTTGGAATGCACAAACGGAAAAACAGAGGCGGGGGCGGAATGTGAGTTTGCGATACTGATCTTGCATACACTTTTAAATACGTTTCCTACACATTCTGAATCAACCACATTCATGTTTGTTGTATATTTTAATTGTTGAGGTGTTTGTGCATGGCCAATGTTCTCTTTTCTTTTCCAATTATGTATAACTGTTTAATGAAAAAAGGAGTAGTAAAAGAAATTTACCTCAAGTTGTAGTAGTTTGATCAAAGTATGTACTGCGTAATGCGTCTACAAGCAGAATTGACCTAGTTTGCTTTTCAGTTAAGTTCAATAAATGTTCCGCTTGTCACCTTTACTAGCATACAGTAGGTCTATGTGCATGTGGTTTTGTTGAGAGATAAATCGGATATATAAATATATCAGGAGCTGGATTGAAATGGCATGCACACGGCAAGAGATGAAATATGAAATGTGACAAAAAATCGTCCCAATATTGATTTGGAAGCTTGTTACGATATTAAAGGTATTAATGTTAATCTAAATTCATAATTTAATTAGTATTGCATCTTTGAATCGACTATTCTATCGGCTTGTATACAATTCAGCTCTAGACATCTCTGCAGCACATTTTAATATTCAAGCGAACAAAACAAACCCTTACCGCCTGCGGTGATCGAAACTGGGTCTCTAGCGTGACAGGCAGACACTCTACCCGCTTCGGCGAAGAGCTAGAAAACAGCAAGACTGTTTAAAGTGCCTCATATGGAATACATTGTGCCATGGTGTTTACTAGAGCACACTGACATGCGGAACAATGTATAATGACAATTGCTATTATACAAGACAAGACAAGACAACAGTTAATTATGTAAATATAGGCCACCGGCCCAAAATACAGAGTACAAATTAGAAGAATGTCATAAATGAGTTGTGATCCTTCAATCTTTATCTACATCGTTCTTTTTCATTATTTCACTAACACAGAATACTACGTTTTTTAGTTTTCTGTCATCTAAAATTTGCATAAGATTACACTAATTATGAAAATTATGTTCGTCATTGTACCATGAAAAAAAATATTTGCCTCTCTTGGCTATATTGAGGACACTTAAAAAATGCATGAAACTCGTCTTCAACACAGTTCTCACCACATTGAACTAAACAACATCTACAAATACGGTTTTCTCTTGAAATCCCTAAATTTCGACCAGCTTCAATGGCTAATTTATGACTAGAACAGCGGAATGTAGCTAATGATGTTCGAACAAAGAATGGTATATTGATATTTAAATATTTTTCTGGATTCAACATAGATTTAAAGTGTTTGTATGTATCACATCTTGGGGAACTTCTAATGCTTTCTAACTAGTTCTGTGTTTTACAATCAATCAATCTTTGATTAAACGACAGTAAAATAACTCTACGTTTCCTACCTCTTGACTAAGCCAAACAAAACAAAACCCATATCTGAACAAAATATGTTTTACAGCTGTAACCCATTATTTCTTCCGATATTTTTATGCCCCCGGCATCTTGATGCAGGAGGCATATATTGATCGTCCTGTCCGTCCTTCCGTCCGTCCTTCTGTCCGTAACAAGGTTTAGTAGATTTTACCGTTTCGTCTAGCACCAACAACGCTTACTGCAACACTTTGATGCATACACAGTTGTTTCTTATGACCATTCCCAATCCACCCATATCACCCAACTTTACTTTGACCTTGACCTTGAACTAATTTGGACTTATAATGAATCAAAAGTGCCATTTCTTGGTTAACTAAATTTTCAGTTTAGTCTAGCACCAACACCGCTTACTACAACACTTGGATATTTGCACAGTTTTTACTTTTGACCGTTCCCAATCCACCCATATCACCCAACCTCACTTTGACCTTGACCTTGACCTAATTTGGACTAAGAAATGGGCTACCCAGCACCAACCGGGGGCATGTGTGTTTATCAAACGCAGAATCTTGTGTTTTTGGATATCGATTTTCTGTCATACTAATTAACTTACACCAATATGCATTTTACATGATATTCTATACAAAGAGGAAATCCACCGCATTCTCCTCCTAATACAATACTGTCATTAACAAAGCTATTTACAATACTGAATTTGAACTTGTTCAAGAATATCTGAGAATATTCCCTATATTTCCGATCCATAAGTAATTATTGACTATGGAATCAAACAATTTGAAACAATCAATGTGCGAAAAATACCCAAAAGATTTCTGGTAAGATTTAAAAGCAAAAATGGATTTTCTGGCCTGAGCCGCGAGTTTTTCTTTAGCTTTCCTCCATAATAACTTTGGCTTAAATAGTAGACCCATATATTTATACACGGATGTGACATTTACCGGCTTGTCGTCATAAACCCAATGTTTGATGGTTAATTGTCATACCAGTGTTTTTACAAAAATCAGCAATGGAGTTCAACTGTGATTGTAGCTCAATAGCAGTATCGGCACAGCTGGCAACATCATCAGCAAAACGAATACATATTATATCTTAAATTTCCTAGGTGATAAATGCCACTATGACCTTTAGATCTTTGGAAGGGAGACAACTCGTTTATGTACAGGTTGAAGATTGTAGTGCTACTTTCGTCCCCTTGTCTAGTCCGTATATTACAATTAAAGTTGTGTGTAGCGTAATTATCATTAACTCGCACACATCCGCGTTAATTGGAATACATAGATTCTAATACTTGAAATAGCATTCCCCTAACTCTATTTCTAAACATAGCTGCACATTATTTATTAAGAATCAACCCATCCAAGGCCTTTTGGAAGTCCACATATAAAACATAAAATCTATCCCCGGGTCTACATATATACTTTTAAACCATTCTTTAAAGAGTAAATAAATTGTCGATCGTCGAATATTCGGCACGAAAATCAGCGTGTGATTCTTCAAATTTGCCGTATAAATCGGCTCATTTGCATAATCTGTTATACACAATATTAGAGAATATTTTATACATTACATGAATTAGTGATATACACTATAGTTTTGACGGGTCGTCTTTATCACCAGACTCATGCACCGGGGCGATAATACTATCTCGCCAAATATCTGGGAAATGCCCAGTAATTAAAATTTGATTGAACAAGTCACGGAGTATCGGTTTTATTATATGAACTGTAGTTTTGTAAAATTCGGCTCCAAACGCATCAGTCCCTTGCAATTATCCACATTGAAATTTTGAAATACTTTGCGTTATTGCCTCATCGGTAATCTCGGAATCCAAGATTTGATCCTGCTCGTCGCCATTTGCATTTGACTCTTAATACAGATTGCTTAACTTAGGTTGATGTTCCTTAAAAAGCAAGCTTTTAAAATAATCAAGCCACGCACCTATGCCTATATAAGGAGTATCTCTATTTCTTATGTTGTGACTACCTTTTATTATTTCCAAAATAACTTTGGGTTTGTGCAAGATAAAACTAACGCGTTTCTTTTTCAAGTTTGATATAATTGTGTGTTTTTTACAAAACACATATGTTTTAATTTGTTTCGGAGCGTTACATAGCGCTGACAACCCAATACATTATTAGTCACACGAACCTTCCGTAGTGCCGCGTACTTCGATTGTTTAGGCACGTAAGATTCTTGATCACACCATGGCTGGTTATCAGAGTTGTCATAACTACATTGAGGCTTAGTTTTATAATTTACCCTCATTTCGGATGCTGCGCATTTGTACAAACATAAAATTATGTCAACTGTGCCGTTAATATCCGCATTAGAGATTAAATTTAATATCTGCGCTTGTTACATATATTTTCAAATAATCTTAAGAATTTATTTTTGTGTGTATCTTTCCATTTATATTTTTCTATTTTTACCAGGCCTTCGCTGATGTTTTGTACGCGATTGTGTTCGCGAGTGTCAACATCCATGTTTTTTGTTCTGCCTAATAACAATTTAGAACATAAAGGCAAATGATCGGATTCGTCACGCAAATCAATGTTAAAATAAGTAACATGCGAAAATAGTTCTGTAGATACAACATGGTAATCAACAACACTAGCGCCATTATAAGTAAGGCATGTACAATTTCCTACAACATCACCATACATACGTCCATTTAAAATATACATATCATGAGTACAACAAAGCTTAATAAGAGACTTTCCAAACAAATTATATCTTTCGGAGTCTTTGTTATATTCCGTGAAAAATCGAAAGTATCAGAGTTATAGTTTACATTCATATTAAAAATGCTATCTATATTATCATCTGGTATGTAATCTATTAAATTTTAAGTACGTGAATTCATATCGCAAGCTAATATATAAATTCATCTGTGTAAAGGGCTCGATGGGCAGAAATATTAAAATCAATAACTTTCATTCCATATTTCTCATTCATTCTCTCATATATTGGTGAGCCTTCTAGTAAAACATAAGCTATTTACAATATTATATGTCTCATAGAACTATATACAGAACTTTTAACATACAAAAGCATACAATCCTTGTAATTTTGACATATTTGAAAAATAAAGTTTTCTTTTAACAAATAATTGTATTACGGATATACCGCCACTATTACGCCATGCATTACCTAATTTTGTTCTGACATAATCAAAACATGTATAATCATATTACACGTTGCAAAATAGTTATTAAACTACCCAATGTCTCTAATAAACCAACTATAGTCAGTTATTTGCAAGTTTTCTTAAGCCACATACATTCCATGCGATAATGTTTACGTTTACATTCGGGCCTTGACCTCTGTCCTAGTCCACCCCGCCTGTGGCCTCCGTTTCACTTTCTGATTCAGACTGTTCCGCTTCACTGCCATCACGGTAATGCATTCTCACCTCCCGCTGGCTAATAGTCATGCGTGTATATTGTCCACTACTGGTATTGCCAATTCTCGTGATTTCCCCGTATATGTCGTCATATTTGTATATTGCGTTGTCAATCACTAGCTTATCAAAACGCATTGAAGCGTTGTTAGACCGTATACAGCACACGCCGTATATAACTTACGTGTGAGCTGTATACGTTAGTTGACAGCTTACGGTGAGCCATATTTGTTGGTTGACAACGTATACAGCTTACGATATACATATACTTTTGAAACAGGTCTTTCGTCTTAACGTATATAGCTCACATGGTGAGTGACCAGTATAAAACATAATTGTGAATAATAGTATACTTAATCACCACCATATAATCTTAGTTGTAGCAATAGAAGAAGTAGATCTAGTAACAGTAGCAGCAGCAGTAGTAGTAATAGGAGTAGCAGAAGCTGCAAAATCGGAAGTAGCAGAAGCAGTAGTAGTATTTGTTGTTGTTGCAGTAGTATTGGTAGTAGTAGTAGTAGTAGAAGTAGTAGTATTAGTAGTAGTAGTAGTAGTAGTAGTAGTAGTAGTAGTAGTAGTAGTAGTAGTAGTAGTAGTAGTAGTAGTAGTAGTAGTAGTAGTATAGTAGTAGCAGTAATAAAATCTTTATTTAATAAAGGTAGCTTATTTAGTTGTTAATACCACATATACAGATACATGAAACAAATCATGGGGCTTCAATGAAACATAAACCGAACATAGGCCTACTTAAAGTTAAAACAGAAATCATAATCAAACTCTAGCAGAAAAAGCAACAGTAGTAGAATCAGCCGCGGTCTCAAAAATTGTGGTAAATGCAAACAAGTGGCCACGGCCACTATATCGCTCAACTGAAAACACCTGTATTAAGAACCAGCTGAGCTTATCAGCCCTGTTCACAATTTGTATACGCCACCCAAAGAGCATCTGTGCGAAACGACATGTAAATAAGTCCAATAGGTTCAAATATTTGTTTAAGTTTCTCCTATAGAAACATAAGGAAAATAAGCCCATCCCGTGTGCAGCCATGTTTTTTCACTGATTCCTGTGTTTTTCGCAATTTATATAGAGGATCACCCTCATCCACAGTATAATAATGACCCCTGTATGTTTTCTAATGAAAATTACTGCGATTGAAGGACGAATAAAAAAGACAAACGGGCGGGCGGACGGAATGGCGGACGGACAGACAGACAGACAGACGTACTACTTATACTACTTCTAAAACAGCAGTAACAGCAACAGCAACAACACAACTACAAACGTGCATTTGCATGATGATCATCATCATCTTCTTTTAGACATGAGCTATATACGGCGATATGCATCATCTTGACGTATATAGCTTACGGCGAGCTGTATTCGGTGTAAGCTGTATACGGATTTATATAGTCAACGTATACAGCTCACGCGTAAGCTGTATACGGCGTGAGCTGTATACGGTCTAACAAAGCGTAGTGGTCTTGATTTCGCGCCTGAACTAATCGCTTTCCCAGTTCACGCCTGTGTAGTTGAACTCGCTCAGTAAAGTCCTCACGTACTGAAAACTCTGATCGCCTATCAAAAACTTGCCTTGATTTCTAAGAATGGTGTCACGATCTTTGTAGCGTGCGAACTTTGCTATTATTGGGCATTTTTCAGCATTTCTACTACCTGCTCGATGTGCTCGCTCTATTTCCACATGTTCAAATTCTGACAGCCCAAGTTTGTCCTTAATAAAATGCCTCACTTTCTGCTCTGTGTCCTCCCACTTTTCCCCGATTTTACCAGTTATCCCGTGAAAACGCAGATTATTGTGACGTGAATGACCTTATAGGCTATCCACTTTTGCTTTAAAGCTACGTTTTCTGATTTTAGTATATTTACTGTATTGCTCCTGTCATCAACTTTCGAGTTAACGGAGGACAAATCAGCGCGCACGTCAGCTTTCACTTCTCGTAGAAAAGCCATTACCTCATTGTCCTGGTTAGATCTCGTCGTGCGTTTGTATGTGTCTTGAGAACCAGAAGGCGTTGAAAATGGTGCTGATGGTGTCACCGCTGCCTCAGCGAACGATAACGTCCTTTGCTTTTGTGTGCGTGGCGGTCCCGGATTCGTCTCCACATCCCCACCCAGTATCGTCAACACAGACAGGGCAATAGCAAGCCTTAAACATACACTTAATCTCCGCCTTCCCACACACAGTGTACACAGTTTACTTCTTGTTTTCCTAGACATCATGAATAATCTAATTCTCAGCCAATACACCACTATATCTATCGACATTTTTTTTCTTCAAAATATTAGAAAGCAAACTTCACGTGCAGCCATTTCCGAGGGACACAACGCCATACAATAATAATATGTACGTGTAATATATACAATAACATATTAACAACATCATCCCGTTAATAGTGGGCGTTTTTAAATAACGATCATATACACAAATACCGCAGGGGAGATTTTCTTCTTCTGATGTAGCTGCAGTTTTATCATAGATTTTATTTACATAACATCACACAGGTTTTCATTATATGATAGTATTGCCCCAAATGTAGTTTGACTGTAAGGTATAATATAATTTTAAATGTAAATTTAAATGATAGTTCTGGTAGAATCCTGTGACCTTTATGTATATAAGGAAAACATAAATAATACTATAAAACAGTACTTTCATCACGTTTACCGGAAACACGTTCCATTGGTGCGTTCGTCGTATTTACCAGAACATTACATCCCTTTCCATTAATGGGATTTGCGTGAAAGTGGTACGATGTTCGCATTAACTAAGTAGCCTCCGATGGTCTGCATTTTGTAAGGTGAAATTCATACGCCACTTGTAAAGCTTGTCATGATTCTAAATGGCACTCTTTTACGGACTTTGAAACATCGATTTTTTAGTACTACATGTATATAAGTCATTATATTATAAATCAACACACTACAAAGGAAGACATTTTAAAATAAGTTCAAGTCATCTACTACTTTATGAACGACAATCAAATACTTACAAAACAACGAACATGATTGAACAAATCACAACCCCAGTAAGTACGGAAATCATGACTCGGAAGCCATACGAACAAATGAAATCTGGTCCCATATCCACAAAGGTCCTAAGGGAAATCTTAACTTAAGTCATATTTAAGGGACACTTTCAAATACATTTTTCCTCGTGAGAATAAATATTTAACATTTGAAAAATGGTAAAATAAGAGGCACCTGTTGATTCTTTACCAGTTTAAAACAATTACAGACAAAATAAACTTGATATAAACTAGCCACAAACATAAGGAATTTTATGATTTTAAAAAATTTACTTAAGTTTCCACAAAGGAGCTTTGAGGATATGGGCCCTTAGTTATTCTAATCATAAGCGCGTGTATGCTAGTATATCAGTAAAATGAGTGTATGTGTTTCGAAGTTTATGAGTTCCTTCCGCGCCTGAGGCTGCATTATGTGAGGACCCGGAGTGTGTCCCAGCACTCCTACCTAATTAAATTACTAGAGACTCACGAAAGTTGGGACGAATTTTGAATCATAGCTGCAATTTCCAGCAATGTATTATTTACTGAAAGATATTTTAATTTCGGTGTGGTCTTGTGCTGTGGGGGGCAACCGGAGTACCCGAAGAAAACCCCACCTGTCCGGTATAGTGACCACCAACCAAACTCACATGCGCCGAGTGGGAAGCGAACCCGGGACGCCTAGGTGAGAAGCGAGTGTACCAACAACTGCGCTAGCCTGACAGCCATATTAGAAAAATGTGTACGGACAATACTTATATATTATCAATCCTGTCATCCAAAAAGGGCCAGATATATACTCGACCTAAAGACAACGATTCATGCCGATGGTATTACCATGTTTTTAGATTTTTCTTTGAGTTTCCCCCTCTTTTTGTAGACAATGTTCGGTTGAAGTAAGTCGGTGCAAACATTAATTACCAATGACAATATATATATATTTTTTAATGAGGATAATTTTTAACGCTATGTCAGTGATACACGTGTTTTCTTAAATACCGACGAAAAGCGTTACAAACGCTTTATAATTTATCTATTTATCTATTCCAATTGATGATTTTTCATCAACGACACTATATTTCCAAAATATTTCTTTGCCAGTAGTGTTATTTTGCTTGTTTATATATAAAGCATTTTTCTTTTTGGGACCTATGAAAACAAATTTGAAAATTTGCAATTTGCCAATCCTTTTATGGTGGATTTGATCAAATTTATCTTAATCACATATAATATTAATATGATTTATATCAGAACGATTTATTATTAATTATTGAATACATACTTGTGAATACTTGTGGTTTGTGACAAAATGTGTCTAAATGTACGATGTGTACCATATCCAGACATTTCAAATCTCCTGATCCGTGCAGTCCCTTAATTGGACTTAAACAGAGTTTTACATCAACGTTAAATTGTAGAGTTTCACAGGACTCAGGTGGTTGATATTTAGGGGTTCTCTCAATTAAGTGGGGGTCCCATTTATTTGTTTTGTCTGCATTTGTATCAACATTTTGAATGTTTTGTATCCATAAGATAGAATGAAGGCATTGTAAAATAATGTTAATAAATTTATATATGAAATAATTAATTTTAACACTGAATTGTATCAACACATTAGAAAAACCACGCATCCATCGGGATGCAAGTTTAAAAATAGGATGGGTCCTGACTCACAATTTAGGTGTATTTGAAGCAGAAAATCGAGTCCGGTAAATCCCTGACTTAAAAACTAATTTTATATTATGTTGCAAATGGATATTCAGAAATACGATATTGATGCTAATATAAAGAAAGACCTCAGTGATGTCAAAATGTGTGATGTTAAATATTTCATTCAGGTTCTGAAAGTAAACATTAATGGCACAAGGAATGATGTTACAAACGTCATTATTTCACTAATATTAAAGACATTATATTAATAAAAATGTAAGTCCTGGGGCATAGTATTCATAATGTTTTCACAATTAATATCAGTGTGATTTTATTACATCAACATATAGCTGCGTGCCTAGGAGGTGTTATTAGTTTTATTACATTATATGCTTTCTAAAAATATCATACAAAGGGAAATAAGTATGTGCCGTCATGAAATGTGTACAGTATGGAGTGGTATCCTTGAAATGAAATGAAACTACACAATTTACCAACCAATACAATATATATAAGAAGTTTATGCTATTCCGAATGAAAGGTGTACATGCATATCAGGTAATATTTAAACCATGACGTATTAGGTTTAATATAAATATTGAAGAGTCTTCTTTTACTACGCCGTTTGGTCCACCGAGAAGATTGCTTTTGCTTCACGGGTTTTAACGGAAATGCTTGTTTGTGGCCAGCTTACACGCTTAATAATAATGCAGCTAAAATACAATGACCAAGCACGCTATCGATTTGTAAATGTAAATTAAACAATACATAAGAATCGCATGCATAGAGAGATTACATCTGTATTTTAAGGCAATACAACGGCACTGAATAGGTATATATTGTTGATTAAAACAACATCAACACGCGCTATATTGCATAGTTATACGTACTCACTAGTCACGAAGATGGGAAGTTGTAATCACCATCTGTTATCAAATCACAACTTAGGGCCACATCCACTGTAGAGATATTTACATCCAAGTTTGATAATGTATGTTTGGCGACTTATGAAATTTTAGTTCAAATGATAACCTATCACACCATTGTTTACTGTTCTTCGCGATACACAATGAGATATGCTTCAACTGAGATGAGTATATGTTTCAATGGATATACATGACAGTAAGTAGGTGAAATATATTTTTTTCAATTTTCGAACAGTTTTCTTATTCTTATGGTATAATAATACGCTCAACTGTACGTTTTTATAATGTGTTTGCATTGTACGGTACTCGCACGTGTGTGATTTGTAAATCGTGTGTCGTTTCACATAACGTTAGAGCTTAAACAATTATAATCGTACTTTTCTTATTCATTTTCATGGTGGATGTGTTACAATTCGGAATAAACCAGTACACTTATCCTCTTATAGACAGGGACATGTGTCGCAGTATCATGTTTATGTCGTATTTGACATTATGACAGAAAGCTTTTGTATTAGGGTACTATTGTTCAGTACGAACGCACCGATACTAGTTAAACAAACGAATTGGCAACAATTAAAAGCCATTAAAAAGACGTTTTGTTACGGTAGAAGTGCATTATCTTGTGTGTTTGTGAAATTTAAATTGTGGCGAGTGTTATTATATTATTATATTTGTTATTATACCCTACAAACTAAGTTTAGAGTGGGGTATATAGGAATGAGCTTGTCGTTCTGTTGGTCCATCTGTCTGTCGGTTTGGTGGTTTTCATGGTTTACGGATGATAACTCAAGAAAGGTTTGAAATATTCAATTTAATTTTTGGTACACAATTGTAACATCATAGAACACAGGTCAAGTTCGACTTTGGTTACAAACCACTAAATTTCTAGAGATGTTTATGGACCCTTTCCGACTTAAATTCCCTAAAAACATAGTTTCCGGACGATAGCTCAAGAATGGCTTGACATATTCAAATGATACTTGGGACACACATATGTAGCATCATACAATACAGGTCAAGTTCGACTTTGGTTACAAACCACGAAAGTTTGACAGAGTCATGGACCCATTTAGACTTAAATTCCCTAAAAACATGGTTTCCAGACGATAAATCAAGAATGGCTTGACATATTCAACTACTTTTTGGTTCACATGTGTAACATCATAAAATACAGGTCAAGTGCTACTTTGGTTACAAAACACTAAATTATTGACAGAGTTATATGACCCGTTTTTGACTTAAATTCTTTAAAACACGGTATCAGGACAATAACTCAAGGCTCCACATATTAAAATTATTTTTTGGTACATTATTGTAACACCATAAAATACAGGTCAGTTTCAGCTTTAGTTAGAAACCACTAAATGTTGACAGTGTTATGGTTCCTTTTGAAAGATTGTTTTTCCAAATACACTGTTAAACATTCACAAATTACAGCATGCTCCTTGTGTCCATTTCTTTTGCTATAGTTTTGTGACAAGGCCATATTGTGGGGACATATACGTCACTCATGTGTCAATGCTAGTTAATTTTTGGAAATTAACGCAGCGGAGGATCTTTTGTATGCCTCTGGCATCTTGATTCGGGAGGCATATAGTGATTGTCCTGTCCGTCCTTCCGTCCTTCCGTCCTTCCTTCCGTCCGTGACAAGGTTACGTAGATTTTCCCTATCCAACCATATCACCCAACCTCACTTTGACCTTGATCCTGACCTTATTTGCACTTAGAATAATGCAAATGGGCTGTTTCTTGGTTAACTAGATTTTGTCGTTTCATCTAGCGCCAACACCGCTTGCAACAACACATTGATAATTACATAGTTGTTTCTTATGACCGTTTCCAATCCAGCCATATCACCCAACCTCACTTTGACCTTGACCTTGACTTATTGTGCACTTAGAATAATTAAAATAGGTTGTTTCTTGGTTAAATAGATTTTACCGTTTCGTCTAGCACAAAACCGCTTGCTACAACACTTAGATACTTACACAGTTGTTGCTTATGACTATCTCCAATCCACCCATATCACCAAACCTCACTTTGACGCTGACCTTGACCTAATTTGGACTAAGAAATGGGCTATCCAGAACCAACCGGGTACATGTGTTTTTATCAACCACAGCATCTTGTTTTCGAATATTATGTTCAATGTTGATTGAACGTAATTTCACTTGCATCGTGCCATAGAGTTTACAATAAATATTAAACGTTATATTGTTTTATATATGTTCTAAAACATATATATTGTATCATTTTATCAACAGTATCGGTAAATTGTCATTGAAAAGAAATCACAGCAATTTGAATATTCACACTGTCTAAATCAAAAATTACCAAAATTCATATCGCACAATCAAAATAAAGTGTCCAAAAAGTGTTAATGACCGTAAATAAATTAACGTAAATATACAAGACATGTACAATCAACTAAAGTCAGAAACAATTGTATATGCAAGGTGAACTAATGAGTGATACGTTGATAACTCCAATTAGGAAATCGATTGTCGTGTGTCCCATCACTGGTCATGAAGAATAAAGGACAGAAACCTCCAACTGAATCCGCAGTAGAAAATAATGCACTAATACCTCACAAAACATATAACTACATAATTATTTGTGATCATCCCATGGAACGTCTCATTACAGTTGCAAAAATATTTGTCAGATTATGTTAGAATCGAAATAATGTTCGCATCATTGTTGTTTATAGGCCACAAAAACAACTCTTTGTCGTTCTGATGCGTGGCTATTAAACAACTCGGGCTAACGCCCTCGTGGTTGAATTCCTAGACATCAGAACTCCTAATCGTTGTTTATTGGGCCGATGAACAACGAAAGATCGAAACTTATTTTTTTAAATATAAATGACTGGGGCTTTAAACCGATGTGAAGGGGAATGAGTGTAAGGGATCAACCCAGTACGCCGATAGAAGTGGCTAAGAAAGCCACGGGCTAAATGTTAATATGTTTTGTAGGTACAGAGATATGACCCACATGTCAATGTTCGTTGCTGCTGCACTATTTCAAATAAGTTTGTTACCATTTGTCGGGGCCAGCAATGATTACTATGTGGACTTGACGATATGTGACCCAATAAATGGTAGCCAGCCACAAGGTATGTACATAAAGCTTGTCAATAAACCATGCTATGACACGCTATTGTTCATTATTAAATAAACATACTATGTGTACAGATATCGTAAATTAAACATAATATTATATGTAAGGCGAATCACCCAAATGTGTACACATTGGCTAGTTTTGAGGGGAACAACAAACTTTGTGTGACACAATATTAATTGGTGAAAACTTTATTTTAAAATATCTGTTAGCTCGTGTCTATATCCTTTTGTAAATATCATGCAACAAAATTCATTGAGGCAAACGATATTTTAACATATATGTAAAGCGAATCAAAACATATGTTTGAATAATTTAACAATTGTCATTGAAGAACGTTGTATTTCAGCACGTCTGCAAATACGCAAATAATCAATTGCAATACGTTGTTGTCGTTTTTTGGTATCAAAAAAATATATATATTCATTGACGAACGCGATGCTTTAAAATGTATATCAAGTCAAATTAGGTTTTTAATAGATAATACGAGAACAAGCAAACAATCAAAGTATCATATTTTTGTGATAAAGCGCTGCTAAGTATGTTGTTAAATACCAGTATGACTCTTGGTGTATCCTATATGCCAACGAACAAGCAAACACATACATTGAACATGGTAAAAATAAAGATATATACATTATATTTAAGACTGTTTAACTACATGTGTATACTGTAGACAATACTATAGGCATTGCACTGTATCTGATATTCAATTAAGTCATTGAAATCATTATTGACGTCCCGTCGATGTTCGATTTCTAGTTTTGATTCCATCTCCTCCGTTGCCGGACGGTTTTTCAACAAGAATCCAGTGGACGTGGATTGAGAAGGATACGACCATAGACGTGTTTGAAGTATTCAATGGCGTCACTCAGAAAGGGTCCCAAATCATATACAAAGAAGGCCAAACTATTCAGATCATACAAGACTACACAGAACAACAATATATCACATACACGCAATGTATGTATAATGTACCTTGATGTTACACATCTTACTTAAATCAGTTGAAATTCAAACTGAACAGTCATACTTGTAGACAAATAACGACCGCTATACCCAATTTGAATTAAACAGACAATAACGCAATAACGCGCGACAGTAAAATACAAGATCAATGTACCAGATAAATAACAGACACACTGTTCAATTTCTTGGCGTTTCTATTTTATATATCCTGCTTTCTTTAATTACGAAATATCTCGGTAATTCCATGTGTGTGTGTTATATTTTGCACACATGTTCAGAATGTTAAGAGGATTATTGTATTTATTTCTTTGCTGGGAGAAGTGTACGTGTACATACTTTAATTTATAATAAGTGTAATGTGTAGTGTCATTCTGGCGAATACCGATACACAAGGCAATAATATCTGTATACAGTGCGCTAAATATGCAACAAAGTCATGCTGTCATGAACATGTAACTTTCTCAAAATTCATAATGAACTTTATTTCCCAAATTATCTATATGTAAAAATGAATGAAACGTGGAGACACAGAAACGCTACTCGCCTGATCAAGCTAACAGCGTTGTTCAACTGTTTCTTATTAAAACATTGATTAAATATTTATACATGCAAGTAAATTTATAAATAGCAGGGCCCAGTTGCTCAAAACTTTATCGGCCAATTAAGCCCAACAACCTGTTAACTTTAGATGTAAATACAATTAATATTACAAGCAATTTCCTTATCAAACATTTAATACTTATTTAATCATAGAAATTTATAGAGAATAAACTCAAAGTTTAAAATTGTTATGTTTAACGTGCATACATATATTTATCCATACTTTAACGGTTTCAATGGCCGTTAAAGTGTTTTTGAGCAACTCACCCCAGAATGTACAAAACGTTTCAGCCGATGGTTGTACCGTCCAAGGTCTAGGCACTTTCGAGTTCTATGACAACAAAATATGGCTGTCTTCTGTAAAGGTGTTGTATGGAGCAGCACAATCTTCCCATCCGGTATGGTATTACAAACACTTGTAATGTGCAAAATATAGCTGCCTACGATTGCGCTACAAGTATATATTGTCTTTGCATTTTGTAACAGTAATACTATAATAACGTTTTGGGGAAAGGTGGGTTTCAAATCAAAAGAAAACGACACACATCTATATTAAACTTTACTTTGTATAATACTATTATACGTTTTATGAAACTGTTAACATTATTCAAAATGTCCAAATGTCTGTCAGATTTTACCAATAATATATAATCAATTAAATGTCCATTTAAAGTATTCAAAACGTTTTAAAGAGTTTCAATGGCACTGAGACAGTTCGTGGAGTGAATACCAATAAATATGTTGCGTGCATGTGGCTATATCAGTTCAACATTACGCTACAACTGGAGATGTATTTCTCAGGTATGGTTTAGATTTCATATATTGTACATTACACACACATGATCACAATTGAAGATGATGAAAGATGAAAGATTCGTGACAAAGCGACTATACTACTATACATATTATCTCATGCAACAATCCCTACCCTACTCGCATGGGAACCATTTAATCATAAGTTATTTAATAGAAAACGGCGCATAAATATGCCACGTGCGTTATATAAACACAAACAAAGCGAAACTCCAGCCGCGACAGTAGGAGAGAACTCATTAAACATATTTTAATATTTTGAAGTACCTTAAAGCATTTAAGTACGTTTAAAGTTGTCTATACAATCTATTTCTTGGTTAGTATGTTACATTTCCCATTTTTGGTAAACTTTTATACTTACCATGAATTAAAATAAGCATGTATGTTATACTCACTAAATTTCAAAAGACTTCATCCGATTGTTGATGAACATTTCGTTGATAAACATTTTGTTATCAGACAACTGGGCGATGCCGATGTCACCACCAAACGTCTTTGCACCGGTGAGATTTGTTCTACACGGTAGCACGTCTCCCAATGATACCGTTCAAGGCAGAATTCCTTTCACTGTGATTGGAGACTTTAGCGAGTACAAACCGCTACTTCCAGATGACCAAATAGAAATGAAAATGCAGGTATACCTTCAATTGAAAGACTATAATTCCCTGCACCTTTCTTTATTTGTTGCATTAAATATGTGACATCATATATACACAGAATATAATTGATCATAAGTGTATTTTAAAGTGATATCCAATTACCATCAGTGTTCCACTACAGGAAGTCGTGTCGTCGTATATTCTGTTTCATATTTACATGGTTTAAATTCATATTCAAACGAATGCTTCGTTTGATAAATGACAATACAATCAATTTCAGCTGCCAGCCGGAACATTTTGTCCCGGACGATTTTCAATAACGCCTTTGAATCCATTGCCGACGAGCTTCAGTGTCATCCAGGAACGGATTGAGGCGAAGCTTGAATCAACAACAGTGACATACGAAGAGGTAATTACAGTTTTGCTTATAAATCATTTGTTACATGTTTAACATGTGTTTTCCAGATTAGTTTTAAGTTATCAATCAATCAATGCATTAATCAATCAATCAATAAATGATATCAGTCAGTCGGTCGGTCGGTCGGTCGGTCGGTCAGTCAGTCAGTCAGTTAATCAATCAGTCAATCAATCAATCAAACAATGAATCAATCAATCAACCAATCAGTCATTTTTATTATTTTTTGTTCATTAATAAAACAAACAAGCGTCAGTCAATATGTCAGCCAAGCCATCGAAAGATTGATCCATCAATCAATCATCAATAAATTCACCAGTATGTCAATACTCAGACCCATCGATCCAGCAATACATAAATCAATCATTCGATGATCCCACCAGTTCATCAATCCACCAATCCAAAATTTTCCTAATCAAGTAATTAATCAATCCATCAATCAACCAATGTATTATACAGAATTAAGTGATTTCCTCCTTACTTTGTTCACATAGATCTGGTTCGACATTGACAAGCGGCTTGTTAGGCGAGACTACAAGTCAGCTGACGGTTCGGACCCGGATCCTACTACGCAGATATTTGACTTTAATCTAGGTCATGAAAGATTTTAAACTTTTGATTGAACCGTTATTTTAATAGGATAGATACTATTTTTATTAATACTAAAATATAGCAAATATTACAAGTCGTACTTATAACAGATATAACTAGATACTATTTGGCGCTAGAAATATGAAATCGAATATGATTAGACTTGAACATTTTGGATAACAGTTAAAATATCAATACAGTCTATATTGTGAATTATTACTTCAATAAAACATTGATCAATATTATCATTACATTGTAAATGATATTTTATCAGGTATTCAGTACAGCATAGACACATATATGGGAACATGTGATCCAGTGTCTCCGCTCGACACGGAAGACCTGTTCGTCATGTCTGGACCCAATGCAACTGTCCGTATGATGACCAGTGAAGAGTTCTTCCATGTCAAAAACGCGTTGTCGCAATACGTGGGAACGGTAGGTTTGCAGTTCCTGTGTTTTGCGTTGACTGATCAAACTCCTTACGGTAGACTAATCAAACTCTTTACTCCTTACGGTGCTTTTCCCTGTTGCGCTGCTTTGACCACTGTCGCCACAAGTTGCGCATACACATGTTGAAGATTAATGAATAATTAATAATCTGTTGTTTTTTTTAAAAGAAACATATTTTCACATGAATTCAATTGAAATGTAAGTGTTTATAACTGTAACAGCGTATCTTTACTTAAAGTTTAAACACTATATCAATAGTCCATTGAAATATCAGAAAGTGAAATTAGCAGGCAGCTTGGAGAATTTGGGCTAATTTGCAGTAAATGTTCGCGTTTACATTTAGTACACTGAAGTTGTTTTTTTTAAATGTCTGAAATAAATAACATTTAAAACTAATAAACAAATTATAATTTGCATTTGTGGATAATATAACCTTAACGGGAATATCAGTTTGAGGTGTTTGATGAATGTTAAGTGTACAGCTGGCCTTCGTTATATTGACATGGCTTAAGTCCAATTTCCTTATATATCGAAGTGAAAAATAATTGTCGATGTTCGTCCTTCATACTTTATATATAATACATGCGCTTATCTTTCAGTTCTAACTCGAATATTCGGTTATGTCGAAGTAGTGTTCTGTTCCAAAAAGAATTTTTACACTTATTTTTATATTTTAACTGTTTGAGACATGGTACAAGAAAAACCGAGGCACGATCCAAGTTTGTCGTCACAAATTGCAGACACCACCTCATTTCTACATTTAACACAGAATGTGCTAATTTTAATTGAATAGTTGATCACTGGTTTACTGTTAACATATGTAGACAGGTTCAATAGTTTATATTACAATTTAATAAAAATATGGATTTAAACTTCTAAACTGTTTATATTCTGATATACCGAACTTCGGATATCTCGAAGTCATTTATGAACTCATTCAGTTAACGAAGTTCAGCTGTATCAGGCAATTTATATTCAAGTTTATATAGTTCCAAATACGTCTTCGGGTGTACAATAGAAACCTGAAACAATAAATAATTTGACACCAAATATAAACATTAAATACATGCAGGATATTGTACTATTTGTACTGTTAGTTTCTTGTAGTAAAATTATATATATATATAGTTTGTTGAAAATATCAACATATCTTGTTTCAATAATTTCACCACTGGGATATTAACTATAACTACTATCTTGACAAAAAGTACATACACGTTCCTCTCTTGTAACCTGATGATGTCTACATGTACCAGTTTCATTGGTTAAGTTAGGGTTACAACATCGAAATTAGCGTTCGTATATAGAACGCCAATGATGCCTTCAGATAGCACTGATCTGTATGTTCTGTGCGTTGACCAAGTTGTTCTGTGTTAACTACATTGTGTCCTATATAAACATTGTTTTGTTCTGTACAGTTTTCATTATGTTATGTGCATTCGACCAATCGTTCTATACTAACGCTATTTTGTTTTGTGCATACATTATTTCGTTCTGTGCATTTGTCATTATGTTATGTGCATTTATCAGGTTGTGGTGTACTTACAACAGCTTGTCCTGTGCGTACATCATTTCTTTCTGTGCATGTTTCCTTATGTTGTGTGTATTTAGCAAGTTGTTATGTACTAACGGCAGTTTGTCCTGTAGATACATCATATCGTTGTGTACATGCACCATTTCGTTCCGTGCATAAGCCTATGGCTTTTGTGCACTTACCAGTTAATTTTTTACTATAGACAGTTATTTTGTGCAGTTGGCATTATGTTATGCGCATGTACCGAAACAGCTGTTTTTGAGAAAACAGTGACAGATACCGAAAACAGTGAAATGACAAATACGTATTACCGTAATTGCTTTTAGTTTTTCGGACTCTTAAAAAAATTGATTTTTCGTGTCCAAACATTTACAAACATAAAAATATTCCAAAATAGTTAGGGTCCGAGTATTTAGAGAGACAGAGAAAATATTTCAATTACCGTACGTCCGTATATGTCTGGTTTATAACGGCATTTGCAGAATATACGCGGGTTGTACTTATTAACGATTTTAATTGTCATTTCTGATAAATTGGCTATTAATTTAGAATAGTATGTTCGTTATTAAGTAATAACATACTGATTAATAACGGTGCAATTTGTTGTAGTACCTTGGAATATGATTCCCAATGTGAACAAACAAAAATAAATCGTTAAAAACCCAATTTTGTCCATGTGCTTATTTGACGCTCGTGGACAATGTAAACGGACAAGTGTAAAATGTGTTCTGAGGATTGCAGGGATAGCTGTATCCTGTGTGAAATTAGTTGTATACTATTGAATAAAATGAGTTAATATATATAACATATAAAATGTATGGTTATTATCTTGTATTAGCTCATGAGTAATAGGTGTATTGTTCTCCGTAGAAACCTTTGGTATTGGTGTTATGGCTGTAGTGATATTATTGTTATATATATAATGCTTTAATCAAGTAATTTTCATAGATTAAGTTTAGTTTTGATATAACTAAATGTAAAATCGGTGTCGGATTACTGTTTTCGGTAGGCCCCTATTTGATCTCTGATTTCAGTATTGGTGTTTATACAGAAATTATGTTTTCGGCATTATTCAACTTGCTATGTTATCATTTATGTGAAATAATTATATTTAAAACTACAAAATACGAATATAACGGCATGTTTACTATTTATTTCGCGTTTTTTTTTAATATTCGTAGTAAAACAATTGTTGTCGGTATCTGATCACTGGTTTGGTACCGATATTTATAAAAAGTAATAACGAAATTGTGTATATTCAACCTACTAATATCATTTTTGTGAGATTGTTATATTTATAAACATAAAAGATGTGTTAACACGTTTAATATTGATTAACTTGTGTTTTACGAAGTTCTATGTAGCAATCTACTGGTTTCGGTATTTGTTTCTGTTTTCGCGGAAACAGCTGTTTCGGTATCTAGTCATACCCTCGGTGTTACCTCTTTCGTTGCCCAGTGTAATGTATCCGAACATAATAACGACGTTTACACATAACAAAATGATGTATGCACAAGACATGGCGTCAGACGGAACAACTCAGTAAATGCACACAACGACTTATCAAATGCACATCACAACTTACGAAATGCACATAACGACCTATCAAATGTGCAGCACGACTTACGAAATGCACATAACGACTTACGAACTGATCATCACGACTTACGAAATGCGCCTGACAACTAATCAAATGTACATCACAACGTACGAAATGCACATAACGACTTTTCAAACTCACATAACCATCTACCAAAGGCACACAACGATTAATTAAATGCACACAATGATTTACCAAATGCGCACAAGGACTTAAGAAATGTACATAACGAATTAGGAAATGTACATAACGACTTAGGAAATGTAGACTTAGGGAATGTACATAAGGACTTAGGAAATGTACATAACGACTTATCAAATGTACATCACGACTGATCGGATGTACAGCACGAACTGCTAAATGCACATAACATAATGACAATTACACAGAACGAAATGGTGTATGCACAAAACAAAATGTCTTTAGTACACAACAACTTGATAAATGCAAATAACATAATGACAATTACACAGAACGAAATAATGTATGCACAAAACAAAATACCGTTTGTACACAACAACTTGATAAATGCACATAACATAATGACAATTGCACAGAACGAAATGATGTATGCACAAAACAAAAGAGCGTTGGTACACAACAACTTGATAAATGCACATAACATAATGACAGTTGCACAGAACGAAATGGTGTATGCACAAAACAAAATCTTTAGTACACAACAACTTGATAAATGCACATAACATATTGGCAATTGCACAGAACGAAATCGTGTATGCACAAATCAAAATGTCTTTTAGTACACAACAACTTGATAAATGTACATAACATAATGAAAAATCCACAGAACACAAAGATGTATGTTAAAAACAAAATGTGGTTAGTACAAAACGAGTTAGTACATTCACATAACATAATGACAATTGCACAGAACGTGATGATGTATGCACAAACAATGTCGTTAGTACAGAACGAGTTAGTAAATGCACATAACATAATGACAGTTGCACAGAACGAAATGGTGTATGCACAAAAATGTCGTTAGTACAGAACGAGTTAGTAAATGCACATAACATAATGACAGTTGCACAGAACGAAATGGTGTATGCACAAAAATGTCGTTAGTACAGAACGAGTTAGTAAATGCATATAACATAATGACAATTACACAGAACGAAATGATATATGCACAAAACAAAAATGCGTTTGTACAGAAAGAGTTAGTAAATGCACATAACATAATGACAATTGCACAGAACGAAATGATGTATGCACACAACAAAATAGCGTTAGTTCAGAACGATTGGTCGAATGCACATAACATAATGAAAACTGTACAGAACAAACCGATGTTTCTACAGGACACAATGTAATTAACAAAGAACAACTTGGTAAATTCACAGAACATACAGACCTGTGCCATCAGAAGGCAGCATTGGCGTTCCATATTCGTACTTGTTTTGTTATTACGATTCAGCGAATCACGCGAGGTGTGAGATGCGACGTCTGGGTTGGACTGTACGTGGATTTGGATTCTGGACGAAACTATACCATCGAGTGGTATTTCACTGTGGTATGTATCTCTGTAGTTGTAATTCGATGTATTGACCGTTTCAAGACGGTGACCACATATTGTTTTCATTTTATATTTTGTGTCGGTTGTTCTTTGTACTTGTTGTATAGTGTATTGCATAGTTAGAAGTTGTTAATTATAATTGTATAAGTTTAATGTAAAGCAATTTCTTAATTTGTATACAGAATGCGTGGTGTTTGTCACTTAAACTAAAACTGGATTCCATTTAAATGTCAAAATTAAGTTCAGAATTTTAATTTGTGTTTGTTTGCCAAACTACACTACAAGTAAGTACACTTCATGTATGCAATCAGGTAGTTTGGTGTCCTTTACAATTTGCACTTGAATGTGCCATAACTAAGATTGTGTATAACATATGATGTCCTTCAATAATATTTTTATTGCGATGTTGATACATAAAATGCTTTATTTTTATTTACATTTCTGAAAAAATAAACACGAATGTTAATGCTATTATTAGAGTTCATTTGAAATTATTGGTTGTCAGTTATGTACGCCGTAACGCGTTTAACTAAAATGCAACTTGCTTTAGGATAGCGTTGTTGAAGGTGTTGGTGGGATTATAGAACCGGCCTCGCTGTTCCGTTACGATATTTGGCAGGTAAGACGGGTTGTTTCGAATACATTTATGTACACAAATTTAACTATTAGGAATGTGCTAGTATAGCTCTTATGTTGGTAACCTTACAGCTTACAAGCCATGTTACAAGTTATGTGTGGTTAATGTACAAAACAACCAAATTATTTGATGAAATGCACTATTGAAAACCTTCAAACATCACAGGTATATATTTTACTTTTTTTCAACTAAATGGATCCCCTCAAACATATTGTATGCGCACAATAATGAATTATAACTCACATAGTACAAGTACTATTTTTGTTATAACATCGACCCATTAAGACACATTGCAAGTGTATCTATTTTATAGCACTGTTTGACCGTATACAGCTTACGCCGTATACAGCTTACGCGTGAGCTGTATACGTTGACTATAAAACCGTAAACAGCTTACACCGAATACAGCTCACCGTAAACTGTATACGTCAAAATGCCGCATATTGCCGTATATAGCTTATGTCTGAAAAAAAATATATGTATATATCCAACGTATACAGCTTACGTAGTCCAACATTGCACTTCTAATTATATGTACATATTGTTATTCTTGCATTTATACATGAAATTGTATTTTTGTGTTTTTCTTGAATAGGGTCAGGGTCTACCAATAGTGTTCAACATTTTGAAAATGAACAAGCAGAAACCTTTACAAGAATTTTTCGATGTTTCACAATGCTATGACTTCGCGTCAAAAGCCCGATTGCTGATATATTTTACAGGTATTAGTTATACATTTGAGTAATTTAAAGGTTTATTACCTGTACTAACAGTTGGTGTTAATTTTAGCAAAATAAATAAAACTCTAAAATGGTGATCATACATTTTGTTGACTGATTAAATTGTTTATATCTGGATACCGGTAATGATACTAGTAACTATATTTGCTAATGATTATATGTTTACTGCGTATTTTGTAAATTATGTTAAGGTATCTTTAATGCTACAGTGGTATTAGCATAAAGCAAAATGGCCTCTGTGCAAATGCACATAGCCCAGTACGCATATCTATTTGTTACAGTTTATAATGAATTTCTGTATTTGAATGTTTAACATGTTTATTGTTGGCTGGTCGTGAACAATATTTACACTTTATCAGAATGACTTTCCCCCAAGAATTTATTTTATAATCAGGCAATACTTTTTCATTCACATTTGGTGAATTAAGGTATGTTTACATTCTACGAGATTTTTTTAATCCATAGTCTCATGGTTCATATTATGAGTGCATTGTTAGACCGTATACACCTCACGCCGTATACAGCTAACGTGTGAGCTGTGTACGTTAGTTGATAACGTATACAGCTTACGGTGAGCCATATTCGTTGGTTTACAACGTATAAAGCTTACGTTAGCTGTATACGTTGGATATATACATATACTTTTGAAATAGGTCTTTCGTCTTAACGTATATAGCTCACATGGTGAGTGGCTAGTATAAAGCATAATTGTAAATACAAGTATACTTGATTGTCATCACCACCAGCATAATTTTCGTCGTAATAGTAGAAGTAAATTTAGTAGCAGTAACAGTAGCAGCAGTAGTAGAAGTAATAACAGTAGCAGAAGCATCAGCATCAGCTGCAGCAGCGGCAGTAGCAGCAGCAGCAGAAGCAGCGGCAGCAGCAGCAGCAGCAGTAGTAGTAGTAGTAGCAGTAGTAGTAGTAGCAGTAGTTGTTATTGTTGTTGTAATATTAGAAGTAGTAGTAGTAGAGGTAGTAGTAGTAGTAGTAGTAGTAGTAGTAGTAGTAGTAGTAGTAGTAGAAGTAGTAGAAGGAGTAGTAGTAGTAGTACATAAACAAAACATTAATTCAATTAAAGTATAAACAGAAATCATTATCAAAATCTAGTAGGAACAGCTACAGTAGTAGCAGCTGCAGTATTCTCCTCTTCAACATCAAAATGAACTTTATCAAAATCATCAGCGGTCTCAAAAAAGGGGGTAAATACAAACAAGAGGCCAAGGCGACTATATTGCTCAACAAACAACACCTATATTAAGAACCGGCTGTGTTTATGAGTCCCGCCAATGTCCGCAATGTTCGCAATTTTAAAAAGGCTACCTTAACAGCATCTGAACGAAACGACATTTAAATAAGTCTAATAGTTTCAGAAAACTAGATAATTTTTTAAGTTTCCCTAATCCCTATGTTTTTCACAATTTATATACAGGGTCACCCAAGGAACATTTATTTTACATACTTGTTCAAATTGGACCTAAATTTATATAAAGATTTTTAAAGTTTCCCTCATGGACATAAAACAAAAATAAGCCCCGTCCCTGTGGCAGCCATGTTTTTTCAATACTTGCGATAAATTTAATAATTTAGAGGGTCGCCCAAGGAGAAAATATGTGCCTTTTTTTTTTTTTATCTGTCGAGGGATTTCCGAGAAAAGGATTTATGAAGGTTTTTCTTTCGTTTGCCATGGCAACCAGAGGTTTTACTGATATTACAAATTTAGTAGAGGACAACCCATAGATCATTTCTGTGAAATGTCTTTCAATTTGGGTCAGCAGTTTCAGAGGAGATGTCGTTTGAAATAATTTTGGACGGAAGGAAGAACGTACGGCGGACGCCGGACAAATATGATACTAACAGCTCACCCTCATCCATGGCAGAATAATGACCCCTGTAACTTTTCTAATGAAAGTTAATGCGATTGAAGGACGAATGGACAGTCGAACGGGCGTACGGACGGACGGGCGGAATGGCGGGCGGACGGACGGACAGACAGACAGACAGAAACACTATTTATACTACTTCTAACACAGCAACAGCAGCAACAGCAGCAACAGCAACAACACGACTTCAAACATGCATTCGCAAGACTGTGTTCATGAAGATGCTGATGCTGATGATGCTTTTGCTGACGACGATGGTGATAATGATGATGACCATCGTCATCTTTTAGACATGAGCTATATACGGCGATATGCATCATCTTGACGTGTACAGCTTTCGGTGAGCTGTATTCGGTGTAAGCTGTATACGGTTTTATAGTCAACGTATAGAGCTCACGCGTAAGCTGTATGCGGCGGGAGCTGTATACGGTCTAACAATTGTTGCATTGCCGACAACCTTAAAGTCTTTAGTTAGTTATACTGTCCTATTTCAGTGATCAATAACAAGACCCTTTCAATGGTCAGTGGTAGTTACCTCAAGGAAACGCTGCACATGGCTACAGTACAGGAAGCCTTCTTACCACCACTTCAGATTAGCAGATTGTCGGTAAGTGGTCATATGTGGAAATGCGTATGGTACTCAATATTCAAATATTATTTCGCTATTCTAACACTTACATGTTTATCAATATAATTTAAATATGCGTATTACCTACAGTATTTGTCAATGTTAGCCCTTTAACATAGTGTTTACATGTCGCCTTGGCTTCTCAAGTACACTGGCTAGGTGTCCAAATCATCTCCCTATTTCTATGTAGATGACAGCGTGTTGTTATTGTTTATCCCATCATGTCGACCATGGTCTCTAGTTGTAAAAGATAAAAGCATCACGAGTTAATTGGTGCTACTGCGTATGTATACTCCTGTTATATTGTGCGTACAACTTTTCTGAAAAGAAAGCATCACGTTCAGGGTTATAACGGATGGTTTTTGTTTTGCTGAACACGTGCTTGGAAGTCATGAAGACTGTCAGCGATATGTCACCGAAGATGTGCATGAGCTAAATCGATGGTGTGTGTCTTTCTTAAATGAAAATATTAAAATTGTAACATTCTAACTTTGTATTTGTTTTCTAATTGTATGTTTCTAGTAGCTAATCAGTATATACCACACAATAAAGTCTTAATATTTCTGTTTTATCATGTTACAAAAACAGCATCCTGCAATCGAATATTCGAATATCGATTTTGGTGTTCGTTGTCATCCCTACTGGACTCGCATATATATGCACAAAATACTAAATACTACTACGTTTTTCTTAGCCCTATTAAGATAAGGATTGTTTGTTTCTTTGAGAAAAGCTTTAGTTAAAGGCATGTCAAGTAGACATTGAAACCTAGCATGTTAGGTGTCAAGTTGATACTGTCTCGGTACATTATGAGAACGCATTGTACTATTGTGCTCTCTTCCATTAATATCTCAATGATTGCAGGTTCAGACTGTGAGCTCCAGGGATGTGTACATTGATGGAATATTGCTGGACAAGGCCCCAATTGTAAACGACAATATCTTTCCACCAGCCCCACAGCGCCATGATCTGGGACCTGCCTTCATGTTCCTACAGGGTAGTGTGGGCAACGGATGGACAATAACGTTGCAAAGCACTGCAGTGAATGTAAGTTATTGTCATTAGGCATTTGTATCATTGTAGGCTTCGTGCTGAGCAACGTTTCAGTTACAAGTTAGTAAACGTTAGTAAAATAAAAATAAATAATACGTGTTTAATTCAACAAAAACTTGGGGTATATTGTTAACTTTGTGTATATAATCAGTAAAGCTACTAGTTCATTCAAGTACCAATGCTGTTACGTATAGCTATTGGTACAACACACATCCTATACACACAATTATGAATAAATCACACACAAAAACAAATATCTCTTTCGCTATTTGATTTATTCATGCATATATCAAATGGTGTTCGATTTGTTTTTTATTTTTCTATAAACGCATTTTTAAATGACTTTTGCTGATTTGTTATTTTAGGAGACGGTGATCATCATGTCTCAAGGAATTTCGCAAATTAATTACACTGTCGAATTTACAACGACACCAAGTACAACAACCACGTCCACTACAATAGCCACGCCGCCCGTTCCATCACCTACAACAGTGAAGCAGCTATCTCCCACCGAGCAAACACCGCCGATACCTCCAACTAGTATGTTATGTCCAACATTACTAAGTCAGTTATATTGTGTCTCCTGAAAGGCGACATATAGGGGCTATATTTGGCGGCGTCAGTGGCGATGTCGGCGGCGTTGACGGCGTCCCCTTCAGTTTGCGTAGACAATAACTTGAGTTTTTGTGCTATTATTATAAAACTTTATGGACGTGTTACTAAGTATAAAAGGAGTAATAAGTTCGATTTTCAGTACAATCGCTCTTATTGTACCTGAGCTATGCCCCTTTTTAAAACAAGATCTATGAGAGGACAGCGCGCTCGACTATTCGAAGTATTTCAGTTGGTACATATTTTGGATAATGGAAAGGGCATGCATTTTTCAAAATACAAAACTTTTAAGTGAAGCCTTGTATAGTTTATAAATTTTTGGAACAAAAACTTTAACCACAAGGTCTATGTAAAAAGTGGGCTAACTATGTCAAAATACAAAACATAGTTATGGGTAATGTTGCCCCTGATACTAGAGTTGATGACAAGGGTTAGTTCCAAGTTTCAAGTGAATACCTCATGTACTTTTGAAGTTACCAACTGTTGAATATAAACTTAAACCAGAAAAAATCTATGTGAAAAAGGGGCATAACTCTGTCACAAAACAAAACATAGTTATGGGTAATGTTGCCCTTGTAACTAGAGTTAAAGACAAAGGTTAGTTGTAAGTTTCAAGACTTATGTAGTTTTGAAGTTACCAAACTTTTTAATATAAACTTTAAAGAGAAAATCTAACTGAAAGGGGGGCATAACTCTGTCAAAATACAAAATAGAGTTATGGGTAATGTTGCTTCCGATACTAGAGTTGATGTCAAAGGTTAGTTGCAAGTTTCAAGTGAATAACTTCTGTAGGTTTGTTACAAAACTTTTGAATATAAACTTAAACCAGACAATATATGTGAAAAAGGGGCATAACTCTGTCAACATACAAAATAGAGTTATGGGTAATATTCATCCTGATAATGGAGTTGATGAAAAAAGTATATTCCAAGTTTCAAGTGAATAGCTTTTGTAGTATTGAAGTTACAAAACTTTTGAATATAAACTTTAACCAGAAAATCTATATAAAAAGGGGGCATATGTGTCAAAATACAAAACAGAGTTATAGGAAATGTTGCCCTTGATACTGGAGTTGATGACAAAGGTTAGTTCCAAGTTTCAAGTGAATAACTTATGTAGTTTTGAAGTTACAAAACGTTTGAATATAAACTTTAACCATACAATCTTAGTGAAAAAGGGGCATAACTCTGTCAAAATATAAAATAGAGTTATGGGGAATGTTGCCCCTGACACTGACATTGGATGACACAGGTATATTCCAAGTTTCGATTGAATAACTTATGTAGTTTTGAAGTTACAAGACTTTTAAATAAAAACGTTAACCAGATTCAGACGCAGACGCCGACGCCGACGCCGGGGGTAGTAGGAAAGCTCACTTAGCCTTAGATTAGTCGAACTAAAGAATCGTTCAAATTATATGACTGTGTAGACAATAACTTAAAACGTTTGTGTTCTATCTTTATGAAACTTTATAGAAGTGTTAACAGGCATAAAAGGAAGGTTAAGTTCGATTTTCGGCATAATTTTTCTTATTGTACTTGAGTTATTCCCCGTTAAAAAATATTTATGTTAAGGCTTGTGCAAAAACAACTTAAGAAGCTTTTGAGCAATCATAATGAAACTTTACGGAAGTGTTAGTAGGCAATAAAAGAAAGGTCAAGTTCGGCTTTTGGCATAATTGATCTTATCGTTCTGAAGTTATGCCCCATCAGGCGACGCATCCGACTCGTGGAGTTCTAGTTGTATTCATGTGTTAATAGCAGCAGCTTTACGCGGCATGACATTATATATTACGTCAGTTGTGGGTAAAACACGGACATGGCCCAACGAGATAGGAGTACAATATATAATATACTTTAAATATTGGGTTCGTACATGTCTGCATAAGACTGCAGGTTATTTAAATCTAACCATGTACAACTATCGAGCAGGTTTTAGTATTGATGGATTCATCTCTATTGACAAACTACTATTTAAAAATACACTTTACATGGTTTGTGTATATACCAGTGTAGGTCACTAATGACCTTACAACTACCATTTCTCTGTTGTGTTTTAGTTAATTGTACGTGTCCACCAGTTTCCTGCCTTACGCAACCAATTGTAACTACACAGGCACCTGTACGATGCCCGTCGGCAACAACGCCACAACCGTGCACCAAGGTAGCGTGTCCAGTTATTACTTGCCCAACGGTCACGTGTCCAACACAATCACCAGCTATCATGTCGGTGACAACGCCGCTAAAATGTCCAGCCCCAACACCGTGTCCAACAGTAACATCAAAGTGTCCTGCTCCAACGCCTTGTCCGACAACGACAACAACCAGAACTGTTTTACCAAGCCAGTCCTCAACAACTGCAAACGTGTCAGCAGCTGAAAAACAAACTGCTAATCAGCAAACCATAGCTGGAGGCGTTAGTGGCGGTAAGTGATGGATCACGATATTGAATAAACATCAATTTTTATCACGATTGTAAACACAAGTTATGGTCTTGATATTATTGATACCGTAATTATGAGTTGTAAATATGCGTAAGCTTGCATTGATATGTATAATTAGGCGACTCATCCATTGCTTCCATCACTCCATTGTACATTTGGTGTTGTTGAATTGTGTTTTTGAATTGTGGAATTAATATAGAATGCGATAATTTGCTGTGTGTAATGAATTAAATTAACGCTTTCCTTTGATTTTCCACATTGCAGGTGGTGCGGCTGGACTTGCAATTGCAATGATAATTGTTGGAATGATTATTGGAGTTATGCTCCTTATAAGTTACAGACGCTTCAGGCATCCATCCCCGGACCGAAAAAACATTCTGGACAAGTATCTTGACAATGCAGAATATTAAAAATAAGGCGAACTGCAATCAACATTGTGTTTTGATTTGAGTGTAGATCTGCTTGGAAAAGAGCTTTGCGAGCTTGGTTTAGAACGAAAGTTATACTGCTCAAATAGACATGTGAAATAGTATTATTTATGTAATACTGCTCAAATAGACATGTGCAATAGTATTATTTATGTAATACTGCTCAAATAGACATGTGCAATAGTATTATTTATGTAATTATATGTTGTAAAATACGCATGTCGGGTTTGCTTCGGTGTCATTCGAACTATAGCCATGTGATGTAACTGAAGTTAGCTGCGCTTAATTAGCACCAATGTATGGCTAAATATATGGTAAATTACTGTGCTATTGACATTAGCTTCATAATTACTGTAGCTTGTGTAACATGTTTGGAACTAATAAAGTACATTATAAATGTTGAAGTTCGTGTATTATTGATGTTTACTTTTACTACATGTAGTTTGCGTGTGTGCCCTTGCAACTCAATAACTATTTAAACACATAATAGATCCATGTTTCAATGTACACGTTTTGACTCATAGGGAAAATATAGTATTCATTCGATTCTATTTTAGCGCTTCTGGCGTCAAACAAACAAAACTGACAAATGATAAACAGTCATCAAAGAAATGAGCAAATACATGAAACTACAAATTGAATACAGTATTTGAACATGCGTTCTAGTTGTTGTGATTGCCATTCATACGTTAAAAATGACAAACCGTTGTTTCGTGCATGTGTAAGAGTAAGTTCAGCAAGTGAATAGCTACTTTTATAAACCATTTGAACGCGTTTGAATAAATTAAAGTAAAAGCAATCAATCGCGAAAGTTGGTAAAGCAAACGAAAAACACGCATGCAAAAAGGTTCTACCACAGATCAGGTACTGCCAAAGGTTTGCTGATAATTTCATTAATTTGCCTACAATGTGACTATTAGCAAGTAATTGTAATGTTACGCCAATTTACTTTAAATAAAAGGCATTTTGTACAAATAAAATTATAATGGAGTTAATGGGAAAGCGAAGTGTGGTATAATAAAATTCAATATACATTATAAGATATTGCGTCTTTGATTAAACTGATATGTATTCTGAAAATGTGCAAATCGTGCATGCAGCGTGTTCTGTAACCTTGCATTGCAGCCATGTGATGCAACATTTAAGGAAATAGATGGCTAGCGGGAAAAGTTTAATGTTCTCTTCAAGTGTGTATATGATACATACATGTTAATCACCGCAAGTTTAGTGAAGCAGAAAAATGCTAATTGCATTAAATACAAATGTAGTAATTGAATCATCCGAATACAGATAGATGCGTTCTAACTGCCAGCAAAGTATCTGGAAATAACTAAATAGGCTATGAAGACGCTGCGAAAACACATAAAGCATTCGTTCAAAGCAGATAGTTGAGTTATTATTGTACCAACAATCATCACTTATCATTTTTAATGCCACACGTTATGTACAATTATCAACTATTTTAATCCGTTGACAAAATTAATATTTGACCTCACGGGGTATACAGTTTAACAGTCTTTGGAGCTTATTTATATATATGCTTGATATGTTTCACATGCTGTTCACCAACACATTCTGTAATAAAACGTCGATTTGTGCGTTTTCCTTAAACATCTGATAGTTTACTTGTATGTGTGGTTAAGGTTAAATTTATAATTGAATCCAACAGTGTGAATTCCTTAATGAATTTAGCAATTAATTTATACAACAATGCTATGTTCTTTTTAAATTTCAAAATATGATAAATATAGGGCATTTGAATGGATTATGGAATACACAAATATGTGAAGATTAAGTCTTGCATATCATGCCGAAATAACGCCCGTAAAGAACATGCATTGCATGTGATGTTGGACAAAGCCATTTTACAATAGCATTTTTATGAAGTGATTTGTTAATACAGGATGGTTGTTTGTAAATTTAAATTGCATTTCATTAAAAGTATGGTTTGGAACTGTAAGTAAATTTAATAAAGAAATTGTTTACGATTGATCATTTATAATTTATATTATTATTTGTTATAAAGTTGGTCCAATGGAGACAGCACATTTGATGTGTGTGTTCATTACTACGTCGTTGCCCCCACACATTGTACTAGCCCGATACACACAGATGTTCGTCAAAGCCTATTTACAATAACATTGGAATATTATCAATATAAACTCACGATGTTGTTAATAGTAATACCACGCATGTTGGGGTTTGAATCGATATGATGTATTTTAAAGAATCGCTTGTATATCTGGAAATTATTTTCTATGGAAGTCAATTATGTTTTCAAGTGTTTCCTCGAATACATCCAGTATTGCAATATACATTGTTTATTAATTTATTTTATCTAAAGGAAACACAGGTTTATCCAATAATAAAAAAAGCTTTCATGGGTTTTTCTGACAAATCTGTTTGTTATATCAGAGTTGTTAAAACGTGTCCAATATCTTTGCATTTCAGATGGTATGTGCGCTCCTCTTTGTAATTTGCGCTTACCTTTTATCGGGGCGTTGCTATTGTTCCGTTCATTGTAATACATATTTGCCTTTAATAATAATACAAATTATTTAATATTCAGAAAATAAATCGATTATGTGTTTATCATACTTTTTCTGAATTAAGCACGGGGAGTCACCGGTATTTGCCAGGCAGTAATGGCATTTCAAGGTCTTCGTTACAAACATTATTACTTAAGATTTTATGCTGCAATATGCCTCTTTACAGCACTCTTCTATTAAGGATGTACGATCGTTTCGGGTAATTTTTCAAACTATCCAGAATAGTATATTTTTTTGTATGCTGATTGTCAATTCTATATATGTCAAATATATGAAATAAAAAATGGGGGTCACCGTGAATTATTTTTAGATAATCAAGTTTTTTCTATACCCGATAATTTTTTAAAATCGCAATTTTTAAGAATTATAAAATAGGGGGTGGTGTTAAAAAATTGTATGTAAATTAGATAATAATGAACCTCTCACTTATTAGTAACTGAATAAACAAGCAATATGTTCATTGTATTACAAAGAAGACACTAAAGAAAAAAAAAGAAAAAAAAGAATATATGTTTAAGGGTTATACAAGATGACAAATGTTTATATGTTTTGACATTTTATTGCCTTTTATAATTTGCTGACATGCAATACACATACATATTTTTTTGTCGGTTATAATTTCCAAAAGTGCTTGAACTTTTAATACAATGAAGACAACTACTTTAGCACTAAATTTAGATAAAGAAAATGAAAGATCACCGTGGATTATTTTTTGCTACAGCCATTTTAAAAATGAACTTTATTATGAAAAATAACCGAAATATTATTTTAACAGTATTTTTCAACAAATATTGATTTAAAATATACCAATAATAATGTAATTTGTCATATAAAGTGATTCAACATAAATGGCATGTGTTTAACAACTTTTTTTGTTTTTTTTTATTGAAAAAAAAAGGTATATTTATATTGAGGTATTTAATTGCCCCACCCACCATTTAACCACTGTATATTTTCTTATGAGTCGATGTATTTGTATGTTATTAATAAATGTCAAATTCTATGTTTGGATCGCTATAATAATCAACTAAATCTCTAACGTATAGATAATAAAAGAAAATATAACAGATTGCCTTATGTTTATTCCGCCTTATACTTTACAAAATGTGCAGAACAAATATGGTAATTCAACTGCAATGTAATATCTTGTATGTGGTTGTATTACATGAAAAAGCCTTCATTTAAATATAAATTTAAGAAATAATGAGAAAGAATGATACTTTATCATCTTTTTTGAGGCTGTACATCCTGATGGTGGCATATTATCACTGTATGGAACAGCCCTAGATCTTTGAAAAAAACAAACTCTGTGATATGATTATTCTTATGACTTTGTTACAATTTTTCATTGAGAATTTATTTCTGGTCAATTGTACAACCATAATATGAAATGACAAAAAATAACATTATAATGTAATGTACAATAATCATATATCAAGATTAATATATTGCTTAATAATCTTGAAATACAAATACTGTATTGCAAATTTCCAGATAAATATTGTCAATGTACAATATCAGTCATAAAATGAAATTGAATGTACAACACATATTCATACAAAAGGCCCATGTAACCCAGTAATGACATCACCCGAGTTCCAAAAATGCATTGAAACAATATACAAATAAGCAGTATGTCCAGACTATTTTAAATAATGCATAACTGAAATACATTACATACATGATTTATTTAAAAAGGACACAATAAACAAACATGACAATCATTTTTTATCCAATACATTCTAAGTCTAGACCTTTACTCTGCAAAATCAGATTTTGGTCTTGTTCGAAATAAATTATATCCATTTAACATTTGATGCAATTTTGTACCAACAACTCCCATCGGTCAGTTAACTCGACTATGCAAAGTAGTAATGTCTATACATATTACCAAACTTTTACAAAAACAACATGACTATGTGCAATAAACAAAACAGTAATTTGGATAATTTCCTTAATTGGTAGCACAACAATGCTTCAAAATGAGTAGGACAACAATGTTTCACAATGAGTATCACAATGTTTCAAAATGGGTTGCACAACAATGTCTCACAATGAGTAGCATAATGTTTCAAAATGGGTTGCACAACAATGCTTCAAAATGAGTAGGACAACAATGTTTCACAATGAGTATCACAATGTTTCAAAATGGGTTGCACAACAATGTCTCACAATGAGTAGCATAATGTTTCAAAATGGGTTGCACAACAATGTCTCACAATGAGTAGCATACAAAGTTTCAAAATGGGTAGCACAACAATGTTTCACACTGAGTAGCACAATAATGTTTCACAACGAGTAGCACAACAATGTTTCAAAATGAGTAGCACAACAATGTTTCACAATGAGTAGGTTACATATGTTTCACAATAAATAGCAAATACAAATTTCACATAAAGTTGTGCAATTTTGGTTCTCATTGAGTAGTACATCTAGCTTTGACAATGATTAGAAAATGTACTCAGTTGTTCTGTGACAATAATCTGCTATGGCCACTATTATCTTTTCTGATTTTGTAACTCGGATTTGTCCGTTAGATACCTCTGACAGAAGGCTCCTGATACCTTCCACTCCATTTCTTTTAGAAACAACACATAAATGATGAAACTGTAATCCACTACCAGCAATGGTCCTTGCAACACCTTGACTGATTATTTTGTTATCTATCATTATTTGCAAAGATTTGATGTTAGAGACAACATTTTGTGAAACATTGTGGGCTACTATAGCTCGGTCAAAACTGAATGCAAATTTGTTAACAACAGATCGTTCTAGAGAAACAAACTTCACTAACTTCTCTAAAGCTACCACATCATGTAATGCACTATGTGCTATATATGAATCACCAATAAGTTCTTGCACTAAGCTTTCTTGCTTATAAGATTTCAAATTGGGGAAGCTCTTTTTGAACATTTTATAAGTATCCAAAAATCCATGAACATTGCGTTGAAATTCAGAAAGTTTACCACAATTTTGCAAAGCATGCAGCAAGACTTTACAGTCAAAAGACTCTATATTATGCCCAACTAAAATGATTGGTGATACTTGATTGCATTTCTGTAAGAAATGAAGAAAACTATCCAATGCAGATTTGATTGAAACAGCTTCAACTACTTGTCCATTAACAATCATGGAGTGGCCTACAATCGTCAATCCGGTAACTTCGGACGCTTTCGCGGACATCTTCTTAACTGGTATAACATGGGTTGAAAACTGCCCAGTTTCATGAACGGCAGCAATCTGGACAATATGAGAAGTACGCTCTAGAAAAAAATACAACATACATTTTATTAAAAAATGATTACAATCATTTTGTCTGATTGCATATCGATATAATCATTAGATATTCATACACAATTCCCTCCATTGAAACAGTGAAACATCTTTTATGTTATTTTAAGTCCCTTTCAAGTTAGACAGTGTACTATCGTGTGTATTATTTTGAAAGCCGCTTGATAGTTACATGAAAAGTTGACAATGTCTAGTCACATTAGAAATATGTAAATCTGCATTTGGGTTTATAATTCAATTACATACTAGTTGTACAATTATCGTACATCAAAACTGGATGATGAAAAATAGCTTTTTGTGCAAAATTACTTTCATATTTGATTTCCCACAAAGGTTTGTAATGTATAACATTTTGAAAGTTATAATGTAATCGATAAATGAAAATGATGATTAAAAAGATGCCTTACCTAACCCTGTTGTTTCCAGATCAAAGAAAACAAATCCTTTCCCAGTGGTCTCGAGACCTGCTGGACCAGGCTTCGGTACAGGTGGGGGAATAGTGGTGAGATCTACATCCTGGTCACCTACATTACACGCATATGTTGGTCCCTCACGCACTTCTTGTACCGATTCCTTTGAATGGCTGAAATTTACAAACAAGAAGGTCATAAATGTTGTCTTTAGAGTGGTAACAAGGTTTTTCTCAGATTTGACCTGGTGACTTAGTTTTTAGACGCACATGACCCAGATTTGAACTCGGACTAGATATTGTCAAGATCAAAATTTTAACAAAGTTTCATCAAGATTGAGTCATAAATGTGGCCTCTAGAGTGGTAACAAGGTTTTTCTAAGATTTGACCTGGTGACCTAGTTTTTGGACGCATGTGACCCAGATTCGAACTTGGCCTAGATATTGTCAAGATAAACATTGTGACCAAGTTTCATCAAGATTGAATGAAAAATATGGCCTCTAGAGTGGTAACGAGCTAAAAGTTGACGACGGACGACACACGACGTACGACGACTTACGCCGGACATAGAGTGACCACAATAGCTCACCATGAGCACTTCGTGCTCAGGTGAGCTAAAAACTACAGACTGAGATTTTGTATTATTTGCACAGTTATGTTGACTGATTTTGTTGTATAATGCCTAATGAAATTGAACATGGTGCCCACTGTATTTGAGCAGCTGAAATATGGTACATTTAAAATACTCTTAGTATATTTCAATGAATTAATGGGTATTTGAGATGTTAACACTTCAAAATTATTACTAAAACATTAAAACACACATTTTCAGACATGAACCATTTTCTAATACACAATTGGGATGAAAAAATAAGTGTGCTCGTCAGTCCTCAGGACTGATCTACTTTCCAAAATAATATGATCCTTGATTATTAGACTGTAATCAACAATAAATACCTGATAAACTATCATAAGCCTTTCCACTGCCTCTTTTCTGCCAACCTGCATCCACGCTAACATCAATCTCATTCGTCTGCCTGTTGAATATAATGCAATACGAGATAATCACAGACCTTGCTTCAAAATTTTGTGTTATAAAGAGACATGAGACAGATGAGATCACACAGAAAATAAATTAGCCAAAAACATTTTAGTGGACCTTTGCTTATATCATCTATAAATGTAATCGGTTTCCATTAAACAAACATTGATTTGAACAACAGACACAAAACATTTGTTTTTTAAAATTGGCAAATTGTTTTATTTTTATAGGACCCACAAATTGACATTTGAATGAATATCATGAATTTATTTTACTGTTAGTGTATCTATTAAAAAAGAACACAAAAGTTTAAGGTACAAATAAACTTACAGTTCGTTTAGCTGTACCTCTTCTTGTAGGGAAGTCTCTGCACTAGATTTTGCGACATCTTCTACTGCTTGTCCAGCCTCATTCTGTCTATTGGTGAAATAACATATGCCTGAATTGTAATCATTGTCATACTATGCGTATTACATATTATGCGTATTTTAACACAACCAATATGTCACAATATCACATAATTCACAGTAATGGTTATGAAGGCAACTGGTCTCTTGTTGGACATGTATGTATGTTACTTTGTAAACAGGTAATGCTATAACATATATTGCATAATGCTTTTAATTAAATTTACTTAGAAAATATAATAACATTTCTAAAGATTGAAACAGATATTAAACCATCTTGAAATGTTTGTTGTTACAAGTTATTTTCAACTGATGAATTTGCATGTGATTTATACTGTCACTATAAGGTGTTTATTGCCTATAAATTATTGCAAACATAAGAAATAAAATTCTTAGCTTACATAAAAATTGTATATTCAGATCACGATTACACTGCTGCATTTCTGAACATTTTCCACCCACCATAATTATGTCAAACAATGTTTACACACAGTTTCATGATGTCATGGTACGTGCTTTTGAAATATAATGCCCTACTGTACAATATTAAACACAGAGCAATAACGCAGAGCATTTTAGGGCAAATTAACCAAGGAAATACTCTAAGATAAATAAAAGTTGGGCCGAGATTCTATACCAAAATATATTAAGCGATCAAAACAACACTCATGTTGATCTACCACACAACAAAGGGCGTCATTTATTACAATTATCAGATTACAATGGGCTTGAAAATTCATGTCTTCACACCTTTGCAGAAATTGGACAGTTGCTTAGCAAAGTTGCTGTGGCACTGACACTTGGTCGCTTCATATCTTAACAAAGGTCAATTTGGACTACTTCATGTGGTCGTTGGTTTTCAGAATAGAGGTGGTCGATAATTGAAGTTGTTTTTAATCGAAATTTCATTAGTAATGGTTGTTTAATGCAGGTGGTCGCAACCACATGATATACCGTATATTAAACTTTTAATTATCATTTAAACTATCATTTGTAGAAAATTACATCACATGTCTCAAATATTATTTATATATAGTGTTAGAAATTAACCCAGAGTATACAATAAATATCGAAAAAACAATATTGTTATTCAATTTCAAATCTAGACACACCTTCTAACAAGCATGGTATGGTTGACCGCCGGGATGTTCAATGTGGTAAGAATACTGTTAATTTGTCGAAGGCCAACTCCGGCATGAACCATGGCTGTAAAAATAACATGAAATTGTCAATTACAATAACAAACATAATTATTAATTTTTTATAGTATGATTTTGTTTGTAAAATTAAAATCACATCAAACCAAATATTATGTGTACACTCGATGAAATATTAACAACATATGAACTATGTAATAGTGTATGTCAATATTTATAATTAAAAAATTTAACAACATGTATGAAAATCAGTACATAAATTTACAGATGTCCTTATCGATAACATGCAAACATTTTTTACCAATTGATCATTATAGACCCATCTGTTAATTTGTGTTAGATTCATTTCTGAGTAACTACTATATATTTATACTCACTAAAAATACATATATTTTAATATAGAGAATATACACTAACGACACATGAAGCCTTACCCAATGCAAGCTTTGTGTTCATGTCGTACACCCGGCCATGCTTCCGTCCAGTATGTACCGTGTTAATGTTACCACAGTTAATACACGGAATATCAAGAACACAGGCTAGACCAAAAGTTCTACATGCCACTGTATTGTGCAATTGTAAAGAGGAGCCACAAGCAGTGCAAGCCTTCAGGGCTGCGGCAAGAGTGTCAAGTTCTACAACACGACGACCAATTTGCCAATTGGGGTCTGTCTCATAAACTTCCAGTGTGCAGGTTCCACTGTCAGATGCATCAACGGAATATAAATGATCCACAGGAATAGATTTGATTTCAATTATATGACTAGAACCATCGTGATCATGTTCATAATTAGGACGATTTTCAATTTCATTAGTTTCAAAGTTCTCCTTTTTTTTTTTGGCAAATTTACCTTTCCTATTTCGTTTGGAGTTTCGGAATGTTTCCAACTTAGACATTTTGAATTAAAAACTAGTTGTCATATCGTAATTAGGAAGATAAAAACATGATACATAAGTTTACATTTATTGTTTACATTTTGTCGTTTGGTTGTTTTTCAGACGCTTGATTTCGCCTATAAAATTACAGTAAGAGTGATACTAAGCGTTTGAATGATCGGGATCGTAAATTATCGTCAATCTGTCGCGTGTTTGTTTTCGTCGTCGTAAAACTTAAAACATAAATAAAAGATCGAATTACATTAAAACACGATAAGAGGCAGAAAAAAGCATGTTATCTTTACAAATATATTTGTTATTTTAAATATTATTTATATTTATGCGTCTTGTATTTTTACGACAAAGTAATATAAAGTGGAAACGATCGTACATCCTTAAGTCAGGTTGCTGCAAGTTAATAATAATTTAATAATACAATCAAGTATTTCATCACATATACTTCTACTGAAGAGCGTTTGTTATACTGTGGAATCACTTGAATTCGCGGGGTATAAATTTCGCGCATTTGCGATCACGGACATATTCGCGCGGTCTTAAATTCGCGCAATTACGATTTTGAAAAAAAAACACAAACACACGATTATTGGTTTTTACTCAAAATATGTGTCAATTATGCAATAAAACGACCAATCAGACAATGAAGGGTCCTATTGTGACAGTTTGTTTGTTGCAATAAACACGTATAATAGTACCAGATTAGGCTCTTAGTGGACAGCAGTGGTCGCAGATTTAGGCGACACAATAGATACAATATATCACGTTATGTCAAACTGACACCTTGTTGGTAATTAAGTGCCGATTGAAATACTCTTTTCTGCTCCACATCGCGTCCGCTAATTGTTTACTTAAAAGATCGACTTATGAAAAGTAACATCTTCATGTTCTTTTACTCATTGTATTACGATTGTTAAACCTCACGCCTTTGCGTAACTGTGTTGTAAAACATATAATTTTGCTGTTATGCGCATGTCGGCATAGTTTTCGCGCGCTTTTTTTAGCAGAACAAATGATTAACATAAAATGCACCTGCAGTTTAATTGCACAATAAATTCGTATTTACGTCACGTGAACAGTAATTTCGGACAGGCGTTTCGGATTTCGAAATGATTATACGCGATTTGAAATTAATTACAAGGAATAATATTAGATCTCCATAGTTGTATATACAAATGGAATATTATTCATATTCATATGGATATAACACATTCAGAATGTTAGCAACAATGAAAAAGGCAAGTTAATTACGTTTATGTTTTGCGGTCACGAAAATGGGCTAGAGTGTATACATGTGTATATATATATATGGACCCCGCGAATCGCGATATAGCGGATCTGCAGTATATGACCGCATTTAAAACGCTCCCAATTTAATTTAAAAGAAAAAAATGTTTATTTATTAATCAGAATGAAGCCGATGAAGAAAACTTTCAAAAACGTTCTTTAAAAACATTTGCATCGTAACATATAGGCCTATCTGCGTATATTTACGAACGATAACCGACGTACATTTGAACGAACGTGTAAGGTCCTAAGGAATTGCTACACTACGAAATCGGTAAATATTCGCGGTGGTCATAAATTCGCGCAATGGCGGGAGCGCGAAAAGCGCGAAAATTAGACCAACGCGAAAATTACTGATTCCACAGTTTATGGTGTAAAGTTTAAAATTATGGACACAAGCTTTCTTTTTTGCTAAAACGGCAAATAATTAAATGTGGTTAAATAAAGTTTACATATTATTGTATACGCATCTGATTACTGTTTTTGTTTCTCCGGAACGACTGAACTCGACTGAACATCATGATGCGAGCATAAACATCTGCAACAATTAATTCACAGCAGTGATGGGGAAATAAATAGAAACGCTATAAGTTATATTGCATCTATAGATCGCGTTTTTGGCCAAAGGTATACATATGTATTTATCATGTATGTGTATGCAGCTAAACACGAGTCAAGTTTGATTAATGACACCGTTTTGTTCCATATGTTGAAGTTAAATTCTATTATTTCTACGTGTTAAGGTTTCACAAGTTTCAGCAGTTTCAAAACGTGTTTACGCAATAATGAATGTGTTTTATTGTCTGTCTGTCTATAAATAAATATATGCCACTGAAAATGAATTACTGTAATATAAAATATTAAAAGATACTTAAATAACAATACAATATGTTCATATAAATTGCAATAAATATAATAGATCATAATACATGCTTGAGTTATGTAGAGAAAACTAGGTTAATGTTGAATACAGATAAGTTTATTTAGCGAGGCTTAGAAAACATAAACTACGAGCATTGGCGGGTGCCGAGCATATAAACTTATCTGTATTCAATACTTACCTGGTATTCTATTTATCATTGTCTGTCTTTATTTTGAAAACAAAACAAAAGAAAATCACTGAATAACAAGAAAAACATCGAATGACGTCACGAAAACAAACAAAATGACGTCAATATAATGCGCATGTTTGCTGTATTCAACAAGGTGGAATACAGCTAAGTTTATCCCACGGGTTGTTATTTCGTCAATGCAGGCGTGATGATGGAACAGAACAGAACAAGACTTTTATTTTCACCCAAGTATATAACATATACAATTAGGGCAATATAACAAAGCAAAATTGTTAGTAAATTAGTAACTTCCGATAATTTTTACGTTAACACAATTGTGTAGATGATATACGGGGGGTATTTAAATAATAAGATACATAGTCGGAACATATGATAATAATAATAATAATAATAATAATAATAATAGCAATAATGTGAGATCTATAATCAAAATCAAAATACCCAAAACTTGATAAAATTATCAAAATCACAATCATTATCATATCATATTCAAAATCATCATACTAATCATAATAATCATAATAATGATAATCGTCATTGTTATCATAATCATCATAATCGTGGCATTTAAGAAACAAATAATAGTACAGTTCTATAAGAGCATTTTAATACTAGCACTGGTAAAAATAATTAGTGGTTTGTGATCATAGTTGTGCGGTGACGTATTTTCGTTTGCACGCGGCGTTTCGGATTGAGAAATTGAAACGACTACGCGTTTTAAAAGGTTTACATTTTGCGTCAGAAATTTAATTCGTTATCAATACTTAAAAGACATGTTGTTGCGAAAGACTGTGTGCGTTAGCGTTTATGGTGCTGGAGCTAGCTTTGTAACGGTTTCAGTCAACAGCAGTTATTTTTGTTCTGATTTACGCTTGAGTGCACCTGCACGCGAGGTCGATGTTGAACACAAAGGCAAGATGGAGGACCTATTGTGTGTGGTAATTACTCTAATCAGCTTTGCATTGCATGATTACAATGGAGAATGCCGTTATCTGAGAGGTTAACATTAAATGACTGATGGGGCAAAAGCAAATTATAATTTGTGTGCTGGATAAGTTTAAAGGGAAGTAACAAAAGTATAATTATTAATTTATGTACTAGAACTGCTAGATTAATTAGGATAAAGAAACAGGATTGTAGGTGAAATATAGGTATCAGTTGTACTCATTTAGAATGCAACAATTGTTTCCATTGCCTTAATTGAAATATGATATCAATATAGCAGGCAAAAATATTAAAATGTTAACACTTGTACTTGAGTGGTACCATTTTGTACTACTCTTATATAATGCTGCAATTATTTCTGTTATATGAGTATAAGTATATAGCAATCTTACGTTAATATTGACATATAATTATGCAGTTATCATTTGGTACAAATACAGAATGAAGTTAATGTTTACATAAAATATTCTTTTGTAATATAAAGAATGTACGTCAATGACCATAAACAGTGTGACAATATTGAATTAGTAAATACAAAAATGATTGTATACAGTATTATATTATACTATTATTTTATCTTTCATAATTATATAAACTTGTAACGAAATAAATAAAGTAATGTAAAAGTAAACCATGCGTAGTTTATTCGAATGATTTTCTGATTGTTTTACAATTGAATATTTATTAGAATGTTGTGCTGTAATTGGATTTATTTACATTTACTTGTATTGTAAGTAATGTCCAAAATTGCGTTTCGGTGCGCTTTAAGACCAGTTTAAACCCCGGACTTCTTTTTGGCAAGTTATGGCTAATATTTGAAATGATACCTATCAAACTAGCCGAAGTGGCAGCCATTATAATGTATTTATCATTCTCTGCAAAGAATAATACGAAGCTTGATACTTACAAATCACGACAAATAGATGCTGGAATAGTCTGTAACGATGTTTATTGTTTTTATATCACGATTTGTGTTTGATATATAATGTATAGCTTAAATAGATCGGCCTTGAATGCTATTTACACTCACGTGAAAAAACGGTATGGAACTCTAACATTCCGAACGAAAAAAAGGCATACGTCAACATTCTAGAATTGGCGGTAATTGTTCTGCGAAAGCGATTATTGAAATTGATGGACATTTATAGCATACACCACAAACATATAGCAACTGATAGTAAGCAATTATATCTATCATAAACAGTGTGTTTCTTGATTTAAAACTAAACATGCGTAGACGCAATTCATTGTTAGGCTATTGATAAACGTAAAAACGTTAGGGCCAATGCAAAACCTTATCAGACATGTCTACCAAAACCATAGGGATGTAACGTACCCGAAAATACCCGCATTCTTGGTTCCATACAAATTAACTCGAGTTCGGTTCCTCATTGGAAAAATTGGGTCAGGTCGGGTATTAAAATAATAATGCAATTGAACCTATTTAATCATCGTCATCTTTCTTGAAATTCTTCTTAGTCTAAAACAAAATTCAACACATTATTAAAACCAATACCCAATACGCATAGGTGTTTCTATTTGTCAGTTTTTTTATTTTGACAGGCGCTCTTGGATATTGGAGTGCATCGCTGAACTAAACAGCTAGCTGTATGGACGTCTTAAACCAATGAGTTTCATACCGTCAAGTTGAGAAAATAGGTGTGGCAGAGTGCATTGGCTTTTAAAGCGACTGAGTTTAAACTCGGAGCATTGTTACTTATTTGAACACACCTAAGTAAATGTCAAATTTATCGGCAATGAAAAGAAGTGATCAATTTTTTTCAGCGAACGAAACTGTTGACGGTTGGGAGTGTGATTATTCAGAATTAATCCTTTCCTTTTCCTGCGACATATATTTTCACCGTCAAATTCACTCCTCGAATGACGAATCAATACCTTTATAACACTTATATATGCATACACAAGAAGCACATGCATTAATTATTGCTGAATTATTACCGTAAACCCTCTGCAAAAGACCTCTGTAAATTTATATAAACGAGAATACTTTGTTTTAAACAAAGATTATATCAAGGTTTATTTCTTGGAACTTAAATATCCTGTAATACAAATAATCTGTATACATGTATCTTTTCCCTTCTGTTTTAACTTGGTAATTTGTTTGGTTTCCTTATCATTCAACTTAAGTCATTAATAGGGATAAAATGAGATTTTGGGATAAAATACATGTATTTTCTCTATTCGACCCAGAATTCTCGTTAGCAAACAACAATATTGATGACCATTGAAGTCCAGTGAAAAATAACTATTTAGGAAACAGGTACAGTTCAAACAGAACTTATGTCCGATCACAACATATTTGTAGCTCTTATTCTGCTGCAAATTAGCTAAACTCTGATCTAGTTTAGATATTAGCAGTATTACAATGACAATAATGGATGCTGTTGGATGCTGCCCATTGTCAAGCAATATAAATGCAATGAGAAGGGCAGATGTATTACAATGATTAAACATCACTAGGCAGGACTAAATCTGACACAAACTGTTTGTGAACATGTCACAAACGAGAATACTTTTATTAATCGTCTAATCTTTTAGAAACAATGTTTATTCATCGGAACAGCCATATACAGGTACAAAGTTGATGTGTATAAATACCCGACCCGAAGAAAGATACCCGACCCGACACGACCCGACAAAAAATTGCTACCCATTGCATACCTACAAAACAAATACATACCCATGCTCCGGTATTCAAATGGGCGGTTTCACAGTTTTAGGATGTGATAAATAATTTTATAAACCTTGCTTATTATGTTCTACTATACATGCATTGTTCATTTTCCAATTGTCTGAAAAGAACATTGTTTATGCAGAGTTAGAACTTTTGACAAATATCTCTTATTTTCTCAAACAAAATGTGCTACCTGGCAGACATACCCTAGTAACTTTTTACACCAAAAGGCCTCAAATAATTATAGAATGTTTTGAAAAAAACAACAACAACAGCATAACAAACAAATAGTATAGGTAGATTCTATAAATTCCTGTTTTAAAATACCATTAAACAATGTTTTGCGACCTCAAATTGTAAAATTATCCCTGTAAGTTAAAGGAGCGATGCTAGAGGGCTACGTGATCTTGTCGTTTTTCTCTTAAAAGTGATCTCCAGGATCAAATACTCATTAGGTGTACAATGTATTTATTATATATACATGTTATGTACATTTTAGACCATATATGCTACGCCTACTATTTATACACACAGTATTCATTTTACTCATAGGTAAATACGTATTAAATAAATAAATACGCAATATAAAATATACAAACTAGAACAAATAACATACGCATCACGTTTTATAACGTAATTATATAAATATTAATTAAATTACAGGGCTTCCACGCCCGTGCTGTGAAAATTGACAATGTAACTAATAACACTGTGTGCTCGGCCAATTGTTTCTAACGATATACCGAGGGTAAACAAGCAATTCCTTCCTAACCATGCATGTTTTACGTTACTTTTAATTATTTATATAAAGCCATTGTGTATTACAGGGAGTTGTATAGCTTTATTAGAATGTTAAATCAAGTGTTGAGTATTTAGTTTATATACCAGATCATGATCAATCATTGTAACATAATAAAAAAATAATTCACGTATATATTTTACAGGTTATAAATGTCGATTAAGCTATGGTTTGATGTCATTTTCCCATTATTTAATTGCACTTTGAATCAAATTGCCTTTGCATGTACATGTATATGCATGTACTGTGTATGACAAATAACCTTAATATGTCCATATACTCCCCCTAAACTTATTGAAGTGAACGGACGATCACACAATGTCAATACAATATCATCGACACAAAAGAAACAATGTACCGTCTCTTCTTGTAAGAAAGGTGCGAAATTGTATTGTACTGCAAAAGTACACATCCATTTCCTAACTTGTATGTGCCACAACCCCCGCACTTCCGATACTTAATATCAAAGTTAGCATTCGAAATTAATGCCAAGACATTAACTCATTAATTTTAATTGACTGCCACGTTTCAATTCATACGTTTTTGATCCACCCACATGTCTCAAGCCGACGATCGTGTGAGTTTAACTATCATGTCTGAGTGGTCTTATCGCCTTCAAAAACAAACTTAATTACAATAAAATATTCAGGAAAGAAGTCGTAGCTACTATCAAACGTGCGCGAAGTGACATATGTAGAATATGTTTCGTTCTTGTATCATTAATGTTATAATATAAGAACAACAATTACTATACATATAAAAGCAAACATGTCAAAACATTTTCCTATATTATTTTTGAATATGCTGACATAAATATGTACAGTATGGGTTTATCTCTCTTCCTCTATTAGCAGGTTTTGTTACAGAATTTGGTAACATTGCTAAATATTTCAAACAGTATGTGCATGAAATTAGTTTACGTTGTTTCTGTTTAAATATATTGTGCGTACTATGTATATCTATTTCCATACATTATACACTTCCTGACAAAGTGTATGGTAGTCCGTTAGACATGTTGTTGTATCGCTAACGAAAATTGTAACCGCATCTAGGGCATTAATAAACGAAGATCACCAGCAGCGCTTTGTGTTTCACTCGGTAATTGAACATAGCAACTTTTCTGGAAGTAGACATGATGTCGTATTCGGTAATGCACTTCGTAAGTGATGAATATTCATTAATACATTTGAAAACAGTAAACCTAATATTACTTCCGACGTTCTGGTAAGGGTTATATACACTCAAGATTTCCGTTGATATTAACAATCATATTTGTTAATATTAACCGCACGATTTTGTTATATAGCCAATTCAAATGAGTGTATAACAGTGTTTAGACGGTTTGATGTGCATTACACATGCTATGAAATTATTTAAAATGGATGAAGAGCTATACATTGCTTGTTTTCAAATATGAAACGAACTTAGTGTAATTATAATATTTCAATTGTGCTAATGTGTTAAATGTGTGTCAATCATATTTCAGTGTATAGCATTATATTGCCAAAAAGTATGTATATTTTCCCTTTAATATTACTCCTATCGATATGGACTGATACGTATTTGATGACTAAAAATACGTCTTAAAATGTGTGACAATAGTTACGTATGATTTCATTCACTCTGGCATTGCTTCAATAATAAATAAAACCATGCTGCTTTAGCATCTGTGGTTTCTTGCGTAATACATAAGTGGAGCTAGTGGATGGCAATATAATTCATATCATGTCAAAATAGTATAAAGGGTACCGTAATATCTAAATATTGACTTTTGTGACTAGCCAGTCTTCTTTTTGTAAGCAAAGTACATCTTGGATGCAAAATAATGGCCAAACATTTTAACATATTAGTTGAATTTGTTTCATTAATTCTAAGTATTCATCTACTTACTAGTAAGCATTTATGACTTGTCAAATACTCCAAAATCAAATCAAAAGATTACTCATTGCCCGACTAAAAATGTAATCGCTGCCAAAATCTATACAAAGGGCAATTTAAGTATACATTGTTCATTTTACTATGCATAATTTGCAATGGTTTGAGATGGATCGATATATAAAGTTTTTGTTGTTGTATGTTTACGTACCTTTTCATTGGAAGACAGACACATCAATCAATGAACTATCAATAACATAATTCATTAAACACAGGTCTATCACCCACATAATTCCACGAAAGAAACGTGCAGAAGCCAGTAAACAAACGGAAACCAAACATGTATAACTATAAAACAGGTATTGGAAAGGTTTCCTTGGAAATCGATCAATTGGTCTGAATAGACGATTTGCTCGTACTAATTGCTCATATATAATTAGTTGCATACATGTTAAAATGCTTTATGCGCATACAATATTTAACTTATGATTATGGAATTAAAGAGTGTACACGTCATGTTTTTCTCCATTGTGACTTTTTATGTCCGACTATACGTTGTGTTTTCGATAAGTTTTTAGTGTTGCTAAAAGTAAGCGACAGACACTTTACACGTTGTAACGAATTCTTTTATGTGCAGTTTAGCATCACTTTTCAGCGTTTTACGAATGGATTAATAGCAGTTAATTAATACGAGACTACTGCCCTACGTTTATTATACAATTGGATTAATATATTCGCATGGTCAAACGTTGGGTTACTCCGAAAAACACAAACCTTCCTAGCACGGAATGCATACACGAGAAGAGTTAGACGATATGAACTGAGTATATGTTTAATAGTCATTCATCGATTAACATGTACTTTCTATGATAACAAGACACGGGTTGATTTTCGAATTGAATATATTTGATTTCCAAGAATCGTTCTTTCCATCTTGCGATGATGCCACGAGAGATAAATGTATCATTGGAAGGCGGTTAATCTTTCAAGTGTTTCCTTGAGTACATCCTATATTTTTTTACAATAAACCGTAAGCATATGTATATGCATTTTGAAGTACATTACAATTTGTGCTTTATTTTATATGAAGGTAAACTACATAATAATTTGTTTCTAATGAAAAGAAACGGTTTTGGTTCGGTGACAAATCTGTTCGTTACATCAGCATTGTATCATTATTATTTTTTTATAGAAAGTGCCTTGCTGTCAGCTTTCTCCTTATTGTCGGATCCATCTGCTACTGTTTGATTGTTATCTTGACCTTATATTTACCTGCAAGAACAATACATCAGAGAAATACGAGTGTTTTTAGGGCTGTTTCCTGAATATTCTGGTATAATTCACGATGTCGCACACAGGTTGGCAGGTTAACATTACACTTATGACCATCATATTTTTTTTTTTTTTTTTTTTCTTTCCGTTCTATATATTTTATTTTCCTCGTCAATAGGTGTGTGAGGGTCGAGGGCATCCCCCTCCACACCGTACATCATGAGTATTGATAATAGTTCAACATGCATGATATATAATATTACAATGAAGACAAGTGCTCACAATTGCATATTAACAATAATATCATAATTGCTTAAACAGCAATATACAAATTGATACACGTATTGAAATTTTGAATATACGGATAAACTATGCAAGTCACAATGTTCTTAACGATACAGATTTAACAAAATGTCCCATTCTTTATTTGTAGTTATTAAGTTAGAATCTAAATTGCAGAAGAGGTTCATTTCCTTCAAAATATGATACTGGATAGAAAAGAATGATCTTGCCGCGATAACGGTAGGTAATGTTTGATTCATTTTACAATTATAAATAAACCTTTTAGTGAGAAGGAATTTTAGATTAAGAGGACCACTTGTGTTTTTATGTCCTAACATGAAAGAGGGTGCATTTATGAAGTCAGCGAATACCTCAAAACCTTCAAACAAATCAGCAATAAATTTTTTAACGTATTTACATTCCCAAAAACTGTGCTCAATTGTTTCCGACATATCATGACAGAAAGAGCATTCAGCTGACGATTTATAATTGATTTTATACAAAAAATAGTTGGTACCAATAATTCGGTGTATAATTCTATACTGGAACCATTGTAGCGTAGAATCTTTGGTTATACAAAATGGCATACTAAAGATATGGTTCCAGTCTTTTAATTCAATATTTTCAAAAATGCTCGTCCATTTTGACATACAGACTGGTAAAGTGTCATTTGTTTTAACAATATTATACATGGGTTGGGTACCTTTTTGATATTTTAAAATGGATATCACTTGAAGGGGAACAAAAGGCTTAACAAAGTCAAAATCTGCAATCGTATTCAGAGCAGATGTTTTATCGAACAAACCATATTTCTTCAAGTGTTTAGTAACTACATTAGTAATACCTATGTAATGCAAGTAGTTTGGATAGAAATTATATCTGTTACACAGTTCTTCATAGCTATATAATTCTAACCCATCGTTGTTTTTGATCAAATCGCAGATAAAATGCACGCCATTTTCAAACCATGTTTTGAGGAATACACTTTTATTACCGATCGTTATATCAGGATTATAGAATATTGGGGTTTGTAATATGTATTTTATATTTAATGATTCTGCTTTGCGGAAATCAACAAACGATTTTAAAGTGTCTTTCCAAAAAGCATTGCCTGTTTTATGTATAAGGTTTTCTGGATAGTGAACACCACAGTTGTAAAGTTTTTGGGTGTCTATTATCATTTTTACAATATTAATCCATTTACCATTTCCTGTGATGATCCTTCGTATCCAAGAACATTTCAACGCAATTATAAATGAAAAGATGTCGACCATATTAAGACCTCCTTCAGTATATTCTTTAATAAGTACATTTTTGTTAATTTTTGAACTCCCATTCCACACAAAGTTTAAAAAGAGATCATTTAGCTCAACCAATATTCTATGTGGTGGATTGGGAAGTGAAGCAAATAAATGGTTAAGCACTGGCAAAGCAATCGTTTTTATTACTTGTATCCTTCCAATGGGAGTTAATATCCTTCTGGACCAGTTTTTAAGCAGCGTTCTAATTCTATACAATTTATCCATATAATTAAGATCTATCATCTTATCAAGATCGACATGAAATGTTAAACCAAGCATATCAAAAGTATGCTGGTTCCATTTTAACTTCCATCTAGTTTTTATGCTTTCGGAACTGAATTTATGCTTCCCTATCCAAACTACTTTGGTTTTGTCGAAATGTACCTTTAAGCCAGAGCACAATGTGAAATGCGACAAATCATCTAAGGTTTCATTAAGGGATTCTGCAGAGCCATGCAGGAGTATAGACGTATCATCAGCAAATTGCGATAACTTATATTCAGTATTATCGATTTTGATTCCTTTGATTTTGGGATTTGCCCTGAGTTTAAGAGACAAAATTTCAGCGCATAAAATAAAAATATAACAACTGAGGGGATCACCTTGACGACAACCACGTTGTATTTGAAAAAACTCAGATAACGACCCACACTGCGTTACTGCTGAAATGCCATCCTTATATAAAACGTTAAACCATTTTTTCATGTCAGGACCGAAATTAAACAAGGAGAGTGTTTTGTTTACAAACCTCCATGACAAGGAATCAAAAGCCTTTTCAAAATCTATAAGTAGGAGAAGTCCGGGAATATTATTTTCCTCAGTGTATTTCAAAATGTCGTAGATTAGTCGAGTGTTTTCACCTATGAACCTGCCTTTGATAAAACCAGTTTGATCATTATTTATAAGTTTGTTAATGTATTTTTTTAATCTATTAGCAATACTTCCAGAACCAATTTTATATACAGTGTTTAACAATGTTATTGACCATCATATTGATCATTATAAAATACATAAATTTTCGGCTACGGTTGAGTTATTTTAATGGTTATATTGTACAAAAACGTATTATACATGCATTTCTTCCAATAATATAATTATAAACAAAACATTTAATATCAAGGTTTGTTTGACTTACATGTACATTTGTACTAAAAAGTTTATGTACATGTAACTGCTGTACAGTTTATTTTTACCTTGTTTCTGTCATCGAACTCATTGCAGTATACTTATTTATAGCAGACAAACAGATATACGCATCTTGCTATAGTTTTGGTAATATTACTGTTCTTGAACCACCAGAACGATTGAACTTAGAGAGATCATCACGAAACAAACACTTAAATAATAATTAAATCACAGAACTTATGGGGAAATAAGCAGAAACGCTTCATTATACATTTTGCGTCTATAGAATGCTCCTATGACGAATGTGCTATATACGCATTTATTGTAATTGAAACTAAATATGATTCATACAATAACAGTTTTGTTTTCACGATGTTTAAGTTCAATTGCAATATTTCTGCGTGTTTAGTTTACATTATTCCTACGTGTTCATGTTTCAAGAGTTTCAGCAGTTTCAAGACGTGTTTTCGCAATTATAAATAATGTTCTTTACTGTTCGTCAGTTATATTCATTCTTACTAAAAGAAAGAACTAACATACTAACGCACCTTCTAAATTGTTCGTCATTAATACAGCGGAAATGCCGCCTGCATGCAGTCATTACGGGCAAACATCTGTTGATTAACGCCGTTGCCAGCACATGTTCTTGTTTATAAGCTGAACTATACATATGTCAATGGCAGTTATAAAGCATTGTTGTAATAAAAACATGTATTTACGTTACGATAAAGTGGTTTAATGTTATATAAAAGCATAAATGCATACTTATGTAACTATATACTTTTAAAAATTCAATGTAATGTATAAATACATGTGTATACACTGGTCACATTATATTATTGGTATATACATAATCAATAACTATATTCTTAACATTGGTATATACATAATCAATAACTATATTCTTAATATAACTTGAAGGGATGTAAAGGTACACATCTATACGAACTAAACCACAGTAGTGATGGGGAAATAAGCAATATCGCTGCATGCTAAACATTTCAAAGTATAATTGCATTAAACGAAATATGCAGACGCATTGATAGAGCATTTCTCCAACGATTTATCGTATTTCATATTTGATATACATGTTTGTATTTTACGTTACTAGCACATGTATGTATACCATCCTTCACTTCTCATTCTAAAAAGATACTAGCTTATTAAAAAAAATATAGCTGTTAAACTACCCAATAAACAACGCAATTTTATTCGCGATTCTGAGTGGAGCATATTAAAATGTAGTTCTCATTACAGTTGCAAAAACATTCGTCAAATCAGGTTAGAATTCATAGAATTAGCGACTCTTTGTCGTTCTGGTGTGTGGTTATTAAACGACTCCGGCAAATACCCACGTGGTTTAATTCCTACGCATACGAACTTCAAATCGTTGTTTATTGGTCGATAAACAACAATAAAGCGAACATTATTTATTAATTGTATCTGCTGTTCAATTGTGTATTTACGTATGTTAAATGTATGCGATGTCATAAAATGAACATTTTAAATTCATACCATTAACACAAATGAAGCATATATGTACTTTATATTACATACAATTCGGTATATTCTTTGACATAACATATCTAAGTACCTCGCTTATGCAACCAAAGGTCTGAAACGAAATGTAAATTTGCGAATTGCACGTAAGAAGGAGTTCTGCTTCATGAATAATGCGTTACTACTAATAACTTTTAACACCGCAAGTACATGTATATGTTCATGACAGGATAATAATTGTCTTATAAATGAGACATGTTAATTGTTATCTACCTAGCACATTGTACTAAAATTTGTAATCCACCAAGATATTGCAACGTTTTTGTTCCGTTTTAAATGCTGCAAATGAGTGAAGGCTCATGGCTCAGGTTTTCTAAGCCTCGCTAGATAAACATATCTTTAATCAACAATAACTTAGTATTATCTACATCCCATCATTGTCTGTCTTCGTGCTGAAAACAAACGAAAGAAAAATAATAAATAACACGCAAAACATAACATGACGTCACGAGAATCAACAAGATGACGTCATTTTAATACGAGTGTTTGCTTTATTCAACAGTGTTAAAATATAGCTAAGTTTATCTCATGGGGTGTTAGTTTGTAAATGCTGGCATGAGGATGGGATAAACAATTAAATCATTTTTAACGCTTTGCGTCGGTATTTCGGAAAACACGTATTGCACTTACATATGTTCAAGGGACTATGTCATCGAAACGGGTCTAATGGAGGCAATTTCTTGAACAAATCTGAAATTGAGATATTAATACTGGTATATACTAACGGTTAAATTAGGGTATATATAATGGGAAAAGATTGTACGCATTCTGAGATAAAAATAAATGTACAATAGGGTCGTGTTTGTTTGACATTTTCATGTTTACATTTTAGCGTCAGAATACATACGATTCATTACCAAGCAGAATAGCGCAGTTGTTAAAGCGCTGTCTACTGTCATTTTTCCGTATGGCTCCTTAGTCGTCAGTATGATACCCCCTTGGAGTTTTAATTTTGTTCTAACCGTTTAGCTAATTTGTTTTTATCAAATATCTCAGTATGTATTATAATATTTAGCTCACTTCTATAATATAATTTCATTTATAGTGCAATAGGAAGCCTTTTTTAAAATGACATAGTCCCTTTAACATTAACAAATTTTTTTTATTTAAGTCCGGCCGGCCAAGTGAATAGCGTTATAGTCGTTTGTTCGAGCACCAGCGGAGGCAATAGTGTTTAACTGTTCTATGTAGGTTCTTTTTTAAATCTCTTTACATTATTCTTCAGTATGAAGACAACGGTACCAGAAATACGTCTTTAAACAAACAGTGTTCAGTTTTGGTTAACATGTTGTTTTTATTTTTCTTTTATTAAGATACCACAATCATTTTATCCAAACATATAATTTGAACATTTTCTGGATACCCACCAATTTATTCTATTTATGACCAGACCACGTAAAAGTATGCTTTCTAAAGTATTAGTCCTGTAGACTATTTAGCGTTTTCACCTTATATCCACTTAGTGCTGGTATATACATGTGGACGTACTTTATTAGATACATACTGGCAGAAACACCCCCACATTGACTTGTGGGCGACACCCCTTCAGCGCGTCACCCTATGGGAATGTATGTGCCATATGTCATCGGTACATTGGAATGCAAAATATCATATTATCATTGTTTAAACCATGTAAACATTATATAATTTAAGCATTGTTTCGTAAAATGTTAATATTTTGGTTCCAGTGTGTAAACACACACTAAGTCTATAGCATGTGAATAATAATAATAATAATTAAAAATAAAAAATAAAAAAAATAAAAATAATGTTTCTGTGTAATTTCTTGAATATGTCGTAAGTAGGACTCATTCGAATTATTTGCATCAATATACAATTGAATTACCTTGTGCAGCAAATTCCAGTTTTTAACCCTGTTTAATGTTAATATAACGATATTTGTTTAATCTGTTTTGAGCTTAAATAACTCGACAATGAATGCCTTTCTCACTGACTTAAAAGTACTCTCTAAAATTATAACACCCCGGACGAAACTGACTATATTTACATCAACAGGACGGAATTGACGGTAATTGTTTTGCAAAAGCAATGAATGATAATGATGTAACATACACAACAGAACAATGTTGACAACTGATACTACTCAATTACATTTATAGATCAAACAAAGTGATATTGAATTAAACTTAAACATTTATGAACAGAGCTATTGTTCAGCTACAAACGAACAAATGTTTCTGGTAAAGCCAAACATTATCAAACATTCAGACGTGTCTAACAAAACAAATGAAAAGCATCATCATGCATGTTGAGTCGTTTCCTAAATGATTTATTATTTGTATTTTTCTTTCCGAGTGATATAGTGGACATTCAAACATAACATGAAACTCGTCTTCTATGGCGTAACATAACTGAGATGTTCTATCTCCTCTAGGAATATCGGTTTATTACATCTATCTTTGGCATAAAGACTACAAATTTATATTATTAGCTCTGCCCAAATTTATATTATTAGCTCTGCCAGTTTACTTAAATTTCAATTTAATGTGCGTATATATCCTTCTTAATGAAGTTTACTGTAACTAATTTAGGCTTACACTTCGATTTTAATTCAATATGTTTTGTTTCTTCTAAATTAAATTTCAGTAAACCCAACGTAATGCGATTAAACTCTGAATTACATCGGAAGTAAACTTAACACTCTGAAGTTGTTAAATGTACTAAAAATTGTGTAAATAACGCTATAATTCGAGTTTAATACACTCCGAAGTATAAAATGCGAAATATACTTTGCGATGGCGCGTCTTCGTTTTCGTGTACAGGGCGAAATCAGGATTCTTTAGCAATTGTACTAAGACCGTTGTGAATTTGGATTGCACTGTAAAGGTGCAACCAGTTTCCCTGGATTTGTAATTGTACAAACATATTTGCCAATACACCGTCTTTTCCGATAATAAACATCAAGATAAGCATTCGAAATGCTAACATTCAGACAGTCAGTAATTGAAATTGGTTGTTGCGTTTTATTTCATGCGCCTTTGATCCACCCACTTGATTTAAAATAACAAATTTCAGTGTACTCACCTTAGCGACTGAGTTTACCTGAAATTAAAATTAACTGTAACAATATTCTATAGAGAATATGCAGCTTTGCCACATAATATTTTCGTTTCATTTACAATATTTGCGTTAGTTTGTTTTTCTTACACAGAATAAAGTTTGGTATTTTACATAACGAAATATTGAACAAAAAGTACCCGAATGAAATCGGCTACATAATTTTCGCGATTGTGTTCGTGTTATTTATTATCGCGTGTATATAACACGTTATACACTTTCAGCCAAATTGCATGTTAAACCGTTGGACATGTTTTTATTTCGGTAAAATCTCATGTGGTGCCACATTAATTGGACATTTAAACATCGCGGCTTGGTAGCACACTGTTTGTGTACTTACTACGTGGGCAAACTTATTCGTTGTAGAGGGATTGAAAACAGTTAAAATGATACCACTATCGGTGGTCTTATAAGCCATTACATACAATTAAGCTTTCGGTAAGATATTTACCGTTTCTATCTTCAATAAGTACGTGTATTTAGTCGTGCATTGTATGTTTAATATGTGAATACGCATTTAATCTATATTAATTTCCGTTTTGGTTACTCAGTGTAACGTCGCTGTAGAGCAGTTTTGCACCCAATGATATAGATCACATAATTATCTTTTCCTGAAACCGATCATAATAATCTTACCAGTACATATACTGCAGTCACGTATCTACTTTATGTTTGCAGATACTGAAACCGAGTCGATTAATCACTATAAATAGTACTCTTGTTTCTATGAAATACAATACAAATTTTGTAACAACAAATGCATGCGTGTATACGACACGCTTACCACGACACAGACATAAGACCCAAAACCTTATTAACGACTATATGTCTGCCCGTGCAACGAATCACGATAGTATGACGTTTGCCTATACATTGTACATAAACAGTTGTACATTTCGGAAATTTATATGATTAAGAATTGCTATTTTTACAATGGTATATAATGTCGAATGATTTAAAGTAGGACAATGAAAATGTTTAGTTATATTTAGAAAATCATCTATATTACTTCCTAAACTAGCACAAATGTACCTTCCATGGATATAAATGGATTTAATGGCATTAAACACAATCTTTAGTGTGTTATTAATTGACAGTGTTTAACAGTAGATTTAAACGCTCAGCATACTGATTAGCCACTGCGAATTTTCGATTTTTAAGTACTTTTGTATGAGTTCGCTGACACTAATCAGATGGCATTATCACCAGACTGATTGTTTTTGTTCTTTTTTTATTCAAGAAACTGATGTCAGAATTGCAAACTGTAATACATTCAACGAAATTGAACAAAGATAAACCCATATGTTACCAGAAACTCATCGAATGTTACAATTGCCACTATTGTGTTACGGAATATATGTTATTGACAACCATAGGTGTGTCCATTTCTTGTTAAAATTGACCCCCTTTTTAATGATGTAGTTTATGTCACATAGCCTATACGTGTCCGTTTTAGTTTTTTGTTTCTTTGAGAATGTGTTTCTTATTAACAATATGCAATGCCTGAGTGTCCACAATTATTCCATAATATAAACTTCGAAGTTACTTTCTTAATAGCGAATCATTTTAATTAAATTGTTCGATTTACGTTTTGCATTTATACTATTTTAAATATGGTAAACTAGTATGTGGTGCAGTGCATATGTGTCAACTTTGTTTTAACGGTCAACTAACAACACAATACGTCATTTTATCACAAAAAAACGTGAAACCCAAAAGTTTACAACATAAATATAGCGTTTTTGTTTTATCAGTAAAATAGTGAGTTTACACATTTTAACCATTCGGCGAGCGACGTATTTTACTATTACTACTACATATAGCAATAGTTTTCAAATGGCAGTAGCGTTAACATGTGCATTTAATTCGTTTGCCGGAATTTATCTAGTCATTGAAAGGGTGTGCGGTCACTGTACTACAAGACAAAAGGCAAGTAAAAGGTTATTGCACCTTAAATACCCGCAAGATCGGGGTTCATACAACAGTCAATGTTTATGCTCTAGCTGTCTTGAAAAATAAACAATGTTTTTGTGGTTGTTGGCAGTTAATGACTACAGTTATTATTTTGCACAATGAACAGTACCGTGGAAAATATGTAAGATACACTAAAGTACGTGTCCCTTTTCACCTGCTCAAACATATACTGCCAACATAGACTAACGGGGTGACTTTTATTTGTTATTTGCAAGTGGATTTCTAACAATAAGATTGTTTAAAGATGTTTTCAATGACTTACGATACACGATTTCAATAAGGTTAACAAAACATTTATAGAGCACTATCTGCTTCGAGTTAAAGTTCGGCAATACTTAAATACCCGCTACTTCGTGCATCAAACTGAAAACGCAGACAAAAAACAGTTTGAATATAACGCATCATCTTACATTTAAGCTTTCGTTTCCGGTTATCTTTTTGAAAATGGTATATGCGCTGAACGTGGCGAGAACATCATGGTGCGAAGATACACGTCCGTAGCAATTAAATCACAGCAGTTTTATAGAAATAAACACTATCGCCGCATGCTAAAGGTTTCATCGTTTAATTAAATTGAAGGTAAACATGTGGAGTAATATTGAAGAATCAAGTCTCAAAAATAATGTTCCATCGTGTGTCAGTAGTATGACAGATTGTTCTGTACATTCGCGCTCACAAGTTATATTCAAACAAAATAATTTGTTGTTATAGCAATGTTCATCACACACTCTTAGTCAAAGTCTTCAAACTTTCTTTATGCCATTAACATCATTGAAACGTACTTGTACAATACACTGTATACCATTCTGTATAATACACTGTATACCATTCTGTACAATACACTGTATACCATTCTGCTCATTACATTCTTCTTTGTCATAAACGCCTCTAAGTACCTCGCTTTACGCTCATAGCTACGAAAATGTATCGAACGAAATGTAAGTTGGAGAGTTTTACGTAGGAAGGAGCCATGGTTTATGATTAATGTAATGCTACAAATAACGATAAACATTATAAGTGACTATATGATACATGTCGTATATAAGATAGACATGATTACTATTATTTAGTCAACACATTGTCAAAACATTATTTATTTCAAGTCATTGATGTTTTGATTGTAAAGTATATTGTACTGTTTATATTATGCAATTGAGTGATTGTAAGTATGTGCCTGTGTACTAACAACAAATGTATCACAATGCATGTGCCAATATATTTAGTTTTTTATCGAAAATTGCTATACGTACGTAGATTACTTTCTAGAATATAAACTAGTATTCGAATGATAATTAATCGTGTTCATCCGTGTTCATTATTTGGTATAACATATGTATTTTTTCCTTATATTAAATATAAATTTTAACTGATAACACATGTATAATTGCTCGGTGGATATGTACTAATTTATTTGAACATATCTCCCAAAACATGAGTATATTTCACTAGCTCTGATTAGCGTTATATCCCATACTTAACGTGACTTGTAACACACGTACATTAACACAATAATGTACATATTACGTAATAATAACAACACGCGTACCCTATACTAAAATTGTTTAGTATTGTTAAGCTTCACCTTAGGAATTTAAGTATGCATCTGTACTTTTATTAGAATCAAATCTTTCAGTACGCTAGAGACATAGTGCAACGTTGGGTATAAAATAGCACTGTTCTCTATAAAATGCCTGCGTAGATTCTTTATCATACATAGAATTCAGGGGTCTGAATCCTCCAAATAAAAGCAAACGGCTTTAAATTGTACATGAATTGTAATCTAAACTAGGTTATCACCTACCAGATTCCAAGAAAGAAAACTACTATTTACCCAATTGAAAGAAAACAATAATTGCCTTGTCCAAATCCGAACTCTGAAAATATACTGGACTGTTGACAAATGAGTAATTAAATTGACCAAACATTACACATCTGAAGATGTTTGAACACATACAAGGGAAATATAGCTTGTCGCAGCTAGTAAACAAACGAAATCTAAGCATGTAAAAAGAGTTCCACCAAACAAACAACAGGGATTGCAAGGAAATCGATTAATAGTCTGAAATGACAATGTGAACTTAATTTCTAGATTCAAAGTTTTCAAGTTTATTTCAGAATAACTCAGTTCACGACAACATGAGTACAAGAGGTTATCGATTAAACTATAAATGCACAGGGATACACAGTGTATTTGTATGGTATGTGAACATCTATTTCAGTCCAGATACTAAAGTCATTTGGGTGGTTTCTGGTACGAAACGGTATTATACTTTTTAATAAAGTATTTTGCGTATTTTTAGATAATTTTCAAAACCAAAATTGGTCTCGAATATTCGGTATTTGTAAAATTTACTTGTATTGTTGATATTGCTTTACCGTTCATTTAAGAAAATGTCTCTTAATTTTTGCTTTATATGACATAGAAAACACTGAGCATTTCAAAAATAGTGTGTGCCCACTATGTTAGCATGACCTTATTTCAAAGGAATGTTTCTAACATCGGAAACCATATAAACGAATGCCTTTGGGAATTATCACATGCTAAATAATTGCTAAGCAATGCAGAATACATAGTTTGGATACGATGTGGATACCAAATTAGCCCAATACGAAATTATTCGCGAATGTATATCAAATGATAACGGTTTTACACCTGTTTCCCCGTATACTATGCAAGAAGCAGTACTCGGTATGACTCTAATAATATGTTTTAAAGTTGTACCCTTTGCTGTATTTTATTGTTTCCAAATCCTCAACATTCGCACCCATATAAAAGGATAGGTTTGATTATTGTATTAAAGATATTTATTTGCATATCAACTGGCAGCGCTAAATGTTTACGTGACCATATGCAAAATATTGAGGTATAATTACTAGCATAAAATATAATACATTATTTGCAGTATAGATGTAAAACAAATATTGGAACTGAACTGTGTATACGAGCATGGTTTTAATATAGTACATTTTCGTTATTAATTAAACAACATCTAATGTATGTGTCTTCATTATTTTATAACGAAAGTATTAATTTGGCGGAATATTTCCACTACTCCAATTTTAAGAGGTATTTTCAGAGATATTTAAGCGGTATCTGCAACATGATCATAAATCAATATATTAATAAGTGTGTCTTAGTTTAGATTTATGCGTAATCTGCAAATTTCCAACTGTACATGCAGCATCTTTTGAAACCTTGAATGTCAGATTTGTGGTGCGATACATACCTAACGTTGAGAGTTTCATGATCGTTCGTATATGGTGCGCACTTGGTATTAATCTAATCCAACCCAGTCAAGGCATTGTACAACAGAAAACAGAAATATGTTAATTGCTTATGTGTATTAATAACATACTGTTAACGTTTGGTTGGATCATTTATATAAAGATAAATGTATCCTAAGTGCGAGAAAGGTATCATGAAGTAACGTAAAATGCTACGAAAATTCTGTGAAAAGATATTAATCATTCGTCCAAATTTGTCTTTTCGGCTATTTTTGTATCAGCATTCGGATCTAATCGGTTTAATGCCACACGATGTGTAAAATTATCAACTTTCTTTATCCGTTGCCTTTTGATAAACTTTAGGGGTATACAACTTAATATTCTTTGCAGCTTATTTTAATATGTTTTAGATGCGATTCCTTGTCAAGTTATTGCAAGCAACATAAAATATGAGTGAATAAACATAAATGAATATTGAGTTGCGCTTTACACGAAAATAAGTAATATTTTGGTTGTGAATTGAAATGATTTGATTTCCAACAATTGTACTTTACCTCTCCTAGGGGGGTGCATTCGGTATCATTGGAATGCAGCTAATGTTTCCCCTACTACATCCGATTTTTATTATTTTTAAAAGCAAAATGTATTTTAAATATATTTTTTTTAAGTACAGTGTACCATGTATTGTATTTAAATGTAACATATGTTATCAATGTTGGAGCAAGGACAAAAATCATTTTAGTGTCTTTTATTCGTAAATTTAGCGTTTAAGTTTTAACAAGAACGTGCCTTCCTAATAGTAGTAAGCCTTTGTCGAATCGTGTTGTCGCTATTTGGTAATTATGTAGACATTATTTTAGTTCTAGAAAAAAACAACACAAATTCGGATAAATACAGCGGTTTTAAAATTAGTATGTAGATATATTTATTTAAATTAAGCTTGTCTTCACATACAACTATACTGAAAAGTATGTGTAACAGTTGTATACAATGATATATTGGCACAACTTTTGTTTTTTCCTAGAACTTATCCTCATTTTACTTTTATAAAGCTCACAGATCTTTGTATTGTTTTGTTATTATTGTCCATGAGAAAGACTGAACTTGGCGAGATCAACATGATGCAACCAAACATGTCTGTAGCAATTAAATCACAGAACTGTTGGCGAAAACAAACAGCAACGCTGCATGGTAAATATTTCGTCTGCCAATTAACCGTATGCTGAATGTGATACATATGCAGTGATCAGGTACAAGTATTATTACACTAAATTAATATTTCAGGAATATGTTAGATTTGCGTTTGACATTTTTATTACAAACCTACGAGTATTTCTGCATGTCTGTTTCCATTTCACTTTTCATTTGATCTGTAATTTCATGTTGTGTTAATGTCTGTTATGCAATTAATACGATTGTGTTCTGTTTTATCAATGCAAGAACAAAGAACCTACGCGCATATATACATATATTATGCGTTGTTATATGTATGCATCACATAAATTGTTAGTCATTAATATAGCGGAAATACCTGCTGTATGAAGTCATTAGAATAAACACCTGTAGGACAACGCCGTTGCATACATATGCAATTACCATCTGCCGTCAGCACATCTGAATGTTGTTGTGATTAATCAATAACAATATCAATATAAAGCCGAGCTATCGTTTGCTACTAGAAACCTAGTTTGTAACGCTGTTTATTGTTTGTATCGCGATATTTATTTAATATGATGATGAGGTAATGCAAATCGACAATTACTGCCCTTGTCATTAACTTAAAATACTTCTCTATAAATATAACACTTTAAGAATAATAATCCACATCAACAGGCTGGAATGGGCGGTACTTGATTTGCAAAAGCGATGATTGGTATCGATGAATCATACACCACATATAAATTATAACAAATGATAATAAGCAATTATATTTATGTAACACACGGTGATACGAGAATCAAAATTAAACCAAACGAAAAGATCACTTGTTTTTTATCGATACACGAACATACATTTCGGGCAAAGCAAAGTCCCATCCAACAGTCAGACATGAATGACAAATCAAAAAGGGAAAAACACATCTGGTGTTTTACGCTACTTTAAATTCCTTTATTCCTTTTGTAACAAGGCTGTTGTTGTTGTTGTTGTTATTATTATTGTTGTTGTTGTTGTTCTTGTTCTTGTAATGATGGACATATTAACTGCTTTAGATGTTTAACCAGTTGTGAGCATTTAGCTTGTATTCCTAATTGGGACATCCAACAGCGCATTTAATTGCCTTGTATAATCGGATATATATGAAATATCCACTCCTTATATCGTATATTCAATACTCTAGTTCAATACTCTCCTTATATCGTATATTCAATACTCTAGTTCAATACTCTCCTTATATCGTATATTCAATAATCTAGTTCAATCAGAAATATCCACTCCTTATATCGTATATTCAATACTCTAGTTCAATACTCTCCTTATATCGTATATTCAATACTCTAGTTCAATACTCTCCTTATATCCTTTTTCAATACTCTAGTTCAATACTCTCCTTATATCGTATATTCAATACTCTAGTTCAATACTCTCCTTATATCGTATATTCAATACTCTAGTTCAATACTCTCCTTATATCGTATATTCAATACTCTAGTTCAATCAGAAATATCCACTCCTTATATCGTATATTCAATACTCTAGTTCAATCATCAGTGAATGGCGTTGGCATACCGTTTGGAGTCCTTTGACCGTGTGTGCAAACATGTTAATTAAAAATAGTTCTCGTTGTTTATAATGTATTTGTCATTGATAAATGTTGAATACAAATCCCATTTCCTGTTGCAAGTTGCAATATTTTACAAAATGCAAGTAAACATAGCATGCACAATGACCAACATGTAATAATACATGATGGAAAATAAACACACATTAGCATAATGTTCAACAAGCTAAAGATGTATATCCATTGCCAGATTTGTTTTATAAATTGCATATGAATTCGTTACACATTGCTTGTTTAGATATCATCCGACTATAATGCCTGCATGTAGTTGTATTATCTGTTACTGCATCGGTTTATTGTTCTAAGCACGTTGTGAACCTGTATTGCACTGCAAAAGTACAACATCTGTCCATGTATCATGCAACACATATTTGCTAATACACCTGCACCTCAGATAATTAAAAAAGCATGTGAAATAAACGATGTCAGTCATTAATTTTAATTAAATGTTGTGTTTTACAGGAGTATGCTCCATCCACTTGTTTTCGTATCAACATGAACGTGCACTGAACTTTTAATGACATGTCTGAGTGCTTGAAGATGTTAAGAGTGAATAAAAAACTATAAATAAATAAAATCGTACAAGACGTTAGAGACAACATGCAACGCTGCGGTATAAAAGTCTCCATGAAAAGCTTGGGTTGACTTTTTATGATATACCAATCAAGTTGATTAAAGGTTTTCAATTCCAAAAGCAAAAATATTTTAAATTTTAATGGTTCATATTAAATGTATAATTGAATTTCATGAGTTATTAGGTATTAGTTATTATCACTGACGCGCGCAAATAATAATATAACAATATAAGCTCTTGTACTGATATTGATTAGGTCATAATATAGAACAAAACAACAGTAATTTTATGAATAAACATAACATGAAAACACATTGTGTATAGATTCTTCTAATATACTGAATAAATTGTAGACATTTTGTGTTTATTTCCCGATGAATACAAATATAATTATGACAGCATCCAGGCAAAGATTCGCTAAATATTTTTAATCGGTTGTACAGTTTGCGCCTTGTTTTATTCCGTGTGATTTAATATCATGTGTATATCACTATTACCATAGATTATACGCTCCCAGACTGTTTCTTTGTAAAGGTGTAAATCCTTTAGACATGTTGTTTTATCGCGCAACAAACCACTCATCGCATAGACTGCATCATTAACAATGGATCGTGAACAGGCCTTTGTTTTTACGTCGTTAGTTGGACATTAAATCATCTCTGCGGGTAGACCTGGCATCATGTTAGGAAATACACTGGAGTTGTGCTTACTACGTGGGCGATGCTTATTCATTGATGAGTTTTAACACATTAAACAGAATTTCGAAATTCTGGTAAGCATTTTCATACAATCTAGCTTGCGGTTAATATTCATATCAATTAATCATAAACGTCAATATTAACGGTGTTAATGTGTTTGTTATATAACAATTGTAAGTAAAAGCATTATTCATTTTAAACGTTATTTAAGCTTAATAGAAAAACACAATAGGGATTTTCAAACACACTAGCATACTGGTAATATAAGTGTACGCGTACTTTTTTTATTTACCTGTACAAGACATACGTGCAGAAAAAATATATAATGTTGTTTTATCAAATACATCGCAAGTATGATTAATATTAAAATCCATAATATACATAGTTAAGGTATGTTTTAAAATCGGACACCTTCTCAACTGTTCAAACGTATTATGTGCATGTACAACTAAAAATGTTTAGGCGTACGTGTTATATAATTGCCCTCAATGTATCTTGCGTGAAAATACCTCAACATTAGTATTATGTAGTTTCGTCCATTTTTAAGTTAGTATATAACACATTTATATTACTATTCGTGCTAGAGAAACAATAATGTCGTAAATAATGCATGCAGCGTACTTTACACGATTATTACATTTTATTCTTCGAGTATTGTGTGTGAAATTGTATTTTATATTAAACATTATAAGAGTTAAACGCGTATATTGCCAGTCTCCTAAGTGATTATGGAAGGAATTGCCATTACTCGAATTAATACTCGTTTCAATATGGAAAATTGTGCAATGAATTATGAAACAAGCAGTCCAGTATGTGCGTCAATGCGAACACTGAACAAATACAAATGGCTTTCACACTGACGTACGAATTTATTCACTCTGGCATAACGTCAATAACTGGTAAAAACCATTGTGCTTTTTAATGAAAGTTTTAGTAGAATTTGGAATAAGTTCAGCCACTTAAAACAAATACAATTCATACTATTTCGGTAAAATACCACAATCAATATTGATATTTAACATATATTATATTTTCCAGTAGAGTGGAGTATGCACAAATATTATCAATGAACACATTTCAGATCGTGTATGGAACTGTTAAATCTCCGCATTTCAACATTATTGAAAGCGCTGGCGCCCCAGCAAGCAAGCCCATATGGGCCCAATATGGGATATAGCTGGGAAACAAATACAATATGGGCCCCGTGTGGGTCCCAAATGATATTTTTGCTTATATCAGACCCATATGGGTCCAAGAAAGGAAGCTCATGTGGGTCCACTGCAATACGCCCATATGGGTCCCAGCAACCCACCCCATGTGGGCACGATATGGGTTTTTCCTGGGCTAATATACCTCATGGGCCCAGTGTGGGACCCACATGCATTATCTTACCACTATAAAACCCAGATGAGTTCAAGTAAAGTAAACCCATTTGGGTCCCTACTAGAAGGCCTATATGGGTCCCAGAGTAAATATGGGCCCAATATGGGCTATAGCTGGGCATAAAATACAATATGGGCCCCATGCGGGTCCCATATGCATTATCTTACCTCTATAAAACCCAGATGGGTCCCAAATGATATTTTTGCCCAATTCAGACTCATATGGGTCCAAGAAAGGAAGTTCATGTGGGTCCACTGCAAGTAGCCCATATGGGTCCCAGCAAACCACCCCATGATGGTTTAACCTGGGCTAATATACCACATGGGCCAGTGTGATACCCATATGCATTATCTTGCAACTATAAAACCCAGATGGGTCCAGGTAATGTACACCCATTTATAGCTGGGCAAAAAATACAATGTGGGCCCCATGTGGGTCCCAAATGATATTTTTGCACATAGCAGAATCATACGGGTCCAAGAAAGGAAGCTCATGTTGGTCCACTGCAAGTAAGCCCATATAGGTAATAGCAAGCAACCCTATGTGGGCACGATATGGGCTTTACCTAGGCTGATACACCTCATGGGCCCCATGTTATCCCAAATAATATATTACATGAGACCCAGTGAGCAAGCTCATATTGGTCCACTGCAATCAATCACATATGGGCAAGATATCTGCGTTACCTTGGCTGATAAACTATATGGACCCTGTATGGGACCCATATGTTTTATTTTACTACTACAAAACCCAGGTGGGCCCCAGTCCAACAAACCCATATGGCTCCCAAGAAGAAGCCCATATGGGTCCCAGCAAGCAAGGCCACATATGGTCCAAGTATGGGCTCCATCTGGGCAAATACACCATATAGACCCAATGTGGGTCCCAAAAATGTGTTTTGCCCATATCAGACCCATATGGGACCCATAAAGCAAGTAAGCCCCTATGTTGTGCCCCTATCAAACCCAGGTAGGTCCCAGTAACGCAAACCCTTATGGAATATACCATGTGCAGCAAACGTTATTGTGTGTCCTTTAATCATGTGGACGGTTAGCGAAACGTCCAAGAACGAAAAGTCCAGGGTGGAAATGTCTTGGGGGCGAAACGTTTTGTCACCGTTTTGAAAATTAAAATTTAACCAGGAAACATGTTTGGCGGTTTTTATACTATCACAGATAAGTAGGTTATACAAACTGTTAATAATATATATTATATTTATACAGCAACTTAAATTTACGCTGTTATTTTTCTAATATTGTGAAAGAGTTTGGTTTTCTAAATCTGATTGAATTTGTCACACAATTTCGCGCGATAGAATATGAAATTTTGCTATTGTGCAATCAAAATATTGCATTGCTACAATTTTGATATGATTATAGGCACAATATCGCATTGTTTGCTGCTTTGGCGGTACCAGGGTTGACTGAGAGTAACTAGGCAAATGAAGAACATGTCTAATCAAGTCCCACATACAATCCTTGCCCTAGGTCGGAATGCAAACTGCTTTTCAGCAACCATCCAATACTGGGCATTCTTTACGGTGAGTTAATGTTCTATATAATTTATAATAATTTGTATAACTGTAATGTAAAAACGAATTCCAATGATAGGTGTATATGTTAAAACATATCCTCGCCTTATTTAAAATTGTGATGTATCTTGATTCGCATGCATATCTTAGACATTGTATTGACATACTAGTATCGCGTAAAATATCAAATATTTTGGCTTCTTAAGTAAAAATAAATGTTAACATGATTCTATTATTTTCTCTGTCAACTTTTCTTAGGAATGGTTTAAACAGAAATTGGTTGGTGTTCTGCAAAATGAGGTTTGTGTAAAACACTTCAGAATCACATCTAAGATATAATAATATTTTGCACATGACCTTTATTTCATAACTAACTAATCATATTAGGTACTGGTATGTGTCTTCGTATTATTGCGGAATGCTCAACATTGTCAATTCCCAACACAAACAGTCGTTTAAATATGTATGTCTATATAGGAGTATTTTGCGAACTGATATGGCTGTAGTTTTTTTTGCCCCCGCTACCTTGATGCAGGAGGCATGTAGTGATTGTCTTCTCTGTCCGTGTGTTAATACGCACATTAAAAAAATGTGTATTAAGTGTATTTAATGTAACTGTAAAGCAGCCACAGGATTTTTGGAGCTGAAATATATGTTGATGTTTTTTTTCAGAAGCAGTCAAAAGACATGTGTTCACTACACGTCGAGGATTCTACAATTAATGGCGCTAGAAAGAAAGAAATGGAATTTTAAGTATTAAATAAATGACTATATTGTTGTCACCTTCCGAGATAAATTAAGGGCATAAATATAATGTTTTAATCGTGAAGTTCATGAAAAAATACAACAATGCAAGAACAACAGTGCGGGCTTTCAAGAGATTAGAGAAAGTTCAGCCAATTCGTGATAATCACAGATTGCATGTAGTGTTGTGCCAGAGTGTGTGAATTCGGCATTTAAAAAAATTACTCTAGCTGTGCTACTATGTTGACCTTATTTCTAATGATAATGCTTCCAGTAACTACTTGAATTACTTTAACAGAATAATGTGACTGCAAAAGAGAAAGGAAACTAAGGACCTTGTACCAATACAACATGTATTGAGAAGCTTCTGATTTTTATGGGGAAAACATTTATGAGATATCTAAATAATTTCCATTTGCCAGTAAATTAATTTCACCAACTGAAGATAAAACCAGTTCTCTGAATGAGGTCAAAGTTATCACTATTTGAAGAAATTTGCTTCCTTTCTGTATATATATATATATATATATATATATATATATATATATATATATATATATATATATATATATATATATATAGTCAGTGTAATTTAATTTTTGTTTCATTTAAATGCATCACAGTTATAAGTTGTTCCTTATGGATAAATAAATACAAAATGAACAGAACTGGTTACTGCTCTAAATATGATATTGAAAGAACTATTTCAGCAGCTGCCTGTATAACTTCCCGCTAAGGCCCCAAAAAAAGTTGTGTGTTTCTGGCAACGGTCTCAGGAAAGTTAGGTAGGGATTGATTTTTTTTTATTTTTTATTTTAAAGACACATGTTGGTCCAAAAAAAACACTAAAATGTGACGAATAAGGCTTTCATGGAAAACAATTGTCGCTAAAAACTTTAGGTCGGGGGGGGGGGGGTTTACGTTAGGTAGGAACGGGTTGCCCGAAAAACAGATTTTTTGTTTGTTTTTCACCTAATGTTTTTAAAAGCTAATGAAGTACTGAAAAGAATTGACATATTTGATGTTGTTGGTTTTTTCAAGTTGAGTATGTGTTGACGTTTATGTCGTTCAAGATAATATTATTAAAATCATATATAATTAATAACATATGCGCAATAAAGCATTTTGGTAATAATTGAATATTAGGACATGTTTTGAAAATTGTAAGATTCATGTTTGCTGTACAAAAATATTAAAATTTACATTCATGATTCAATACATAAATTTAAATGTTTGCCTAATCAGCCCAAGAGAATCTACTGTGCAAAAAAAATGTTTCACATTTCGGTGTTCAGCATGGCTTTTTCTCATAATAACAGCAATGGGTATTGACTTTTAACTGTTATTATTGTGTGTGTTTTTAACTAAAGTGACCTGTTCACTGATTGACGAATTGACCATTTTTCAACTTTTTGTTACCGATTCCAAAAAAAACAAAAACAACAGTGTATACAAGGGAGCAAAATAACACTACGGACCAAGATATAGACAGTTTCGTTTATGAGAAATCATCAGTTGAAATTGATACAATTATAAAGCGTTTGTAACGCTAAACGATGGAATAATTTGGAGTGTTTCTGTTGTTTACATTGAAACTGTTGACATCACGTGGAACACTTCCATAAAGTAAATAATTCGGGGTGAAATGCAGACGTCTGAACGGACAAGTGGTTAAGGCAAAAGCCTTTTATTACGATGGTCCCAGGTTCGAACCCCGATGGGACCAATTTTTTATTTTATTTTTATTTTCTAAATACTTTTCTTGTTATTATACGTGAGTTTTTAGTTCCAATGCTTAAATCTGTCCCGTTCCTACATACCATGGCATACCTAAAAAAAAATACGACAATCTGTGAACAAGTCCCTTTAAAACTTCAGGGAATACCAGCTGGATCTAGACAATTTTGTTTGCCAGTTAAGTTGTTGACGCAATTACTTTGTGTAATGTTTTAAAACAGGATTGAGTTATGTTTATAACCATACTTAAAAGTAATGTTCACTTGCTTTTAATATTTACAAGGCAATGCTTTGTAGATAACTTACTATGCACGCTTTCATGTTGATTTCAACATTATATTAGATACATTAACACATAATTATTTGTTTAAAGTAGTTGCCATTACTTAATTTTTGTATTAAACTCTATCTTTATTTTAATACGCACCCTTTTTAATCACTAATGAGGACAGGGATATAATAATTACAAGGATATTATGCAAGGTATATTAGACATACATGTATATCTCGATATGCTTAATTGAGCATCTGTCTCACATGATGCATTTTGTATTCTTGTTCTATTATTAAAATATTCTGTTTTGTCAAGTATACGGATTAGGATAAATAGCTTGTTTTAAAATATGATGCTACATGTTTTATTATCAATACATTAATAACTAACACCCACGTAAAGCTGTTTATGAGTGATCCAAATTATACTCCAAATAATATGTCAGTTTTTAAGTGTTGTAAAGCTCTATCTGACAGACATGCGATGTCAAGAAGAATAAAATGTTAGCAGGACTACAAACTGGAAAGCTACAGCCTATATTTATATTGCCTTTTCTATGAAGTTTGACAACCATAGAATGTTACACACAGCTTCGCAACAAATACCTCTGTATAAGTGACAAATTATGAAGAGAATCATGTTTGGACTTTCTCAGTAAAGCTTTTATTCAGGTTTTCCCTTCAGGACCAATCTGTGTTGCAACCAATATGGGACCCATGCAAATCCCGGTTGCACTTTCTGCGGTGGGGCCCATGTGGGTCTACCATCAAGGTCCCAAGTGTGTTTGCCCATAATGGACCCATGTTGAGACCACATGGGTCCCATGGTAGACCCACATGGGACCCACGCAAATCCCGGTTGAACTTTCTGGGGTGGGGCCCATGTGGGTCTCCCATCAAGGTCCCATGTCTGTTAGCCCATAATGGTCCTATGTTGAGACCACATGGGTCCCATTTAAGACCCATATTGTAACCCATATGGGACGCACGTAATCCCGGGTGCACTTTCTGGGGTGGGGCCCATGTGGGTATCCCATCAAGGTCCCATCTGCGTTTGCCCACTATGGTCCCATGTTGAGACCACATGGGTCCCATTTAAGACCCATATTGTAACCCATATAGGACGCACGTAAATCCCGGGTGCACTTTCTGGGGTGGGGCCCATATCGGTAGCCCACATGGGGCCCATTTATAAACCCTCAAGGGGCCAATATGTTCATATCTGGGCTTGCTTGCTGGAGTGTAATGACTTGTGAAGTAACTAAAAATAGAGCAGAAAAAATCCCATTTTCCGACATTGTTGTAATCATAACTGTTAATAGCATTAATACAAAAAGAGCAATCTATATACAACAGGTAATTATGCTTATGCATGGGTCCATGAATGTTTTTTGTGATATTCTGTTATGAAGTTAAACCATTTTGTTCTAGTGTTGATACATAAAATAAAAACATGTTTATTGTAGCTATCGTTTTTTGTGTTTGTTTTTTTTGAATTTGTGTCAATGTGAGTGTTAAATCAATAACATTGTTTGTTCGGTTACCAAAAATAAGCCATTACATAAACAGTTGATTAGAATGCATAAGTTGTGTTTATTTAACACTGTGGTATATTAAAACGCTGATATCGGGATACAATTTTAGAAGGCTTCCCGATTACATACATTGTATAATAAACAAATGCATATCGCAATTTGTTGTAGTGTTTGCTGCTTCTATAGCAGTATATGGAATGATTAAAAACAGTCAACACAGATCCAGGAAACATGCACTCAATGCAACGAGAGAGATACATATTTCCCAATACCATTTCTCTAAAAAAAGATACTAGACTGTTGCAGTTAAGTTCCCGTTAACACTTTTTTTTTCTAATTACGGACACGTTGTTTAGGTGTGTCATTATACATTGTTCAGTGTACATATACATACTTGTGCTATGTATTGTACAGGCTATGGGTACCACGATTAATATAACTATATTTATATAATATATTCACTTGAAACTTGAAACTTGGAAGATACCTTTAGCATCAACTCCAGTATCCGGGGCAAAATTTCTCATAACTCTGTGTTGTAGTAATGCCTCTTTTTCACATAGATTTATTCCTTAACGTTTATATTCAAAAGATGTGTAACTTAAAACAACTGGTTAAAGTTTGTATTCAAAGGTTTTGTATCTTCAGAATTACATAAGTTATTCACTTCAAAATAGGAACACACCTTTGTTATCAAGTCCAGTATCAGGGGCAACGTCCCTATAACTCTGTTTTGCATTTTGACAGACTTAACCCCTTTTTCACATAGATTATCTGGTTAAAGTTTATATCCAAAAATCAATTATGTATTTCAACAAATATATGTCCCTTCCACTTTCCAAAATATGTGCCAACTAAAATACTTCGAATAGTCGAGCACGTTGTCCTCTGACAGCTATTGTTTATTATTATTATAAGTTACTTATGTAACAGGAATGTCATATCGCTCATTTACATACAATGTATTTTTTGTTTTTAAATCAGTGACAGAATGTTTGAAACTGGAAATTTGAATATCTATGTAATAAACGGGTGGTTTCTTATAAAATTAAAAAATTGACATGTAAAGGAACCTGTTTATGTATATATATATTGGAGTACGTATGTAAAATCATTGATAATACAAACTCGAACAACAATAACATATTCAGAAAATATCAAGAAAAAATTACACGTTTTTCAGAACTCGGGTCCTCTGTGTGGGTAGTCTAATGAAATATCCACTAGACTACATACGACGCTGAACAATATTTTGCGCATATTCACACCTAAAGGTTTTATTAACATCACCGCAAGTCCACAAATCCAATGCTTACGTTTACTGGATTAAAACCTGAACAAAGATATACTGACTGAGTATATGAACGGCCATTTTTTATTTAGAATATAGCTCAGTGTAGCTAAGTCTGAGATTTCCTACTCTGTTCAGTGGGCGGGATTGCATGGGCTCATTGAGCCCACCATCATTGGCTACTGATCGATGTAGCCCGATGGCTTTAATAACTAGTAATTTTCTTCTCTTTATATTCATTAAAAACCTGTTCTGCACATCTGTTCCTAACTCCTTACACAATAAGTCTAATATTACTCTACTTCATTTAAACATACCATTTTTATTTCTCTTACATCATTTTCGTTCTCTCTCATTTATTATTTTCTTGTCTTTTACCAACTTGGTTTTTCGTTCTCTAACAAACTCTGCTTTCTCGTTTTGTCCCTTACTATTGTTATTTACTCCCACTTATTTCTCCTCTCTTGCTCTTGTTTCCATCACTAACTTTTTCTTCTGTTTTCAAATTAATTTTCTCTATTTCTGTCACTTTATATCACTTGTTCTCCTCTGTCTCAACGTTTTCGTTTTTACTCACTCTTCTTTTTGGCCATCTTCTCCACGAAGCCTACTTCATACCATTTATTCATACGCTCTTGTCCCCTTGCCACTCTCGATTCATTTGTATTCTCTTTTATTCTCACTCTCACACTCACTCTCACTCTCATATGTTCTTGCTCGTCACTTTTACTTTTGCATTCTCTTTTTTTAAGTTCTCTCTTCATTATCCTTATTTCTGTTTACCCCCCTTTACTCTTTTTGCATTATCTTTCTCTCTGTCCTTTTCAGTCTCTCTCCCCATTTTCTCTCTCCTCATTCACATTCTCTTTCTCCCGCTTGTCATTTTCTCTCATTCTCGCTAATTTCATTTTCTTTAATATCCGTCATCTTCTCTTTCTCCCTCTCTGCTCCTTTTCTTTTTCTTCTCATAATGACACTCGTTCTTCTTCCTCTCTCTTCTCTCTCACTCCCGTCTTTTCATTTTCCTGTTTAGTGAATTCCAAGGCTGGTTATACCGACAATCACCAAATAACTGTTGAAGAAAAAGTCGTCCCAGATGGAATTTTCCACGTCACCGTTGACGGAGGATTAGAGATAACGTCAAAACGCAACGTCACAGAGGCGGTCCGCGTTCGTGGGGGATCAACAATTTCCGGTTTTCCTGACTTTTTTGTGTTAAGCTGCGGTGGAGAGATCTGGGTATATTGTGTCAGTAGCCAGGATAGGCCAACAGCTAGACGGGTTACACAAAGTAATGCATGTTAAGTAGTTACGATATTATATTTGAGATTGGAAAACAATTGTTGTTGTTACGTAGATAATATAAGCCAGATGGGCTCTACGAAAGAAAGTATTATTATACAGTCATATTGACTGTTAGATTTATGATAGTCAATTATAGTTATAGTCAATAGTGATTATAACACTCTACACTCGTAACCCTACACACGCAGTAAAAGGTGGTTCGTGGAATCAACATTGCGCTCTGGCCACTGGTGTACGCTTCCATTTAAAGACACGTATATTAAGCAGCAGAGGCGTAACAAATGTCTTAAAGGTTGACAACACATTTAGCGTTGAGTATTTTATCGTTCGTTAGTATCATAAATGAAATAGTCGATGGTTGTGTTGTTTGGGACTCATTAACCAAACTTACTTGTAGCGTGCCGCATAATTTCATGATAGCCTAGACAGGTTTTCGGTTTTTATACAAAAGGTATTTATATTGCAATGTATGTTTTTTTCTAATTTAATATAAATAATACGAGTATACATTTCATATATTACATATAACTGTTTAGTATATTTCGTATATTTGTTCGATGAACGAATTAATTAATTACTGTAATGTTCACACCCTACTGTACACAATCCTCTCTCGAAATTGTGTTTCATAATTATGGCAACTTATGATGATTCAGTTTCTACTGACGAGCTCGTAGTGAGAAATACACGATTTTCCTGTAAGCTTCAGTAGCAATCAAATCAGACACACGTTTACTAATTATTTATAGACAACGTTAGTTTCCATTCCTTGTTGCCTTGCCTACATTTTATAGGCCTATGCTGGACGATCATGAACCGGCTTCGTTCATCAGAAAAATATTCGTGTTTATTTCACCTTTCGACATCAAGTGAAAATGTAGTTACTGGTTAAGTGCATTTTGTCTTAATGTATACAAGACATGTATTACTGATTTTGTGTTGTTATTGTTTATTTTACATAGCTGCAAATAAAAAGCTTCAAATAAAGAAATGTGTCAAAAAGAAGAAAGCTCAAAATTGCATGAAAATGAACGAATAACTCATAATAAATGCATAAATGGCATATTAAAAATGTGCTCATGCATGCTTATAATTTTTCAAATTTACATGAATAATCCATACTTACAAGGTATAAAAATACAAAGAGCACGAATTAAAACGAAGATCACATCCAAGCAATACATGCGTACTGAAGGATTTATTATTATTATTATTATTATTATTATTATTATTCAGTAATTCAACATAATTTAACTGGCAAATCGACTTTGTGAGCTTTTCGTGCGGTATTTTATAGATTCCGGATGCATTTTCGTGTAGAATTGATTAATTCATTATTAGTGATCATCAATTGTGTATGCTTAACATGGAATTAAGATCAATAACAATACAAGATGTCAATAACGTATGTATTTGTTTCTCGTAATGTAGTCGGTCTGTAACTCACATCTACTGATATCGGAAGATCCAATCACTAGTTGTTTTTGTTTCATTTCATTTTTGGCAATGTTTTAAGTGTGGAGAAATTGAAAGAGTCTATGAGCGTTTTTTGTCGTAACCAAATTGATAGACTTTGTGCACATGTTGAGGTAGTGAATTAAGCGCTTTTTGCTATAGGCAAAATGAAAATATATAATTGTGTTTAAAATTTATCATAAGACAAAGTTCAGGTATTTAATTTCAAAGTTATGTCACTTCAAAGTAGATAATTTGCAAATAACATCGTTAACTATTTAGTTTTAGTTTTGTTTTGAGCATACATGTTTAATATAGACAACACAAATGCAAAATCTTGTAGTCAACATTATGATTATAGACTTGTATAATATTTCAGATATTTCAATATTAATACAAATAACAAGACAATGATTTTTTCCTCGGCGCGTATGCATGCGTATAGACAAGAAAAGGCCTAAATCACAAAATATACGAAACAGAAACCCTTTAGCGGATACTTTTGTATTTAGACTTGTACTTTATCACATGCTATACGTTGTTTTCCGTGTAATAAAGCCATAACCAATATTTTTATCTTACACATGTGTAAGATAACGTTTGATCGTTTTCATTGGCTACATATCATTTAACCAATTGCATGACTTTAGTTGGATGAAATTACGTCGTCAACGTGTAATGACGTCACGTCAGTACACAACTTTTAGAATTTTATCAACATTTGTAAAATCATAATTTTGGTTTCGTTTAATAGCATGTGATAATAAAGATCTGACACTCGTTGTCATTTCATACCATATTTTACTAAACTCGACCAGAAAATTCGTTTACTAACAAAATTCCTGAACTCTTTTAATAAAATATGGTATGAAGTGACAACTTGTGTCAGGTATATTTGTGTTTATTATTTATTTTAAATTGTAACGAAGCGCGTTTGCTAAATATTTTCTTATTTGTATATTGCGTTTATAGAACAAATCTGTAGAACAAACGATATAACACATATATATTTATATTAAATTGATTTACAAATTATTTGCATTTGTGGATATATGTAAATTGCCTTTGTCAATATATTAAATCGAAGTTAATTCTCAAAATGAACACGGTTTAATTTACAATTTAATTTACAAACCAGAAGTGAAACCACTATCGTCAACTGTCAATTATATATAGGTTAATCAGGCCAAGTGTCCCATTAACCACCCAATGCGTATATATATCCATTTAGATCAATTAACAGGGTTAAATGTTTTGTGTTTTGCGCATTGCTCGTGTTTTTCGCGTATACGGCATTTTATATACAATTGTACATATACCTCTTATTGTCAAATGTTGACCCAATCCGCTATGTTATTTTTGGCAATTATTTCAATATGTTGTATTCGCGTTTGTTCTTCGCTTGTATTTTCTTGTCTTTTGGGAAATCCATCGGGCTTAATCAGGTATGTAAGGTGGATTGCTAAAACGTTCAAATTCAGTTAGATTTATCTCAGGAAGTGTCGAATAAATACGATGTACTGGTGCTTTTTTCCGATATAAAATTTGGTAGACGCTACCTGTATCGATTGCAACATTCAAATCGGCAGTCGTTAAGTACAGTTTGTGTATTTGATTTCAATCGGTGATAACTATGTTGAATCGTTTTGTTTAATCTATTGCAAAACAGCAATAAAATATGTATAATAAAATTTATTATAAAGAACTAAGCTACACTTACATAAAATAAGTCTGCAAAATACACTGTGTACACGGTAAGGCAAATTGGAATACGGTGTTGCAGAACCATGCTTTGACGGTCCAAGGACAGGCTATACATAACTTGCCGATAGTCTTCTGTACGCTAACTACCTTTGTTAGGCTGTGCTAGGTGTGTTCCACAGTATCTGTGTGTGTTACTTTTCCGCTGTATCACTTTTACTTTGTTATTTCAATAATAAGTATGCCATTTCTAAATATTTTAATGTTATACTTTGGAACCGTATTTACAATTCTACTATGCCGGTATCGTCAACAGAAATGCATAACATCGATGTATTGAACTAAATAATCCATGACACACACTTTGAAGCACTCTAACCAGCAGTGGAAAAGCCAGTATAATGAACACTTGGTCTATTGTATTTAGTGTGCAGTTGTATACTGCAATGGGGTTCACGCAACAGCCAATACTCACACGCCAGTTGTTATAAAATATTAACTGTTTAAGTGTTGACACTATATGAGCATCATTACTATTCTATACAGTTCAGAATGGAAAGAAGCTCTAATTAACAATACAAAAAGTGCATTTGCGCTCTGTTTGGACCGCCAAATGCGCGAAAATTAGACCACCGCGAAATAAAACTCTTTTACAGTAATATGCAAATCACGAAATAATTATAATACATGCATACAACTAGTGCGATTTGAAAATATGGATTGCTAGTATGCTTTATATGAATCTCATACTTAACTTCTGATCAATTTTCATAATTTGCCACAACATTTTTTCATGGAAATGATTTGACTTCTAACAGCTCTTTTCCTCTCCTAGGGAGGCAATGGTTATCACTGGATGGCAAACAGGAATTCAAGTGTTCCCAATGTTCATAGGGTAGTTATTGGCTTGAAAAGTATAAATAAAAAAGTTCCATGTTCAGATGCATTGCACTCTATCGTTTATTGAATGTGTATGTAATCTATGTTATAAAGTTCCTCCAAGTTAATAGAGCATTAGGTTTTGTTGACAAATATGTTCGTAATATCAATGTTGTCTCTTAAACGTTTTCTGCCGCTGTCAAATCAAGCTGCTGCTATTTGCAGTTATTTGCACGTTACTTACCTGCAGGAATAATAAACAGGGAAACATAGGACGTTTTCATGGTAACAGTTTTGTATTGCACAATTTCAGTTCAAGTTTATCACATATAGATATCATGATTAAAATTAAGAATTATTTATTATATATTTGTATTCACAATGAAGTACACGTATATGTCCACCACTCAATATTTTTCGCACTGTAATTATTTGTGTTTGATAACCATATTTTTATTCGAGAAATCGCATATGTTTGCCAGGTCATAATGGTTTATTTTTGGTAGATCTATTTTATTTTATAAAAAGTCACGTGCTTAAGTATTGTTATGATAACGAGTGTGTATTGTAAAAACACTCTTCCTTCGTCGAATAAATGGATTGTTCAATGTCATGGTTTCCTTCACATACATTTATACCGAACAGTTATTGTAACAGTTGTCATGTTTATATTGACAGACTTGTAATTCTGAAGAGTACATAATGTTATGGTTATCTTGATAAAACATTCTGTCATAGTCCAATAAAGTTATCGAGTACATACAATTTTAATTGGGGTTTCATCCACATACATTTATACTGAACCAAATAATTAATTAATAGCAATGTTGTGGAAATAAACCAAAAAACTGCATGATGCGTTGTTATCTTATAGTGAATGTGCTACATGTTTTTTTTATATATATTTCACTTCTCACTTGATCTATAGTTTTATATCGTGTAATGCTACTGTTAGGCAATTATACTGATTATGTTTTTGTGTTCTGCTTTTCTTGTCATCAAGACAAGAATAAAAACTTATGCACATTTATACATTTGATTTATATAGTGCGTTATTCTGGCAATGCTCCTCATAAATCGTTAGTCATTGGTATGTCGGAAATATCTGCTGCATGCAAGCATTAGAACAAACACCTTTAGGTTAACGCCAGTGCATATATATCTAATACACATTGTGCAACATGTGTATATATATGCCCGTTAAATATTATACTGTTAAATAAGCTATAATAAATATTAATATAAATATATATTTGAGTTACTGTATACTTAGTAGTACGTAATTTAAAACACGTTATATACATAAGTCACATTATGTCATTGATATAAACATATAAGTAATTATATACTTAGAATGCAATACAATATTATTTTACACTTCACTTAGTACTAATTTGTTACAAAGACATGTACAATACTTTCAAATTCTATAACATAGTCATTTTTACACGTGTCAACAAGAATGTTAAAGTAAGTTTAGTATATTTGTTCGTGATACTCACTTGTATTTTCTCATCAAGATGTTTAACTTTTGTTGTATTGTTGAAATTGTAAGAATTCATAACATAGGGAAAAGACAGTAGTTATGTCCTTGTTCACACTTCCTCTATGCCGCTAATTAAACAAAATCACACAAAACATCACGTACTGTTCTCCTCGTTACATTCTTCGTTGTCATAAACGGCCCTAAGTACCTCGCCTACGAAAATGTATGCAGTGCAATGTGTTTTGGCTAGATTCATGTACTCGGGGGCCAACTATTTTGATTTATAAGTACAACTATTTTTTAACACCCAAATTGGTATTCAGAACTGGGTTCCTCTATGCCGCTAATTAAACATAATCACACAAAATATCGCGTACTATTCTCCTCGTTACATTTTTCTTTGTCATAAACGGCCTTAAGTACCTCGCCTTGCTACGAAAATGTATGCAGTGCTATGTGTTTTGGCTAGATTCATGTACTCTGGGGCCAACTAGTTTAATTTATAAGTACAACTATTTATTTTAACACCAAAATTGGTATTCAGAACTGGATAAAACATACCTTACATAAGTGAGATATGGTTAATGACGTCATCTCATCTTTTTTATATTTTTTCTTGTACATTCTATTGCTCCGTTTCATATCGAGTTAAAATATGTTAGTATGTACTTAATAATAATATGTTACAATGGAAGGCCAATACAGAAGCATTTAACAGTTGTTCAAATATTGTCATATCTAAATATCCGTTATCTATTTTCTTTGATATGAATTATATTTTGAAAGATATTTATTCAAGTCGTCGACATCATGAAGACTTCGAATCCGGACGGCGTTTAATGATTCCCAGATTATTTTTGGCTCAACATTGCGTTTGCTCTAAATTGAAAAATAAATAAGTTTAAGAAATAAAACATTTAAACTGTACATGAAAATACGATTTGGACACTTACGAATTGTGTATATGCATTTCCATGAATAATTATGATTTCTAAAAACAATTTCCTGAAGACATGTCTTCTAACGTTGATTTCTGTCCTGTAGTATAAACACATATTACTTGCATTCTATAAACAACGGCCACGGCACAGACATAGGCATCTATGCTAAGACTGTTCACTAGCAAAGCTGTAACTTTTCTTCACGTGCGCGCAATATAGATCTAGTTCCGAAAAGGATAATTAACATCTTTTAAAATTAATGTATTTTATCATTGAAACTGGACAGGGTGTAAAGACTTAACTACTATTGGTTTGCTTACTTTTTTACAAGTGTTTTAGCTTTAAAAGTATTCAATTAACCGACTTGAAAGGACAACGTGGGTAGATAAGAAAGTATAATAAAATATTGTTTTGCGCAAGCAATTATTTACAGTGGCGTACCATACACAACAAATAAAAAAGTAAGGATCAGTTACGTATTAAATACAGGGATACTTGAATTAAAATCAAATGAATTAAAGCGACTAATGGTTTAGCTGGTAATAAACGAACAAACAAAGGGCCAAGCGAAACGTTGTCAAACATTCAGACATTTCTGATAAAAAAAGTATTAAACACATTTTCAGGATTTTAAGCTATTTTACATGCATTTTGAAATAAAGCTGTTTAGTGCTGGAATTATTATCTGCATTAGCTGCTAAACACGTCTTGATCATTAAGCTCATATTACAAATCGGGGTACCTAACAGCTCATTTAAGGATGTCACATTGTATTCATGGATATATATAAATCTTCCGCTTCTTAAATGTTTTTTCAATGCTAATAATTAAACATTAGTGAATGGCGCCTACATAGCATATGGAATCAGTTGAACGTGTGCGCAAATATATGTATTTAAAATGTTGAACTAATACTCTGACAATGACACCGACTGAAGGTTTATTGTCATTGATATATGTTAAATATAAGTCATCTGTTGGAACATTTTACAAAATGCACGTCACCATAACACGCATTATTTACAACATATACTTAATGATGCCATGAATATAGGTCAGCATAATTTTCGACAAACTAAATATGTATGTTCCTTGTAAGAATGTGTTCATAAATATCAATTTAGAACATCCATCAATTAAAATAATAATAATAATAATAATAATAGTAATAATAATAATAATAATATGCCATTGATTAACATTAATTTACGCTGTATATAGTGTTGTAGTGGAAATGACATCTTGTTTTGTTTTCACGTTATCAAATTATTGAATGAATTAAATATGAATTTGAAACTAAAGTGCAGTTCTAAACCTAATAAATGTACACAAAGGAAAACGAATATATTTTCACAGTAGTCTCCTATATACTAAATATTTACACATACCCATACAGGAGCTTCGTTTAAATATAAATATTTGAACAGATTTTAAGAAACATGTTATATTAGAAAGCATTATTATGAGTTGTATATGACATGTCTTGTAGCACATGTACATGAACACAACCATTTACATTTTACGTAACGGTATTAACATCAAACATGTATACGCAGGGTGGCAAATGTTCATTCTAATTATCAGTCAAGTGTCGACGCAATATACAATTTACATGTCTGAAGGGCAAATATTACATTGCTTATTTATTTAATGGCGAAATCTTGTATTTATACGTTTACTTTGCAAACAGTTTTGTTTTTAAATTAGTTGCATGTGAATTCGGTACACATAACTTGTTCAGGTATCGACAGACTATACGGCAGACTCTTAATGCTTAGATGTAGTTGCATTATCTAGTCATGCTCCGATTAATTATTTTATAATGTATTATTTGAACATGTATTGCACTGCGAAAGCACAACTTTTTTCCTTTGATTAGTTATCATACAACACGTATTTTCCAATCCACCTGCACTTCAGATAATAAACGTCAAAGTTAGCATAGCATTCATTATTTTAATAGATTGCTGTGTTTCATTAAGTGAATGTTCCTGCCAATTGTTTTCATTTCCACCCAAACATACATAGAATTTTAGATATTATGTCTGCGTGCACTAACCGTAGGATGTTAAGAGTGTGTATGTACTTTTATTAAAATGCAATCTTACAGGACGTAGAGACAACGTGCAACGTTGTGGTATACATATGAAATGCTTGTGTAGATTTGTTATAATACACACAATCAAGTTGATTAGTTATATTGCATTCAATTCTAAAGCAAAATGTGTTAAATTTTAAATGGTTTCTTATTACATGTATAACTAAGTGTCATGTTGTAGTTGTAAACAATTTGTGTCTATATACCTTTTTGTATAGAAATAATTATACATTTTAACTATGACTTGAATTAAATCGATTGTATATTTTACGCTGATTGTTACTTTTACGCGTGTTTGAATATTAGGTGTATATCACTATTACAACAAATTATACGCTTCCAGACTGTTCCCTTGCAAAGTCATTTGTAAATCCGTTAGACATGTTGTTTCATCGCAAAATAAAACATTCATTGCATCTGGTGCAGCATTAAACGTGTATCATAAACAGGTCTTCGATTTTATCTCGTTAATTGGACATTAAGACATCTCATGTCGTAGTGGCTATGCTTATTCATTGAGCACCTTGAAAACAGTACACATAATGCCACTATCGCACTAATCTCGTTCATATGTACAATCAAACTTGCCAGTAATATTAATTCATAACAATTATAATGTCATATTACATGTTATTTGGCGAAATCATATTAGCCTCGTTATTTGGCCAAAGATTGTCGTATTGGCCCGAGGCCAAACATCAAGGCCAATATGTGTTCGCCTAATTAATGTTATTAATTAGCTGGAATAGTGTTTATCTTAGTATTTTCTTACAATAGAATATTAGGACATCTTTTAAAACTTGTGATATTCGGCCAACAGTGAAACTTTAGAGAGGTTAAGATGTTGTAAACGCTCTTATGTAATTGTTCATCGTGCTTTGCTTTATTCAATTAATCAAGCTTTAGTTTCGAAAAAATATTATTCAGTATGTTGCAAAGTTATCTCATCAGGCATGATACAGCATATTGAAATATTGAGAAAACTGACACTTTATTTCGAGATAACGACATTAATGGCATTATAGCGATGTAGAATGATTACGCATACGCCCAGTATGCCAGTCTGCTAATCATTTCGCTCTATTTAAAATTTAGTATTGTTTTTCCCTTATCTGGCTGTGTTGATTTTTTCATATTGGTCATGTTGTTTTTTTGTTCATATTGGCCCTGTTTTTCTCGTTACGGCTGTGTTTTAAAATTAAATTAGCTACTGATAATGATATAGTCAGTAAAGACAGTATCAAGTCAAACATTATAACGTTTTCAGGTTAAAGCTTATAATGATTACTATTAATCGTTTGCATTCGCCATTGCAAATTAGAGATTACTCATTGAAAAAGCAAATGAAGAAGGTATATAGTTTTAAGGAATTTTGTCATTTTTAAGTTAGTATGTAACACATTATATTATTATTCAGACTCAAAATAAAATAATTTCTTGTTTAAGTTTAAATAATTATGACACTTCATTCTTTGATTATAGCGTTTGAATTTGAATCAACTCGTGAATTGCCTTTCTTCAAATTAAGAATGGAGGGTGATGCCATTTCAATAATACTCGTATTATTGTGGAATATCATGCATTGAATTATTAAACATAATAAACGCGCATTCCAGAATATGCGTCACTGCGAACACTACATAAATGCAAATGGCTTTCATACTTTCATTCCCACTGGCGAACCAAAGTGCTATATTGAATTATGAATTGGTCCATGCCTTGACGCAAATGCAATGAAAATATGCATGTCTCTGTATTTCAAATCAAAAACCTATTTTAACATAGCCAATTTCCGACCTAACGTTTAATCACTTCAAAACACCAATACGCAATCTAAATACAACGGGTAATTATGATGACATTGTTTGTACGGTTTCCAAAATAGACCATTCAATAAACAATTTATTTGAATTCATGGCTTGTGCTTACTTATCGCTGTGGTGTATTTAAACAAAAACAGATAACTAGATAAAAATTTAGAAAGCTGACGGATAAAAATACATTGTGATTTTAAACAAACCCATTTCGCACATTGTTTTAGTTTTTGATTGTTTTGTATTGCAATATTTCGAATAAAAGAAATAAACATCAATCATTAAGCAACGATCAAAACACCTTCATGAAACAAACAATGCAATAAACACAATTCAAAAGAAAAAGTATAATAATTTCCCAGTTTTCTTGTCTGAAGAAAAGATAGTCGACAGTCTAGTTCTCCGTAATACATCTAGATCTATGTTCCATTTCACGGACTCGTTATATGTAGGTGTGCGGCATTAATGTTTGCACACAAACACACACAAACTGGGTTATTTGGTCGAATACAAAAGTGTTGGCATTTCACCACTAGACACATATGTGTATGAATACAACGCTTGTCGCCCCTGTAAAAAATTCTCCAAGTCATCCCAGCATTACGCCCCGGCCACTCGTATTGATGCGGTGGGGTTTAATACGAGCTATGCTTCAATTTAAGCACATGTTATACAGCAGCAGAGTGTTAATACTTGTTTTTTTTCTGGATTCCATGGCCCATGACCGTTCTGATATTTTGTTAGTTTTGTTTTATAGTTCCGTATCATAAATGAGATAGTCCGTGGTTGTGTTGTTTGAGGAAAATTAGTTCCAAGAAGAAACCCAAGTGCAGTTCATTACCCAAGGTTGCATCAAGCGTACCGTATATCGTACCTTGGTACCCTTAACCTCTGTATTCGGTTGTTTCACTAAAGAGTTCTATAAATGAAATAATTAATAACTGGGAGGTTCACCCTACTGTACAATCTTCTTTCGAAATTGTGTTTTGTACATGAACGCAACTAATGATGAATCTGTTTCTATTCATGAGCTCGTAGTGAGACACACACGATTTGCATGTAATATTCAGTAGCAATCAAATCAGACACGTTTACTAATAATATATAGACAACGGGCGCTTCTATTTCTTGTTTCTTTACATTAACTACGTTTCGTATACAGGATGATAATTAACCGGCTTTGTTCAGCAGAAGTACATCGTAATTTGTTCTTACTTTGAGGAATTAATAAAAAAAATATTGTTGCAAGATGGGTTTATACATGTAACTGTCTTAATGTAACAAAGAGTTGCATCACTCGAAATGCCATGTTTTACCGTGTTTTTTTGTTGCTTGTTTAGTGCAATGGAATACATAACATGTCATTTTATAATTTCTTATTTCATCAAGCAAAAGCAGCAGTCAACCAAAGTTCATTTTAAATAAAGTTACTTGACTAAAAATAGATGTGCATTTAAGGTATATTTAATCCGTACATTTAATACTTTATCGAGTATCTCCGTAATGCTAGGTTCCCACTGTCGTGAGATCCGTTACGAACGCCACGATTGGCCACTCGTAGCTGATCGTGGTATTTCTCTGGGATTTCAGACTTGGATACGATGTGATGCGAGTTTTGAAACGATGTTTTGCGCTCTGTTGCGATCTGGTCACAATTTGTCAATTACAGGTGTCACGATCTGTAACGGTTTGAACTCCAGCTTAGATACGATTGCATACGTTCCGTTTGGATGGTTTCGGTCGAGTCTGCGATTGAGTCTCGATCTGACACGATCATTACGATAGGGTTCCCCGAATTAGGTCGTTCAGGTACTTACGGATAAGTTCCGATACGTTTATCACGAATACATGCGCTCCGTTACGATATGATCGATTGTGTTCGCGATGTCTTTCACGATCATGATCACGATTTGAGCTACGACTGGACCCGAATGATATAAATACGGCCCGACTGACTATTGACTTCATTGTTTCTTGAGATCGCAACACATCTAAACAGAGAGTGGTGTGTTTCTTGTCTACGGTCGATCCCGATCACCACGATTTGGATGCACGATTAGATACGATTTGTCGCGCTTTGTTACGATGCAATAAAATCTGATACGATGATTCCGATGGACAGTTGATCGCAGTTGATCGTGTTAGTAGAAGTGAATTTTGAACCGTTCAAAATTTTTCTACGATTAACACGATTGCCACTGCTGACCTCAAGATCTGATATGATCTGATAGAATCACTGCGATTGGTCCACGATTATCACCACGATTTCAATCGTGATAGTGGAAACATAGCATAATAGCTCAAATAGCTTAAAGGCCTAACATCGCATAAAAGAATGGATACGTCCGTTTGATAATTGCATCAATCGTAAATAAGAAGTGTCCTTGTACGTGTAGGTACGTATTCCAATTAAACAAATCTTCGTTTAAACATTCGCCCATGGCATATATATATAATATATATACAATGACACGAATTAAAACTATATCCGAACAGTTTAACATCCAATGTATTCATGCTTGCTGCATGAATTATAATTATTATTCAGTTATTCCTTGGAATATAAGTGGCAAATCGACATAGTGGGCTTGACGGGAGGCATTTTATAGATTAATGATCATCAATTCTGTATGCGTTACGTGAAATTGTGATCAATAATAATACAAGATGTCAATAACGTATTAATTTCCTCTTCGTAATGTAGTCAGTTTTTAACTGACATCTAGTAATATTCGGAGATTCAATCACTAGTTTTCTTATTTTGGCAGTGTTGTAGGTGGGGAGAAATGGAATAAGTCTAGGAGCGATTTTTGTCATAGCCGTTGCAATAGAATACTTGTGCTTGTTGAGATAGTGAATTAAGAGGTATCTGTCATAGCCAATGTAAACATAATTTCGTTTAACATTTACCATTTTACAGTGATTGATCATAAATTTAAAAATTATGTCACTTAAAAGTAGATCATTTGCAAATACCAACGTCAGATATTTATTTATTTGAATATATCTTCCGCTTGGCGCAAAAAGTACTGTAACTGGCATTTTTCGTTTTACAGTAGATACACAAATTGCTTTGTTTAATGTAAAACATTTGTTAAGTGCTTTTGAATAATATAGTTACAATAAATTAAAATATGCCTTTTAAAGTGATGTTGTTGTCCGGTTAGCCGACTTTGATAAAACTTCACAGAAATGTTTGTTGGGTAGTCCTCTACCGCAGTTGCTCAAATGGTTCCGGTCCGCTGCGCAAGATGGCCTTTCGAATGGTTCCAGTTATATTCTTTTGAAAAACATGGCCGTAAGGGGCGGGGCCATTTTTCCTAATATGGGTATATTTAAAACTTTGACAATCTTCATTTAAGAAACCACGTCTTGGATTTCGAAATAATTTCACAGAACTGTTCTTTAGGTGGTTGTCTACCAAAATACTTTGAATTATATGTTAACAAAAATCATGGCCGCCAGAGAGCGGGGCCTTTTCTCCTTATAAAGCACATCAGGGTCCTTTCGCTTCTGACAAGCCTTACAGAATAAGCCAGTGTAGCGTTACAGGCACTCATGTGCCTCTTGTTTTGCAAACGTCAGGATTTCCAGGTGGAATACAATCATAGCATAGCGACATGAATATATCAAAGTTATACCAAACGAAGATACATTCACGAACAATGTTATATTTAGAGACGTCGTTCATTTTGGACTCTTTGTCTGTTCGAATTAAACATTCAACTGAATTAAATATAAAACAATGTACTGCTGCGTTTATTATTTATTTGCAATTTGTAATGGACTGCGTTTGCCAATCCGTTTCCTCAGTTTTGTTTGTTGAACGAATATGCACGAATATGAATGTGTTGCGATGTGTTGATTTCAGATGGATGCCAAATCAAATGGTTATGCTTTGCTACAATACAAAATAACCATCATGTTGTTGCATCATTTGGCAAAATACCCAGAACATATAGGCAATGACTACTTTTAATGACATAAACATCAAAGGCAACAATCAAAACGTATACACATATATATATGTGTGTGTATATATATATATATATATATATATATATATATATATATATATATATATATATGTGTGTGTATATATATATATATATATATATATATATATATATATATATATATATATATATATATATATATATATATATATATATATATATATATATATATATATATATATATATATATATATATATATATATATATATATATATATATATATATATATATATATATATATATATATATATATATATATATATAAACCTGTAACAATTAATTTCCGAATCAACCACCCCAAAACATGCATTTACGTAATCTGTTTATCCTAAACATAACATGTTTTCATATCGTAATTAAATTAATCCACAGCACATTAGTTCATTACGAAAAACCTAAGAATAATACAAATGTGTCCAATTAACGTTCAACGTCAATAACCCTGATTGTCATAATAATTATTTGATTATGAGCAACAGAATAACAACAGTGCGCCCAGCTACTGTTCTAAGACAATGACCCCGACTGTGGCTGCTACTATACGCTGATTTGAAAAACTTGTGGAAACTTAACAGCATAAGTAATCAAAACTATACATTAAATGCATGTACATTTTGTTCGTTTTGACTGTTTGTTAACATAATGAATTGTTTGTTCAACTATTAGAACTGATAACCAAAAAGAAACACAAGAAGCTGAATGATACCGAAGCACAATATATTGGTGTTGCGTCACATTTTTCATGAATAATCATTTAAACGTTTTGCACGATTACAATATTAAACTATTTAAAATAATCACAAGCGTTTGATGGTAGTCGGAAGTTGTATTTAGTATGATTATGCGTTCAATACTAATGGATATTACAATCAGGCATTTTACCGTTGAATAAATGCATAAAGGTCTACAATGACTCATACTGGCAACAATGGCATTGTCGATATTTGTAGTCAATTATTGCTACTTGGCATTCAACACTTCAATTACATAGTACTAAAAATTCAAACAATGCCGTCTGCATTTAATTGTAGATGTGTTCGATATGTGAAGTGTTCCTTCAAATACCGAAAGTGTTGCAACACCTTATTAGGATATATTAACTCTCCAGCATATTTACATGCTTCATTACTACGGATACGGCTTCACTTTCGTTATTGAGAATATTTACACAACGATGTGTCATACAAAACAAAGTGTTCCTCAAATACGTGTTTCAACACAATATTAGATTGTATAAACTATCAAGCATATTTAAGGGCTTTGTTTCGTTTTCATATGTGTTCATTTTTTAAACTGTGTTGCAATTGCAGTTGGTCTTCTTCCGAATGAAAAGGTCGACTCTTTTCTATGGGCTAAGATTGAGCATCGGCATGCCTTTAACCGGGTTTAAACCCCCAATACTGTGCATTCACCGTTCCAAGGCGGATACCGTAGTTTTAAACATGTTTATGTTTTGTGTTGTGCTTATTGTCCTGTATTATATCGGTCACTTGCCTCAAATAAATGACCAGCGTGTGTTAATAAGGGTTTCTCTCCTTGCGATGTCTCTGGGTTTCATTATTCTTATATATTATATATTAGTCTTCCCTACTGCGGATACTACTTGACTTTTGTTATTGAGTATATTTACACAACGACGTGTCATACAAAAGAAAAACTGCATAGGTTACAAGAAGAAAATTAATGAATTTAGCAACATGTTTTTTTCGAGTAATTAATCACTCTTTGACATTTCAATTATATCAGATAATGTCCGTGTACGCCGTATATATATAAGAGTATTTATCCGAAAATGTAATAGTGTTTGAGACACTTATAATTATTTAAAACTTATTATAAAGTTCTATGTTTAAGAGAAATAGACAACACAGAAAACAAATCTTTAACTTTCTTAAATTTTAATTCAAATCCAGCTGTTCTTTAAGACTAAATTATGTATTCAATCATTATTGTTGCAATTTCAACTATCACCAAATACTATGTGTGTGTTACCAAGAGTAACAATAATAAAATGTTCAGTTTACTGGTTATATAATTATTGTACACTTTATTTGATTATGATTGACAATTTCGGAATCAGTTTTGTTTCTTGACCAACATGACATTTTCCTTTCAACAATCACTTAAACTAGTTTATATCAGTATATAGACTGCTACAAATATTTTCATATCAATGTTATTTTGTTTATGAATTTGATTTGGGACGATATTTATAATGCATACATTGTCCAATGTTTCCATATCATCCACTATTAAATACAAAAAATATGTTTCACAGAGCCACTGTATGCCATTTGGTCATATCATTCTGCGTTCCACCTACGCGTACAGAGGCAACTTCGGATAACCGATGCTTGCTCCATTCCAATCTAGGCCTCACTGCCAGTCGATTGGTAAATCAGGGAAGGTACCAGACTGATTCCGATACATTCTGTAGAGAACATTAAACTGAGTAAGCGTTTTCTGGGAAACATTATTAATTCATACTATTAATGTTCTGGTATTGTGCAGTGTTGACGATTTAAATGTATTAAAGGTATTGAACTACATCATGGAGTAAGAATACGATTTATACAGAGAAGTATGTTTTATTTCACTTTGGAAGAAATCATTAAACTGCGTGGATTTTAATTTTATATTTAGGCGTGCGGTGTTGTTATTTTAAAACATATTTATTGTTAACATGATATTTATCTAGAATTTACGATTTCATTTAAGGTCTTGTCAATTGGATAAAAAATAAACATATTTCAATTGACTACAAATTACTGTAAAATATTTATAAACATTAAACTCCTATTGGAATATTGTACCCGTTGTGTAACAATACTGGAAAAGGAAACAAAACTTTAATACCAAAAAAATACCAAACTGAACATAGTGCAGTAAGGGACAGTAAACATCATTTAAACATCTATACTACCGCGCGGCATAGGTCTACATGATCCATAGATGCCGCCTGAAGGTGGTCAGTCAGGGGTAACACGGCTGTATGATCCTGCACGCCATCTGGGAACGACTCATGATCAAGCGACCCACTGTGGCGTCATCACAAACGGGCAGATGGCGTAAACGACGCTCGAGTGCCGTAAGGGTAAGGCCTCGTTTGTTTTAAGCGTTGGGTCAGACAAAATGTAGAAATGTGGTCACACATTTGTGAAGATAGCCATATAGTACAACGCAGTCATACAATTTTTACTGCGGTTAGAATTTTATGTATGCAGCTACATCTATTTCAGTTCTATGTCATGCGTTTAGTTTTTTTGTTCCGAATGGATCGTCAATGTTTGTTCCATGTGAACGTATGTTAGTTCACATAAACTAAGACAGAAAAACATTTCCTATAGTTTATAATTACGTTCCTTTTTTTCATTTGCCTGTGATATATAATTCATTTCCTGTTTGAACAGATGCACAATCCCATTATAAGACCCAGTAGTGTGCTATTTGAACATAATATATGATTGCGTTTCTGTAACGTATTACTGCATATACATGCTTATCTTTGTAACGGTTTAGAGTTCGAATTATTGTAGGATTTTCACCTGTTTCTACAAAACTTATGTGGAAACTGAATTATTGTCGTTTAACCCTTTGCTGCAATTTGTAATTATCAGTTAATCAGTTAATTGTATCAGTGTCATAATCACCACCGACCTCTCGTTCTTAAAATGAAATGGTCAACTTGGTTACAAACCAAATAAATTTCTAACACATACAATTTTATTGTTACTTTAATACTAAGTTGATTGTTTTTTTCATTATATTATACTGCGTATACTACTTGACTGCCGTTTTAGTTAAAATATGTAATGTTATTGCGTTCCCGTATATAAAACATCGGAGCAGTTATACAATGTAATAATATGTACAAACTCCAGCTTTATCAGCCATTAAAATCCACTATCCACCCAATACCATTTATTTAAACCATGTTGTCAATTGCAATAACAACGAAATACACAATAATGACAACACAAAACAGATACAATCATGATTAAAACGGCAAATGCAACGTCTTTGTGAAAAACAGCTGTTAAAAGGTGAACCGAATCTCACACTTTATTTAGAATCAATACATTTTACCTGGGATTAGATTGTTTTTAATATTTAATTATCAAATTTGCGTCGTATGACTTCACGGAAATATTTAAAAAGTTGTCTTCATACATAGCACTCAACTAGTTAGGTTTGTTTTGCTGCGTGCTGTTTGTTTCTTCATTTTTGTTGTATCTTATTACGTAATTCTATCAAGCGTAAAGGTTTTCATTTCTGGACTTGATTGATGCATTTTAAACATTCATTTCTTAGGCGTGATTAATCGTTTGGAGTGAGACAAGTTAATTATTTGTGTCGAAATACTGGCTTGTGAATGAATGAACTGTCTTTATCAAGTCAATACAGTTCATATAGTGGAATGTGTTGCATCCAAGGTGTTTTTTAAAATTATTTCAAAAGTTGGTCTTTTAAAGAAGAATCAAAATCAAAGTATGTCGTCATTTCGGTACATTAAAACATTGGTATTGAACTATATAACATTACACGTATATTGCAAAATATGAAACTGAGTATGTTACATAAATAATAACTGAAATTTAAAGTGGTGAAATAGAGTATAACATTTAATTATTATCGGATCGTCTAAGTTATTGAAAATCAATATCGAAAGCACAAATGGAAACACCTGTAAAATAATGTCGAATGCGTTCTTGACCGTCAATTTCATAAATTACTCACTACCAATAATTGTGTTCTATTATGTTTTGACAGTATAAAAAACATAATGTAATCAATGGTTAAGTTTGCAAAACACTTTCCACATAACTGTGGTGAAAGAATTTACCAATGTTAAATCTTATCTATGAAACATCTACATGTACGTAAAGTAAAATAAACAAAGAAGATGGGGAACAATGGAAACTTGCCAGGCTAAGTACAAGATGCCAGGGAATGTTTTCTCCTTCCGACAATTAATATCTGTATTGCCATGTACACCTTCGTTAGTCAATGTGTGAAAAGTGGCATTTTAATTACTTCCTCAGCGAACGCAAACAACATAAGCGAGAATTCGACACAGAAATGATCTGCTAGGTGTGTGTAAATACAATCGCTAGGTGTGTTAACAATTTTTTGGCGTTACTGGTGCTTTAAAAGTCATATATCACGCGATATGCCATGCAAAGCGAATATGATCACATTAGCTAGAATGTTGCAATGACTAGTAGGTCTACACTGAATTTCCAGCATAGCATGTGAAAATCAATTTTGATAATATTTATTACTTCTGTTACGGTTGCATTCGCATATATCATAGTTATCTTCGCAATGGCTAGACCAATGCCATTAGGGCGTACATATATGTCATTGTTATACATTTTGTAAATTGAAATGTCGTTATATTAACTTATGATCAAATCGGAAACTGCACCTTTCTAAATCTGTTTACAATTGTTGACTGTGTATGCTTTAAGAAATGTTTATTCCTACGTGGCACAAAATATTTGAAATTTACCTCCATCACCAGTGAAACTTGGAGTCTCTCTTTGGGACAATTCCTTATATTTTTGTGACAAGACTTATAACAATACTATCAACAAATTATAAGATTCGCTAAAAACCACAAGTCAGAAAAAAATATATTCGTAAATATATGCTGTCAAGTTTACTGCAGCTATCTGCTCTCTACTTTCCTTAATTAATTTCTTTCCTGCCAATTACGTTGCTACTTTCAGATGTGTGATCTCAGGCATTTTAATTACATTCGTTTTAAAATGTCTAGGCACGAATTCTGAACCTCAAAATAACACGGCTAATAACCTCATGCATCGGTAAGATACTTATTTTTAAATAACAAGGTGACATGGTGTGGATGTATTTAGACATTTCTATATATATAGCGGCTAAATATATGTATTTGTTATATATAACCTTCTGTTGGGAGTGTGAGAAATGCGTGTAATTCATCACGTAGTTACTGAACCTTACACAGCGCAGAAAAATACGTATACATTACAAGAATAAAATGTACAAATGATCATTGTGACGTTTTAACTCAAGTATGTCTCAATAACAAGTTATTGATGCAAAGTTGTATTCTGGACCATTTACTGCCAGAAAATATCCGGTAGTAAATTGTAATACACATTCTATTGAGTTCTTAAATTAATTATGAATACTATATACTTATTGATAATGTACTTAACAAAACCGAAAACAATACATAACATATTTATTACCAATATTTGACATTTTGCAATAAATGTTGAAATAAAAAGCATCATCATATCGAGGGGTGAAAACTAGAAAGTACAAACTGCCATTGATATCAGTTAGCAGTTGATACCTTCTGGTTTTGAACCCTCGATATGAGCACATAGCGAATGTACATTAATAGCAAGCAAATTGACGTTCTGACTAAGAGGATTATCATTTCAATATATCAAAGAGCGCAGTAAAGCTGGACAAAACTATCTGGCATTACGCACGCTAACATAGTCACTTCTCTATCGACTTCTGCTACAGAGTCAGCTTCTAGTAATACCACTCGGATGCCAATGAGTACCAAAGCATGTCGGTTTCTCGGTGGTGTGCATGCATAGTGCCATTCTGTTTCCCATCGGTACGTTATTTAAAAGTCTACATTTTCTTAAACAAACATAATCCGTCTGAGCCGCATTTTTTTCTCCATGCATGCATCTCAAAATATTCCTAATTTGTATTTATTTGTTGTTTTTTCCTTTTATTATGAATAAATCGAGTTCGTAACAGATATATAATATACGTTAATATCAATTATTTCGTCGTGTGGATTCTCGCGAAAGACCGGTTTCTGACTGTTTAAATGTGCTTTCTTTAACTTACGTAGCCAGGTAATTAACTATCTAATCACAAGATTTTGCACCTGGTAACGTAGCAGCTATCATAATTATTATTATGCTTTCTGAATATAGCATGGATTTATAAAAAAATGTTTACGTTTATTCTAAACGATGCATATATGATAATCAATATATTTTATGATACTTAAATATAAATCTTTATCTAGTCAGTGTACTTGGTTATCACAAACTAGCATATGGAAATGCTGGTAATTTGCATGTAAAATAAAAATGAAATAATGTCTTAACAGTATCCGTGAAGAATCTTAAAGCTAAATGGCGAAAACTAGTGCGGTCTCTAAAGAGGGTTACAACCCTATCAGTCATACAAACATTTAACATGTTTCTAAAGTACACATTGTTATTTATATCAATGCCAATTCGTGTAATGTGAATTTTAAATGCTCTTTGTTTATTCAATGAGAGTTGTATATTTCAGAACAGAAGAACTTATATTCATGTTTTAATCTGTTGTATATTATGTTGTTGTATAAAATAACAATTTTAATCGCGTAATATATGTTTCTATTAGGATTACTTAAAGTTTACTCAATATAAAATGTTATTAGAGCTCAATTATTAAAATTAACTCTGACAACACTTATTATATGTATGAAATTGCTATTAGACTATGCTTTGAAAAGTATAACTCTTTAGATTATTATATTTATTCGCAAAATATACCTGTTCATTGTACGTACGAGCATCTTTCTGTCGAGCATTTTGCCCCGCCGAGATATGCAAACATCATGCATACGTTGCATTTGCTTTTTGTAGAAAATTGTATATCCCATGCTTTAATGCAATCTCTTTTGCATTCCCAGTCCTTTGATAATCATGTCAGCTTTTGTTTATGTGCTATTTAAGGTAACGTCATTATACAGTGTTGTCTAAACGGAACGCACAATCGGCGACTGAACGATCAACAGACTTTTTCGAGTTAATGGACTGTAAAGATAACGGCCCGTAATACGAACTGGCATACGTAGCTTACATTCATAACGGCCATAAATTAGCATAAACCTAAGTTGTTTGAATCCCATTCATTTCTTTGTAGTGTTCTTTGTTGGGTTTCAGAATTGGCTTGTTTTCGTGTGTTCTGGCGTTCAACACTTGCTCCTAACGCGCGCGGGTGCTGTTTGTTGATATGTTGGTGTGTCCACCTGGTTGCGTAGTAACACAAAGTATTGAATACACAACGGTTATGCTAATTGTTTTGTTGCCGTTGCTGTTGTTTTAGATCGTTTGTACGTGATGTTATGTTAAAATCGTTTCACATACAAACAATATGTGCACGCAGTTTATTGCACGACTAATTATCAGAATATTACATGTACGTTATTTAAATACCAATTAGATCAGTAAAATTGTCCCGATATCAACAGGAGTGTGTTTATTCTCTGTGTAAATTACCAAATCCATCCTATTCTCGTGCGAAAATGATAATTGCAGGAAATCGTACTAACTTCTCTTTATATATTCATAGTTCTGTAATCCACGGTCTGATTGAGTTCTCGTTCTTCGTTGAATGTTCGCAATTTGTGTCTTGAAAACACTCCTATCGCTGATTCGAACAGCAAGTCTTGATTGATGTAATGGTAGATACTAGATAGTGTATGTAAACTATCGTATCAGCAGCGGTTTTGTTGTCGTATTGTTTGTGATGTTTTCCTAGAATGTGTATGTTTTCAACATTGTGTAAATGCGGAATAATACACACCACCTCTCGTTTCCGGCTATACTACCGTACAAAAATATGCGTACAATGTCTGTTTCAAATAAATCGTGTACACGTTTTGGTATAAAAACAACAAGAATATACTACTGCTTCACAATGGATGATTCCATAAAATCCATCATATTCAAATTAAATAAGTGACTTGTCTACATGTGATCATTATGAATGCAATCACCGTATTAGCAATTAGCCAAGCGTACGAAACGATTACAGTAACGAAGGACAATTTGATCACAATAACTGGAGAACAATTTAAATTGTTAATGGATAAAACAAATAAGACTCTTGTATTTTATTATATGACATGTTTGTTTACTTGTCGAACAAATACCTTGGACTGAACAAAGTAAACGTTTATATATCACGAGGCAGCTCCACGAGAAGAAGAGAAACACTTCTTTATAACATGGAGAGTAAGTTGGTTCCTTGTTCCTAGTTCCTGTTTCCTGATTCGAATAAGGAAACAGGAACTGGTTCCTTATTCCTTATTCAAGCTAAACATATTTGATATAAGCTTTTTATGCCCCCCCCCCCCCTTCGAAAAAGGCGGCATATAGCAGTCGTACTGTCCATCTGTGCGTCTGTCCGTCTGTCCGAAGCATTCTTGTCTTTGCTATAACTTTGTCATTTATTGATGGATTTTGAAATAACTTGGCACAAATGTCAACCATCATAAGACGACGTGTCGCGTGTAAAACCCGTCTCCCTACCTCAAAGGTCAAGGTCACACTTAGAGGTCAAAGGTCAAAGTGGAGTTTTGAGACAACAATTCTTGTCTTTCCTATAACTTGGCCATTTATTGATGGATTTTGAAATAACTTGGCACAAATGGTAACCATCATAAGACGACGTGTCGTGTGTAACACCCATCTCCCTACCTCAAATCTCAAGGTCACACTTAGAGGTCAAAGGTCAAAGTGGAGTTTTCGGACACATGTCTTGTTAAGATAAATAATACATACAATGCTTAAGTAAATCAAAACAAAACCAAACGTTATTTAATTCATGAATTAATTCACGAATAAGGAACTAGTTCCTTATTCCTTATTTAAACCGAATAAGCAACTGTTGCTTTGTAACTAAATGACCTAATAGTACCCTATTAATATGAAAGATACATCTAATTGACAAGTTGAATTTTAAAGTAACTCGAATACATTTACTTTATGTATTACGATAAATGTTCATGTTTCTTCTACGCGCTTGAATAGGATTTCTTGTTCAAACCGAACTGGCATATTCTACTTTGAATATTAACTTCACATCAACCAAACTTAAAACCTATAAAATTATGTTTCATGTAATTAAAAAATGACATAAAAATGCATTCTAGCACATTTCTACTTATTTGTTTTTATTTATACTCCAGTTCCTTTTTCGCGGCTTAATAAGAAAAAGGAACCAGTTCCTTATTCCTTATTCAAGCCGAATAAGGAACTGACATTTTCTTACATAAAAATAAATTAAACTGAACCAAATATATAATGAAAACCATTCTATTTGTATGTTGGATATTAAAAATATGTATTGCATTACATTTCTACTTAGTTTTTTTTAATGATAACCCAGTTCCTTTTTCGAGGCTGAATAAGGAAAAAGGAACCAGTTCCTGTTTCCTTATTCAAGCCGAATAAGGAACTGGCATTTTCTTACTTAAAAAATAAATTAAAATGAACCAAAGAGTACTACATATCAATGAAAATCATTGTATATGTAGGTTGGATATTAAAAATATTAATTGCATTACATTTCTACTTAGTTTTATTTAATGATAACCCAGTTCCTTTTTCGCGGTTGAATAAGGAACTGGCATTTTCTTACATAAAAATAAATTAAAATGAACCAAAGTGTACATCATATAAATGAAAATCATTGTATATGTAGGTTGGATACTAAAAATATTTATTACATTACATTTTTAATTAGTTTTATTTAATGATAAGCCAGTTCCTTTTTCGAGGCGGAATAAGGAAACAGGAACCAGTTCCTGTTTCCTTATTCAAGCCGAATAAGGAACTGGCATTTTCTTACTTAAAAAATAAATTAAAATGAACCAAAGAGTACTACATATCAATGAAAATCATTGTATATGTAGGTTGGATATTAAAAATATTAATTGCATTACATTTCTACTTAGTTTTATTTAATGGTAACCCAGTTCCTTTTTCGCGGCTGAATAAGGAAACAGGAACCAGTTCCTGTTTCCTTATTCAAGTTGAATAAGGAACTGGCATTTTCTTACATAAAAATAAATTAAAATGAACCAAAGTGTACATCATATAAATGAAAATCATTGTATATGTAGGTTGGATACTAAAAATATTTATTACATTACATTTTTTATTAGTTTTATTTAATGATAAGCCAGTTCCTTTTTCGCGGCTGAATAAGGAAACAGGAACCAGTTCCTGTTTCCTTATTCAAGCCGAATAAGGAACTGGCATTTTCTTACATAAAAATAAATTAAAATGAACCAAAGTGTACCACATATAAATGAAAATCATTGTATATGTAGGTTGGATATTAAAAATATTTAATACATTACATTTTTTATTAGTTTTATTTAATGATAACCCAGTTCGTTTTTCGCGGCTGAATAAGGAAACAGGAACCCGTTCCTGTTTCCTTATTCAAGCCGAATAAGGAACTGGCATTTTCTTACTTAAAAAATAAATTAAAATGAACCAAAGAGTACCACATATCAATGAAAATCATTGTATATGTAGGATGGATATTAAAAATATTAATTGCATTACATTTCTACTTAGTTTTATTTAATGGTAACCCAGTTCCTTTTTCGCGGCTGAATAAGGAAACAGGAACCAGTTCCTGTTTCCTTATTCAAGTTGAATAAGGAACTGGCATTTTCTTACATAAAAATAAATTAAAATGAACCAAAGTGTACATCATATAAATGAAAATCATTGTATATGTAGGTTGGACACTAACAATATTTATTACATTACATTTTTTATTAGTTTTATTTAATGATAACCCAGTTCCTTTTTCGCGGCTGAATAAGGAAACAGGAACCAGTTCCTGTTTCCTTATTCAAGCCGAATAAGGAACTGGCATTTTCTTACATAAAAAATATATTAAAAGGTCGCCGGATGTACCGTTAGCCTGCACGAGCGAGAAAACGCGTTTTCGGACTTAGAAAATCTATGAAGAAAACACGCAATTGCAGCGCGTATGCGCATAGCTTTTTGAATTGAAAAAAATAATAAAATGTTGGGGCATCTCGATGAAACTTTCCAGTCTACTAGAGGCACATCGGCCGCTGCTTCCGGTGCTGTATCGCCGTTATGGTGACATGTTGAAATCGCATTGCATCCTAAATCATATCCCTTCGTAACTGTTTACGTATAAGAACAGAATGAGATATCTAAGACATGTCTAGTATTCAGCTATCGGATAATCTTGAGCAAAAGTTAGGGTCAGATAACAATTTAATACTATATCAGAGATCAAAACATAAAAAAACTAACATTGAACATAGCCAATAATAACGAATATAAAGCTGCGCTATGCTTGAAGTCCATGATCCGAATTTAATCGTCCGAAATTAAGGCCTCCGAATCAGGAACTGGCCACAGTTCCTTATTCGGAAGCCTTTATTTCGGACCAACACTTTCGGATATTAAATTTTTAGAGGTTGTGTGTGTTATTAAGCTTATCTATGCAATATGGCTGTGTTCTGTCACATTTCTACTATATATTTTATTTAACAAGAAACACTGAAAACAAGTATTATGATGACGATAATAATATTAATTATAATAATTGTGTCATTTAGCTGCAAACATTGCATGCGTAAATGCGTAGATTGTTTCGGAAGACACAACCGAAAGAATAACATTCGGTCTTACTTTAGCTACACCTCTAATAAAAACTCAAGGTCTTAAATCTCCACGTATGATATACTTATGCATGATCGTTAGTGAAAACGTTAGTCCAGTCTAATTATCAGATTTAAAAAGATCTTCAATGCATTATTGTGTCCGTTCTTACTAACTTCGTCATGCACCTTTGGGGGAGGGAGGGGGGGCGGGAGAGATCAACTAATACACGCACCCGAACGTACGTACTAGAATGCGTCACAGTTTGGATTATTAAATCCCAAATTATATGCATATGTACACCCAAAGTAGAACATACATACGAACGTATAATTCACTAACTGCCACATGCCATTAAACTCCATAGCTATTATCATATTATGTAACGTATAGTACAGTGCCGGTAATTGGATATACTTTACATACAATGAGAACAATATGATTATCGTGTTACATATTCACCTAATTGGGAACATTTGAACAGGTTTTCATGTGTGAATAATCTTATGTAGTTTATGCTTCACTGAGATATAACAGTGATTTAAAATTGGTCACAGTTTCAATCATACTGTACTTTGTGGTGAATGTAGATTGACAGTGTGGTAGTTGGTAATATAGGCAAATCAATACATGCTAAGAAAATAAGTTTCGTTTTCAATTCTAACTGTAATGGGCATTTACTGGATAATTATTAAATTTATAAACCGACTGAAACATAAGAACATTTGCATTGTCTCTTCTATGCTTTTAACTAGAACTATAGGCTACTACTTGCTTAAAAAATACGTTGTTCCGGTATGTTGATCTTTCAGTGAGTTATTGGCTCAATTTTTTGTTTCATGCTGCTTTCAATTAACCCATACATTGACAAAGCGCATCATCGGGGAGCATCTATAAGTTTCACTGATATTCTTGTCAAACTATAGAAATAATTTCGCATGTAACAAACAATAACACAAAACTAAAAGCCATTTTCATGTATTTTTTACATCAAAATGTTTGTTCCGACACATTTCTACATAATTTTATATATTATTTATCCATTTCCGTTTTCGCGGCTGAATAAGGAACTAGGAACTAGTTCCTGATTCCTTATACAACGCGAATAAGGAACTGGCATTTTCAAACTATAAGAATAAATTCACATGTACCGAAATGTACCACAGGACAATAAAAATCAATTTTCATGTGTCTTTATATCGAAATATGTGTTCTAAAACATTTCTGCTTATTTTCATTTATTAATATTCCAGTTCCTTTTTTATGGCTGAATAAGGAACAAGGAACCAGTTACATTTTCCTTATTCAAACCGAATAAGGAACTGGCATTTTCAAACTTAAGTAATAAACTACTCATGTACTAAACTGTACCACATAACTATGAAAACCATTATACAAGTTATTATGATATCAGATATTTATTCCAAAAAAATTATACTGAATTTTCTATATCAATAGAAGCTAGGAAAATATGTTTCGTTTTATTTTCTAACTGTAATTGGCATTTACTGGGTAATAATTTATTAACCAACTTGAAAGATACTAGCATTTGTCTTGTCTCTTCTATGCATTTATAACCAGAACTAAACTCCATATACTACTTGCTTATTAGATACCAGTTCTTTATTCAGATTCTATAATTCCAGAAATACACATTCGGATGGTCGATACCTAGGGCAGCTATAAATAAAGAGTCGAAATGGTTACAGTCATGGACATTTTCTTTTTAGAAATGTCAGTTCCTTATTCATGTTGAGAAATAAATAAATAAGATTTGTTTATTATGCAGACGCGAAAATTAAAGTGAAAAAAGAGAATAATACTAAGTAGAAATTGTTAAGAATTTATCATTTAAATACAAAGTGAAAGCAAATAAAATAATTCCAATACACATAGGTTACCATTCGGAACATGCATGTTTATTGTTAAAGTTAGCATGTACCCGTTCGGTTTGAATATGGAATATGCATGTGATTCCTTATTTATTACGCTGCCGCGAAAAAGTAACCAAAACAATAATGAGTAATACTTAGTAGAAATATATTATAATTATTTTCGATATACATGTAAAATGTTTGCCATAGTAATGGTTTACATTTGGTACGCGAACAACCATTTAATAGGTTTGAAAAAGCCGTTCCTTATTCCATTTTAAAAAAAAGGAATACGCAACTGTAGACTTATTCCACAATGTATAAAGGAAATGCAATATTAATGTCTTAAACTATTAAAATATAAGTTAGAATAAGTAATTTAAATACATGACAACATTTAACATATTTTCTTCTTTAATGGTTCATCTTATTTCATTTCATTTTTGAAAATAAGAAACGTGTGTCTATAGAGACTTGCCACACCTCTTGGTTGTTCGGCCAAAGGTTTGCAGTAAATATTTCGGATAATGCAGCCATATTCGTTTGTTTACCACTACACATATAAAAATCCATAATTGGTCAACAAAGTCAACATTTATCGACTGGTCAAAATAGACTTATCCCGGATTTCGCTATACTTTGGAAAAACCCGCTAATAACGCTAGCCCATTTTATCCACCAATGGTAGTTTCTTCAAATAATAATGGTCGATATGGTATGTGATTTTGAAAGGATTATAAATCAGTCAGCTTTTGTACCAGTACATGAGTTTGTTTTTCCAAAAGCTAGCTCATTCAGGTATACGTATATTGACAGGCGCAAGAAATAATAACAACACAGATATATAGAAAATAAGGGTAATTTTGTAATCGATATGCGACGATAATAAAATATATACACACATTAAATTAGGCATACGTTAAAACTTAACCGTTAATGTGTTTCATTATTAAATATTAAACCCGACATAGTGTTATAAGATTTGAAATATTTGATGAATACTATTACCTTATGCGGTTCAGCAATAATTTTCCCCAAAAGCATACAATGTTAAGAAATGAAGTAACATCGGTAAAATGTCAAATGCATACGGTTTAATACAGATTGTATACTTTATAATGGTTTTGTGATATTATACACTTAAAAGAAATAATCACTATACTGCAATCACATAAACTTTATTTTATTACTTTAGTGTAAACAATAATACACAGCACGATTTGTCAAAATCTAATTAGAAAATTTCAACAATAAAGCTACACAAGAAACGTCGCATTTCAGTGCACTGGAAGCTTCCATTTCTTGTAAGAGTTACTGGGATTCTTTCTACAACACATTTTTTTTTTATTAAGAAGGCCAATCAAAGACAACTAATGTAAGCTTTCAAGTATCAGAGAGGCAATTAATGATTTTTCTTAGTTTTCCAAACTGTGACATTGACTCGCTTTTAACAACTTCATATAATATCTCGCGATACGGTAAATAGCGTATCACAAAAAATTCGATTTGTTCGCAAGTTTAACAAAACAATGTTTGTTTCTATTTAATGTAAAAATGGCATTGATCTTGACCCATCCAAACGGAATAGTTTGGTATGAAAATAAACAAATAGACGATGTCATTGATATTTTGTTAAACCGTCACATCATTTCTTTCTGTCAGCAAAATGGATGAAAGTACGCCTAAAAACCCGACCAAAAAGCTATCGGGGGCTGCTAAGTATAACACCGAAATCATAAACGGCATCATATCCCGATAAGGCGGCGTCGTCATTTACAAAATTATTCTTTATAGTTCGCTGATATTTGACGCTACAGTATTATCTGACGAAATCCCTTACCATTTTAGCTTCTAGTTTGGAAAAACAGCCAAACAATTTTTGTAATGAAACGACCCGATCCGGTCCATGAACTTCTACCAAATGCATTCTATTCTGAAATGCTAAACCATTGGGACTTCAAAGTCAAACCTTCTTCGTCTATAAATCGAACAGTGTGTGTATTCTAAGACAGTGTTATTAAGCAAATAATAATCACACATGTACGCACTCACTTTTTTTCCAAAGTTTTCATTAAAATAGCTTTACTATGCAACAAGGCGATCTGCGAAAATGTAAATAAGTTGACCTCTTTCGCGTTTTAATTATTGTTGCTTGAACAAATGTGTTATTTTATAATGGCTTCAAATTTCATGGTATAAATAACTGTGTATTTATTAAATCTTTAGGGAGGCTTCGCCCCCCATTCCCCCTGACCCAAAGTGACAGCCGCCCGTGGAACACACCAGTCTCACTCTGACAAGGTCTGGAGCCTTGACAGCTATGTTGAAAACGAAACTTATTTTCTTAGCATGTATTGATTTGCCTATATTACCAACTAGCGCACTGTTAATCTAGATTCACAACAATGTACTGTATGATAATAACTGTGCCCACTTTTAAATTACTGCTCTTTCCCAATAAACCTAAGTGAAGCATAAACTAAATACGATTATTCACACATGAAAAGTGTTCAAATGTTCCCAATGAACTGAATGTGAAACACGACAATAATATTTTTCTCATTGTATAAAAAGTATTACCAATTAACGGCAATGTACTATACGGTACGATAATGTGATCTTAGGAACGGTGGTTCATAGCATGTTGCAGTTAGTGAATTATACGTCCGTATGTATGTTCTAGTTTGGGTGCATATATGTATGTAATTTGGTATTGAATATTCCAAACTGTGACGCAATTTCGGGTGCGTGTATTAGTTGATATCCCCCTCCCTCCACCCCCCCCCCCCCAAAAAAAAGGTGCACGACAAAGTTAGTACGAACGGACACAATAATGCATTGAAGTTTTTTTTAACAACCTGATAATTAGACTGGAGTAACATTTTGACTAACGATTGAGCGTATCATGCCTAAGTATAACATACGTGGAGATTTCAGATCGTAATTTGTTATTAGATGCGTAGCTGAAGTAAGACCGAATGTTATTCTTTCAGGTATATCTTCGGAAACAATCTACGCATTTACGCATGCAATGTTTGCAGCTAAATGACACAATTATTATAATTAATATTATTATCGTCATCATAATACTTGTTTTCAGTGTTTCTTGTTAAATAAAATATATAGTAGAAATGTGACAGAACACAGCCATATTGCATAGATAAGCTTAATAACACACACAACCTCTAAAAATTTAATATCCGAAAGTGTTGGTCCGAAATAAAGGCTTCCGAATAAGGAACTGTGGCCAGTTCCTGATTCGGAGGCCTTAATTTCGGACGATTAAATTCGGATCATGGACTTCTAGCATAGCGCAGCTTTATATTCGTTATTATTGGCTATGTTCAATGTTAGTTTTTTTATGTTTTGATCTCTGATATAGTATTAAATTGTTATCTGACCCTAACTTTTGCTCAAGATTATCCGATAGCTGAATACTAGACATGTCTTAGATATCTCATTCTGTTCTTATACGTAAACAGTTACGAAGGGATATGATTTAGGATGCAATGCGATTTCAACATGTCACCATAACGGCGATACAGCACCGGAAGCAGCGGCCGATGTGCCTCTAGTAGACTGGAAAGTTTCATCGAGATGCTCCAACATTTTATTATTTTTTTCAATTCAAAAAGCTATGCGCATACGCGCTGCAATTGCGTGTTTTCTTCATAGATTTTCTAAGTCCGAAAACGCGTTTTCTCGCTCGTGCAGGCTAACGGTACATCCGGCGACCTTTTAATATATTTTTTATGTAAGAAAATGCCAGTTCCTTATTCGGCTTGAATAAGGAAACAGGAACTGGTTCCTGTTTCCTTATTCAGCCGCGAAAAAGGAACTGGGTTATCATTAAATAAAACTAATAAAAAATGTAATGTAATAAATATTGTTAGTGTCCAACCTACATATACAATGATTTTCATTTATATGATGTACACTTTGGTTCATTTTAATTTATTTTTATGTAAGAAAATGCCAGTTCCTTATTCAACTTGAATAAGGAAACAGGAACTGGTTCCTGTTTCCTTATTCAGCCGCGAAAAAGGAACTGGGTTACCATTAAATAAAACTAAGTAGAAATGTAATGCAATTAATATTTTTAATATCCATCCTACATATACAATGATTTTCATTGATATGTGGTACTCTTTGGTTCATTTTAATTTATTTTTTAAGTAAGAAAATGCCAGTTCCTTATTCGGCTTGAATAAGGAAACAGGAACGGGTTCCTGTTTCCTTATTCAGCCGCGAAAAACGAACTGGGTTATCATTAAATAAAACTAATAAAAAATGTAATGTATTAAATATTTTTAATATCCAACCTACATATACAATGATTTTCATTTATATGTGGTACACTTTGGTTCATTTTAATTTATTTTTATGTAAGAAAATGCCAGTTCCTTATTCGGCTTGAATAAGGAAACAGGAACTGGTTCCTGTTTCCTTATTCAGCCGCGAAAAAGGAACTGGCTTATCATTAAATAAAACTAATAAAAAATGTAAT